>CAKNYM010051055.1:81505-131396 GCA_932195095.1 Andricus curvator
TCGGGTCCTATGCTTATATATAGGACCTAAAGTTATACAGCGACCAAACGCGACGTGGAGCGGCATGGAATTCCCCCACTATAGCTACTGGTTTTGCAGAAGTACCAAGGTTCAAATTTTCTGAGCGAAATTATGGAAAATATCGCAAAGATTAAAAAAATTAAAATAAATCTCGCGCCTACCATCCCCAATCTTTGGGATCCTCATAAAAGAGTCAACATTCTATTATACAATATCTCGGACATTTTTTCGAGAAATGTAACTTGGATGAGTGTGACAAATTTGCATTATTATCTTTTAACACAGCTGTCCACGCCACTACCGAAGTCACCAACCACGAGGTTATTCCTTTAACGAATGTCCAAGTAATTAACAAATTATTGAATAATTTTTCGGAAACAGAATACCGAGTCTTCGCAATATTAAATATCGCGAAAGAGAGATGTAAAAAATACTATGATCGGGAAATAAACAAACAAGATATAAAAGTAGGCGATCATGTATATGTGCTAAACGAAAAAAAAGGTTCGAAATCCGACGATGAATATGACGGTCCCTTTCCAATAACCAAAATATTAAACGATTTGAACGTAGAATTAGAAAAATAGCCTGGTATACATTTGATTCGGCATATAGTAACATATGGCATGTCCCACTCCTGCTGGCGATCTTATCAAGCAATATAACGCGAGCTAATTTAAAACGTATGCGTGCGAGATCCGAGAGGGTAAATTTGTATTTAAGTATGCGTGGTTTGAATAAAATCGGAGGTATGTCTCAGAGATGCCTGAGGATGAATAATGACATAACATTTTTATATTTAAGCGTCTAAAATTACGAAAGGGCTAGAATTCTAGAATAAGTAATATAAAATGGCATAAAAAAACACTTCAGTTTTAATAACAGTTAGTGATGTGCAAAATGACTTCAGGTGATGACGGGTTAGCATCGGGCCACACCGGATTTCAGGTTCGTCACCCTACCCGAAACACACGAAAACCCGAACTGGCTCCAAATTTCTATTTTAAATTTCTCAAAAATTACCAGTTTTCGGTCAGTAATGGTAATTTACGATAAACTACCGCTAAAGTTAGCGGAAATTCGTGAATTTAACTTTCAGGTCAGGTCGGGTTGCAAACTCGAAAAAAACCTGATCCGAAAAAATCCTACACGTCGGGTTCCGGTTTTTTGCTCTTTCTATACTTTGCATTTTTAAAATCAAACAAGAACGAGATAGAAGAGGGATCAAGAAAAGAGCTTGATGACACTAAAAGCGAGACACAGTAGGAGGTTGTAGTCAATAAAACCCCCCGGTTGGAGTGTGAAACACTAGTGCCTGATAAACATATAATTAGGTAAGATGTATGGGCACATGAGAAGAAAGTAACGGAGTTTAGGAAAAGAGATGCAATGGTTAAGGTGCGGCTATGTGCTACAGGGAGGGGTCTTTAATGAGAAACCGGAATATAGAGTAGTTATAAAAGGTCGACGAAGATCTCACCCTGCGAAAACTTGAGATTTGATTTGATCTTGGCTCGAGTCCATGGCTATTAAGGCGAGAGACATAATAAAAAAGCCCGAGTTCTTCCAACAAAAGATCTTGATAAATGGGGGTTGTCTGTATTAGAAGGAGGAGTCGACAACACTGGAAAAGATACTGCCCGATGTTTGAAAAAGAAAGGCGAGCGCAAGCAGCCGAGATGTCTTAGGCGGCATTTGGCCTAAGAACAAGGGAAAGTGGAGGAAGATAGCGGCTATTTGTTGGAATATAAAGTGTCTAAAGGGGAGTAGGATTAGAAGATAATAAACAACTAAACAAAACTAAGTGGCATCAAACATGCAATCAGCGATTCTAAGTGTTAAATAGTAACTTGAAAGTTTCGAGCTTGGAAAATATGTTTTTAAAATTAGTAAGAGGCTGTTCAAGAAATACGTACCGCCTTAGGAGGGGGGGAGGGGGGGCTTTAAGTGTTAGGCTACTTTTAATGTTACATACACTCACTATAGAAAAAAGCGGTATGTAGGGGGGAGTGGGTTAACATTCTCGCAAGGGGAAGGCATAAGGATCCACCAGGCGGTGGCCTGGTGGTAGCGTTTCTGCTTGCGACTCCGCTGCTGTGCGGTTCGAATCTTTTGGCTAGAATTTTTTTTTACATAATTAAAAAATCCGAATTCCATTATTCAGAATTTTATTGCTATAACCTCTAATGTAAACACAAATAAAATCATATCAAAATAGTTCCGACTTTCAATATTTCACGAAGAAGGTTGACAAAATTAATCAAAGACACGATATTATATATTATCATATAATATATGAAATACATCATCTTTTTTTTTACCAGCAGAATTATAGGCACATTCCATGATTTTGTCGCTTTGAAAACACCTACGTTTCACTAAGAACAACCAGGGAATGAATGAGTTTCCGTGGTTCCGGTTTTTCCCGAAACCAGGAGAAAAAAATTAATTAATTAATAATTATCAATTGATGATTAATTAATTTATTTAATTAAAAAATTATTCGGAATTTTTAATTATGTAAAAAAAATATCTAGCCAAAAAATTCGAACCCCACAGCAGCGGAGTCGCAAGCAGAAACGCTACCACCAGGCCACCGCCGCTCGGTGGGACGCGTGCCGCGTGAGGTCACTAGTGATTCAGTGACGGCAGCCGCAATTTTCAAAAATTCTTATTTTCAAAGGCGGGCCCCACTTACAAAAAGCCGGGATACGTATCGAATGAAATTCGATAATCTTTCGAATTAGGCTCACTTGACCGCGATTTGAATTTCAACTCTCAGGCCTTCCCCTTGTCAGACAAACGCGCTAAGTATTTTTTGAACGGCCCCTTACAAATGCCATGATTAAAACGAGTATTCAGTTCGAACTCACCTAGGTGGAGTATTCGAATATTCCTCGAGATTGTGAGCAGCGGGTGTTGTCCCGCTGATTCTCTCCTCAAGATGTCTGAGCCACTGTGTCAGAGATCGCCTATCATTACTGGTTATAGCAGGATGAATGAGCGTGTAGCTTAGGAGTTGTTGTGTTTGTTCTGTGAACTGTCCAGTAGTTACGCAATGACTGACCAGCTCAGGAATTGCTACCAAATAGCACTGTTTGCACTCCATATTTCCGGGTCTGAGAAGAGGAAGATGTGAGAGCAGTTGATTGATAGCGACTTCCGTAGACTCCGACAGAAGCGAATTTACAAAAGCTGGGAAATTAAAAAAAAAACAAAGTTAAATCAGAGTTTTATATGAGAGGCATGATTCTTTCTCAACTGGCCTAAAACTGGTCAAAAATCTATCGTTCTCGATTGGTATCAAACCTGTGCAAAGTGCAGTCTTATTATATAGTAGTTTATGGGAAAAACTGTTATCATTCCGAAACAGAGTGAAGTTTTTGGTTTTTATGCAGATACCATATATTTCGGCGATTTGTAACTCTTTCAATATCAATAAAGAATTACAAAAGAATGTTTACAATTAATGAAAAGGTTGTGAAAAATACTATACAAAATTTAATACAAAATTTTTTAACTTTAAATTAAAGAAGTTACAAATCACCGAAACAGATGGTATCCGCAAAAATTCTAAAAATTACAGCCCAACTCCGTCGGTAAATATGTGACCCACCGACAAAATAAATGTAAATATGCTACCAGAAACTATCCTCTAATCTAATAGAACTACACTGCCGCGCATATCAAATAAGGCATATTTCCAGTTCGGATAAGTTACCTACCAATTTCCCGAAACTATAAGTGCCAAATGTCTTGTATTTCAGAGGTGTTTATATAAACATCCATATTGAAATACGATATACATAATGGATCTTAATAAACACCACCAGAATCGAAGACATTTGACTTTTATTTGATAGATTCATAAAAGTGACAGGTAATTTATCTGAACTGCAGATACGCCTTATTTCATTTGGACAGCGGTACACTTTGCCCAAGTTGAAGTCAAATTAAAGGAATAGAATTATTACCTGGATTATTCGCGTTTAATTCCTGTGAATCAAGTTCCGTAACTGAGTGCAACGAGTGCTGCACAGCGTGTGCAAGGAATCGGGCTTGAACAGCTGGTATTCGACGAAGAAGAGCGTACAAAACAACTGTTTGTTCGCATTCATTCCATTGCGAGAAGACACGAGTCAGTTCGCCAACTTGCTCGCAGAAGAGAGCTCCTGGAGACCACTTCATTCTTGACCAGAGCAGTGTTGTCGATTACCTAGACCCGATCACTATAGAGGAAACTAATCCTACTCTAAAATCAAATAAAATCAAAAAAGTCAGTACTCGTTGCAATTTAGAAACAAGAAATTTATTTGAGACATTTCTGTACGTGCATTCAAAATAACAAAATTTGTTATACTCTGGAACTTGAAACATTCCAACTTTCGGGATATAAAAATTAGTTTACGATAATGGGTCATTTCTTAAATGTTAATAATTTTAAGATAAATATTATCTGAACTGTCAAAGTAAGTAATTATTACATTTAGACAGAGATCGTCTGCCTTTCAAGAAAATGTACCTTGTAGTTGACAATTGCGTACCCCGCTCCGTAACCTAAATTCAGATTGGAATTGATGATACAGGGAGTCTACTAAATTTTGCCCACGAAATTCCCGGACAATTCCCGTACTTTTCTCGCTTATAAATATAAGGTATATCTTACGATAATAGCATACGTACAATGCATAGTGGGTTGACAGAAGCGTAATTTGCTCGATTGCAATATTGCAACTTATTTAAAAAATATATTTTTCAATTTAATAATTTTTAAAAATTTCAATTTTAAGTAAGAAGAAAGTATCGCAAGCAGCTCAAAGGGACAATAAAAAATTCTAAATTGTAAGGAAGTGAAATGCACTTTCCGCATCAAAAATAAAATCAAGGACAATTCCCGGATTTCCTTCCCGCACAATAGACAACCTGTGATAATAATCTGATGATTATACATTCCCCCCAAACTACAATGTATTTTACGCGACAAAGTTTTTGACTAGAAAGTACCTTCTTAATCCCGACCGCGGCGCCATATTCGCCTCAACACAGGCAAAATCCTCACCAGTGATAATCGTTATATATTTGAGAGTGTCTGTCATTTGCTATCGTTTGTAAATACATATTTAAATTAAGATTATATTTATTTTTGTGAAGAAATATTTACAAGGTGTCTTCTACTATAGGGTGTCACTCTTACAATAGAATCATAAATACAATGCATATGTGGGTTGCGACATACGATAATAAAAAATGATAAATTATAAGAAAATGAAATGCACTTCCCGCATCAAAAATAAAATCAAGGAGAATTCCCGGATTTTTTTCAACTCCCAGAATTCTTTATATTCCCGCACAGTGGACACCCTGATTTAGCGTCTGACAATAATTATGGAAAGGTAATTCGTTAATTTATAAGCATTTTATTGAGATATGTATGATATTCGTATAACAATATTAAACATTGAAAGTATTATATGAAAGTATGATCGTTCACTCTACAGTGTAATACCTAACTAAACACAATCACAAATTAAACATGTAATCACAAATGACAGCCAAATGCACACGCCTCACAAAGAAATTAGGTTACAAAATTATAAGAGAAAAGGCTCTCTCTCTATTACTCTTTTATCATATCAACCTAATTTCTTTGTGGGGCGGGTGCCTTTGGCTAAATGTGAACGACGCTCTACCTATCTACATCCCTTTCTATCATCCACATGCCTATACAAATAATTTTCTATTCCTTTTTCTAACGACAATCGTCCATATCATTTCCAATCCCTATCTACTTATTCACTTCGCCAACGGCGATACCACGCTGAACTTGGATGGGTAACCGCTCAGGAATACTGCGTGCTGTTGGCCCGTCGTGGGTATGGTGGGCCCACATTGGTAGTAAATATCCACCTAGAAACACTACCCGAATCGGGTAGTGAGGCAATTAACTTTTTGCAACACCCACCTCTAAAGTTGACGTTTGCATGCTTCTAAATTGTGCCTAAAGGACCTTATTTGAGCAGACTGTGTGCAAATAATTTTCGCGCATGCGCAGTTTGAAGATGGATTACTTTAGACACTGGTGAAAAAGCTGCGCATGCGCACTTTCGAGATGAGGTACTTTAGACACTGGTGCTTTAATATTTTAAAATCTCGTTTTCGCAAGCATTTTTATTCGTGGTCTTTCTTTAGGAATTAAATTCAGCTATTGCGCTATTCAATGGCTTAAAATGTAAGGTATTATACACTAGAATCCCGATATAAGAATGGTCTCAGGCATGGCCTATAATAGCCTTGGACTCAAATCGGGATTCGCTCGAACGTAAAAAATCAGGACCGTACGAACAATTTTCAGTAGGAATACATTATATTAATTAATTGAATTGTGTATAAATGTGATTTTTTTAAAGGGGTAACACCACTCTAGAAGCAGAAAACTAGACTAGCTTTGTGAATTATTTTTGAGAATATTAAAGAGGGAATAGGATTTCTTTTTGAAGAAGGGGTGTTCAAGCATATATTGAAGTATGGAAAAACATTTTTTTATTAACATTTTTATACAAAATGGCGCCGATGCAGCTGATTTCGCGAAATGCCTTTTTTTAAAACGTCTCCACGGGCGGACGGATTACTTGAAAAGTATGATACCTGGAATGAAAAACAAAAAAAATTCTTAATCTGCATAACATTGGCTACGGTACTACGTAGGGTTTTTTGTTTAAATCAAATTTTGTAAAAATGGCGCGACTATGAAAAAAAAATCGATTTTTCGCAAAAAAAAAAGCTGAAAATTGTTTATAAAATTAAAAGTTTACGTCCAATCAAAAAACGGCTACGTAGTACCTTGAAGAATGTAGAATGTATGTACTGTCCAAATTTGAAGTCAATCCGTTTGCTGATGCCCGAGTAATCTGTCCGCCCAGTCCGAAAAATGTGGTTTCGAGAAAAACGCGTTTAAAGTTTTACTAACAGAAAAATCCATGAAATCTCAGCAGCGTTCACTGATTCACAGATACACCCATACTATTTTTAATAGAAATCAGCGCACCCTAGTTGACACCTGAAGAACCCTAATGACCTCTCACTTACCATTTCGACAGGTAGAAGAAATATAAAAGCGTTGGATACGAGTGCGCCGCTGGAGCGCTCAGTACAAGCTTCGAGGCGCTTCGGTGAAATCAAGATTTCGACCTGTTAAAATTTTTTTTGCAATGGGACCAAGTGCACATTATTTTTAGGCCCCTAAAGTACATTTTAAGCTAAGAAAAAAAAATCGATTTTTTGAAAATCCTAGAGTGGTGTTACCCCTTAAGGATGAAGATTTTCTAATAATAAGACAAATTAATGAAAAGAGAATATTGCCAGTACAAGTTCAAAAAAAAAAATTGGCAAAAAATTTAAAGGCGGAATTTTTAGAACGCTATTAGAATCACGAAGAAAATAATAAATATCTCAATTAGGTCAAAATTCAAATACGCATAACTTTTTAGAAATTTTTTGTTTGCAAATCGGAAGAATACGTATCGCCTCATTTCCTCTAAAAAAAACAACATATTTTGTCCTTGAGAGATTCTACGATTTCAAGTGTAGAACCCTGCCTGATTTGAAATGGATTCGGTCCGTTGATATTATTTAACAATTTTTCAGTTTTAAATTTGTGGTGTTTCATTTGTAATTTCTAAACGAAGTCGAGATATTTTTAGAAACAGTTCATTAATCATAGAAAGTGCCTGGGACTAAAAACGGTTATATTATATCATTCTTTTTTACTACATGAATAATAAAAAATAAATATATGGCAACATAAAACAAGGTTATAAGTATTAAACAATGTTTCAAAATACTATTATTACATTTTTTTAATAATCAAAAAAAATGTCATGCCTTTTGAAAGCACGATATTCAAGGAAAAGGAAGTCAAAAACATTTTTAAAAAGTTTATCAAGAAAGTATTATATGTTACAAAAGAATATTTAAAAAATTGACAATTATAAATTTTTAAAATAAAAAAATTAAGAATTCAAGGAGAAAACAAACAAATATTTTTCATCCAACCACCGTGAGACTCAATCACTTTCAACTTTAAAGTTCTTGCACTCGACTTTTCTTTAGGGAATTTATTTTTCTTCTGATTTCGAAGTATTTTATATTAGAAGAAAAATAAAGTATCGAGCACTTTTTGAAATAGGTAATATTCAAACTTAAGATGAATTTTTGCTACATATTTTCGATTATTGTTTAGGAGTTGTTATTTTAAATTAAAAGCTGAGTTAAAAAGTATTATAAAAGAATTAGATCAATCAAAAACTGCATTTTATGGAGGTTTTTATATAGCAGAAAATAGTTTTTTGTTACAAAGGTCATTAAAGCGTTTTTAACTCCACTGTTCCTTACTTTTTATCAGTTTTAGATAGTTTTTAAACGGTTTGAATCTTTAATGAGAAACGCATTGAGCCCTTTGTGAAATAAGTGAAATTTAATTATTTGTTTTATGTATTTTAAACGGTTGTTTTGGAAAAGTTATTCCACATATAAAACTGACATGAGTAAAAAGGAATAATAAAAGAATTTGATGAATTGAAAACTGTGCGTTTTATGGAGGTGTTCGTATAGCAGAAAATCATTTTTTTGACATTGAGGTTATTGAAGCATTTTTTTACTTCACTTTTCTTTATTACTTATTATTTTTGGATCGTTTTTAAACGTTTTGAATATTTATAGACAAAAAATATTGAGCCCTTTCTGAAATAAGTGAAATTCAATTCTTTGTTTCACATATTTTAAATTATTGTTTACGAACTGTTATTTTGCGTTAAAAACTGAGTAAGAAAGTATCATAAAAGAATAGGATAAACTGAAAATTGAGCGTTTTATGGAGCTTTTTGTATCAGAGAAAATCGTTTTTTGTCATCCACTTTATTAAAACATTTTTGCACTTGACTTTTCTTTATTGTTTATTGCCTTTGGATAGTTTATAAACTTTTTAAATATTTAAAGATCAAAGTGCTTCGAAAGCGACATGAGTTAGAGCGCGCGGCAGAATACACGAGTTTAGGTAGTATAGGTACGGTTCGAATCCTCAGCGAGTGCGATTTTCGTTGAGAAATCGTGTTTTGAACTTTCACAAACTGTCGCTTAGAATTCAGATTTCTTGTCTAGGAGAATGTAAAAGCCCTTGCGTACTAAATTTTCAGTGACTTAGTTTTTAAGAAAATATTGTTTTCCGTGTATTATAGAGAGTAGAAGCTGAGCGTATACGCGACAGTAAAACCTCTTTCGTTTCATCGGCAAAACTATTATGATGAATTTGGCCTGTGAGTGAGATTTGTATACATATACATTTACTGTATGGTTAACGGGTTAACGGTTTGTTTGCAAAGTTTGGATTAAAAAAAAACAATGGCAATGTCCGTTTCATATGGATTTTTAAATAAAAATGGTTATGTATTGTTTTATTGGGTGCTGCGAACGAAACTCAAAAGACGACACGGAATATTTGTTTTTTAGGCTACCAAATAATCCTGTAATGTAAGTATCTCTCAAAACAAACCCTCGAATGAAACAAGGGTAAGAACACGCCGCCAAATAATACATTCTTACTAGCATTAAATAAAAAATTATACCAGAAATATATAGTTAAAAGTTTGTCATAAGGACAGCCGCAGGATTTCGCCGGGAGTAGATGCTAATCTGAAAAATTGCACCCGCTCCCAGCGAAATCGCGATAAAATTTCAGCTGTAACCACGTCTCATGACAGTGAGATAGAAGGTTACAGTCTGCGACGAATTTATACGATGATCCGGCAAAATTCTGGTGCACCCTGAGGACACGGAGCGATCCAAGGACGTCCGCCTTCTGCATTTTCCCCGCAAGTGCCTCAGCATTTTGCTGACACGCAGGGATGCTTTTCAGGTTATTAACCAGTGAAACCTTGGCACCTCCAAAAGCGCCGATGATCAAGAGGATTAGATTAACAGAATATTCTGCGTATAACCGTCGCAACTCCCTTATAAGGTCTTTATACCTCCTTTCTTTTCTTTCTCCTTGGCTGTGACGTTTTTGTCAGCTGGTGCCGATTATTCAATAACGAACATGGTTCGTTTCTCGAAGTCAAGGATAACTATGTCAGGCCTCGAGTGCGCAACAGAAACAATTGTCGAGAATATGAAGTTCCAGTATAAGCGGCACTTCTCATTTACGACAATTGACTCTATTTCCCTAGGAGCGTTTAACCCGTTAACGCCGAGAATGCCCCTTTGGGTACACCACTCTTTCTGCAATTATAACTCATGCAATTCAAGGTATAAAAAATTGAGAGACACATATTTTTGAAGCTTAAGATCTCTTCTTTCCGATGGTGGGCATGAAAATGTGATAAAATGTTGTTAATTATGGAAAAATATTGTTTAAACAAAAAAAACACGATTTTTTCTAATTTTTTTTTTATAAGATCGAGTTTTCCGAATGGTTCCCAGTGTGCAATCTACTTGGAACCTCAATAACCGGTGCCTAAGCTTTCAGAATACATGGTTCCGAGATCAATTTTTTATCTTAGTGTGTTCAAAATGGCTCGTTAATGAGAAAATTTTTGCGAAGACATTCATGAATTTTTTTCTCAAAAAGTATGATCTTTTCGAGAAAGTGCAAGAGAAGAAAAAGTTCTTAGAATCACTCAAAAAGAATACGTGAGAATTTTTCCAGGAAGTTTTAAATTATTTTTTTGATTTTGCAATTTGTCAATTTTTGAAAAATTAAAAAATTGCTCCAAAAATTCTAAAAAAAATTCAGGTGCATTTTTTGTTCGATTCTAACAAATTTTTATTCTTGGTAATTTTTGCTATAAGCTCATGGTTCTCAAGAAACAAATGCTCAAAATGATGACTTTTGTGAATTTTTTTCTTGAGAACCATGAGCTTATAGTAAAAATTTTCAAGAATAAAAAATTGTTAGAATCGAACAAAAAATTCACCTGAAGTTTTTTAGAATTTTTGGAGCAATTTTTTAATTTTTCAAAAACTGACAAATTGTAAAATTGGGCTAATACCGTAAGAGTGACAGAGATGGTAATAAACCACTCTTAGTGCCACATTGTGCCTTTGGATGTAGATCGTTCCCGCAAGAGTTGAACAACTAGATAGTTTGTGTCCTAGATGCTCGGGGTGTGCATGACACGCTCTGCAGCTATCATCGGGAAAGTCTTGGCTCAAAATGTGCCGACGGTATGCTAGAGTGGAAATGACACCGTCTTGACATGCCAAAATGAAGCCCTCCGTGCCTGACTTCAATCCGGGTGATCTAAGGAAAGCAAACGTTAGCTCATACGACATCGACTGATCTTCCACATTTCTGTGGAAGATGCCGTGCATCCTCTTGTCCAGAAGCTGTTCGTGGAAGTTTTTCTCCTGTGCTTTCTTAATCCGGGCCTTCAGGAGTATTACTCGAGATGCATAAGATTTGATGCTTTTTGCGCACCCCCGATATTGAAGTCAAGGCAGAGTGTTTCAGCAGCCTCCTCCGCTGCTTCGTACAGAAACGCCCCTTTGCCTACTTCTTCGTGTTTTCGGACCATTTTAAGAAGAGGGACTTGTCCATTTGCGACTGTATGTGCTGTACCCAGAATAATCCTGTTGTAAAGACATTCAAGATTCAGTGTTCCCCAACCACCTTGACGGCGTGAGATGTAAAGCCGCGGAATAGAAGATTTGAGGTGCATGCTTTTGTTCATGTGCATAACCCTTCGGCACCCGATATCGAGGGATCTGAGCTCTTCCTTCGTCCATGGAACCACTCCAAATGAATAAAGTACTACTGGGACGGCAAGCATGTTCGTCGCAGATATTTTGTTCCTCGCAGGCAGTTGGGAAGACTATATCCGTCCGATGAGACGTTTGTATCTGCATCGGAGAGTATCCTGTATAGATGTCACGTCCTGAATGCGGCTCTGTGGCACGCCCATGTATGTATAGGTCTCTCCAGCGCCAAGGTGTCGTATAGTAGTAGTAGTATATATAGTAGTTTCTCTTTATTTTTAGCATAGATATCCACGTAAAATACATGAGTGACCTTATGCTTTCGATTTCCAGGTTTGCCGCAGAGGTACCCTTCGGAATGGCGAAGTGCGAGAGATAGTGGCAATAATGTGAGGCAAAAGAGGAGAGGGCTCATGGTGTCGCCCTGAAACACACCTCTCTGAAAGGTGACACTGTTCGTGACCACACGATGTTTTCCAAATGAGACAGTAAATCTGGTTTTCCAAAGCGGCATTAATTTCTCTATGCACCTCAGGATGTGTGGATGAACCTTTAAGCTTTCCAACAGACAGATGGTAAGTCTATGGGAGGCTGAATCGAAAGCTTTCCGGTAATCAATCCAGGCCATCGATAGGTAAAGCTGACAGGATGCTGCGTCTTTACGTCACATCTATCGATGAGCAGGTTCTCCCGACATCCTGCTACGCCTTTCTTTGAGCCGCGTTGTTCGTACTTCTTAGGGTCGGCTAAGTTGCCCGTCTTCAGCAGGAGCACTGTGCGCCCTTCCACCAACCACTCCGGAATAGGCTCTTCCGACTTTAAATATGATGTGAGAATGCGGGCCAGATGCTGGTGGGTTGAAGGAAACTTCTTCCACCAGAAGATCTTGATACCATCTGGTTCCGGAGCGGAATAGTTCTTCATTCTTTGAATGGATGCTGGACTTCATAGACTTCTCTCCAAAATGCCTCGACCTCTTCTGGTGTAGGCGGGTGGACGACAGTAACTGGAGGGTCTTGGAAGAGTCAAGATGGGTCAGACGAAAACTGTTGATTTTCTCTGACCCACATATACACAATACACCCATGATCAAAAACCGGGAGGATAAGACACTTAACAAGAAGAATCCGAGTGGATGTTGGCAAGGATTCCTTGTTCCTTTTAACTGTTGGAGTACTCCAACGGTCTTCCTCGAAATTTGAAGAATTTGCTCTTTCCAGGAAAGTGTACGGTTAAGGATGTGAACCAATACCCTCACCGAATCAATACCCTCACCCCGCGCAATCAAACTATTAATGGAAGAGAAAGGACCTGAACCATATGGTTTAAAATCTTTCCCGTACTTATGGTACTTATGGTCACTACCAAAGTCAGAGGTGTACAGGCCGAAGGGGAGGAGGGCAAGAGTGGAGCCCTGAGAGACTCCACTCTCGATCCCCACCCAATCGGACCGCTCACCCTTATCATTAAAAACTTGTTGAAGCCGGTTTTTCGAGTAAAATTCGAACCACGCAATTGCAGTATTGGCTAAATTAAACTTACGACGTTTACGTAAAAGAAGCTTCTTATCAACAGTATCAAAAGCTTTGGAAAAATCAAATAAAACAACTTTTGTTATCTCCTTGTTTTAGATAGCGACTTTAAAACCTGAAGTAACATTCAGGGAGGCTGTGCTTAGCTCAAAAGCCCGATTGTAGTGCACGGTGTGCCTCGACTGACTTCAACCCAACAGGGCTTGCATATGCCAGTTTTTTCTGAATATACTTCTGGGATGCCCCACGATCATTTTGAGCCCAAAAAGAAAAAAATCGCTTGGGTTCTTTTTGAGAAAACTCTTTTTTCGATTTTTTTGAAGAGGTTAATCAACATATTTTAATGAAAATAAGTTAAACGTGGAATTTCATTGGCTCAAACCATTCAGTTTGGCATCCAGAATAGGGCTACTGGTGCTGAACATCTTACAAGAACTGAAACCCTTCAATATTTTTGAAAAATTGTGAAAAAAGTGGTAAAAAATCTGTTTTTTTTTGAAAATTGCCTTATTCCAGTTCATTCTATGTCCCAAACACCTTAACAATAATTAAAGTGCTTTACATTTTCTGCAAAATGAAAAAAAATCGAATGTTCTATCTCTAAAAGTTTGGGAGTTATGGTCCTAAGAAGTCGATTTTAAGCTAAGAATTTGAATGAAAAAAAATATATATATAGTTTTGGGGAAATAACTTATTCCCTATGCATATCTGGTAAAAATTGACGAATAATTAATCAAAGAAGACTTAATTTTGACTAGATCTAAAAAAAAAGCATTGACCTAGCTCTAATAGAATCAAAATTATGGCGTTTTGATTATGACCCTTTTTATGAAATTTTGTTTAACATCAATTTTATAAATAAAATTTATCGTTTTCCAAAAGAACTCATTTCCTCAGCGTTTTAGGTGAAAGTTGCCAGTAAGTTATTTAAAAAAGACTTAATTTTGAGTAAATCTAAAAAAAACAATGCTCTAGCTGTAATAGAAACAAAATTATGGCCTTCTGAATATGGCCCTCTTTTATGAAATTTGTTGATCAATATCAATTTTTTACATAAAATTCATCGTTTTCCAAAAGAACTCATTTCCCCAGCAATTCAGGACAAAGTTACCACCAGATAGGTTAAGGAGGACCTGATTTTTAGCAAATCTAACAAAAATATTTCTCTAGCTCTAATCGCATCGAAATTGTGGCCTTCTGAATATGTTCCTTTTGTAATGAAATTATGTTAATCATCATTTTTTTTAACAAATTAAATACAAAATCAAAATCTTATCAATTTTTAAAATAAAATATTTCGTTTTTAAAAATAAGTAAGTTCCTGAGAATTGGACATGATGGAGTCTGTTCACTCAGATTTTAAAGCCGTCTGGACAAAATATAATGTCTCTAAGAATCATCCAGACTACGCAATCAGGCTACAACGTGCATTATGTGAATATAATAGCCTTCACTCATTTTAAGCTCACAATCATGTTTTCATAATATCGTTAATAAAAGTTTTCAGTTCATAATTATATTAATTAAGTCTTCATTTAATTCAAGCACAAGATACACAATATGATAAAAACATTTTTCCATGTTTCATCCTCCAGAAACGGAAAATTAAAAAAAAATGTCAACAAAATTCCCTAAAAAAGCGTAATTTTCATGTGGTAGGTTCTTAACCTATCTGGTGGCAACTTTCTCCTGAATTGCTCGGGAAATGAGTTCTTTTGGAAAACGACAACTTTTATTTATAAAATTGATGTTAAACAAAATTCCATAAAAAAGGGTCATATTCAAAAGGCCATCATTTTGGTTCTATTAGAGCTAGAGCAATGGTTTTTTTTTAGATCTACTCAAAATTAAGGCTTCTTTAAATAAATATTCGGCCATTTTTACCAGGCATGCATAGGGAATAAGTTATTTCCCAAAAACTATATATATATATATATATATTTTTTTTTTCATTCAAATTATTCGCCTAAAATCGACTTCTTCGGATCATAACTCCCAAACTTTTAGAGATAGAACATTCGATTTTTGATTTTGCAGAAAATTTCAAGCACTTTAATTATTTTTAAGGTGTTTGGGACATAGGATGAACTGGAATAAGGCAATTTTCAAAAAACTGATTTTTCCCCACTTTTTTCACAATTTTTCAAAAATATTTAAGGGTTTCAGTTCTCGTAAGATGTTCAGCGCCAGTAGCCCTTTTTTGGATGCCAAACTGAATGGTTTGAGCCAATGAAACTCCACGTTTAATTTATTTTCATTAAAACATGTTGATTAACCTCTTCAAAAAAAAAAAAAAAAGAGTTTTCTCAAAAAGGGCCCAAGCGATTTTTATCTTTTTGGGCTCAAAATGATCGTGGGGCATCCCAAAAGTATATTCAGAAAAAACCGGACATAACACATAGTACCGGACATAGCACAAAGTATCGAAATCGGCCGAAAATCATTAGGAGAAGAGAGAATAGAAACCTTGGGTATAGGGTAGATCAACATTTTTTTCCTAAGATCACGGAAAAATCCTACTTGAATAGAAGAGTAGATGTAAAGGAGTATAAGGAAAATTACAGGGAGCGCTAGACGAATCATCTTTATAGATATACCATCTGTTGCTAAGGCGTTAGATTTCATTTCGATGAGTTTCTCATAGAGAACTTCGGGTGTATGTCAAGGCTTGTAATAAATTATTAGATGAGAAAATATGAGCTGAGACTTCATTCTCAGGTCGGATTAGATATAAGCGTCTAAGTAAGTGCCAGATATTTTCATTTTTATTCTTGGTCTTTATAGCATTATAATGCTATTGATTACATAAATCCCTAATTTTAGTTTGACCTAAGTTCATCAGCTGGCCAAACTGTGCTTGTATCGTTGGTTTTTTTAGTTCTCTTTGCCACATGATGCTTATTTTTATGTTCCTTCATGAGGTTTTTAATTTCAACAGTGATCAAAGGAGCTGAATTTTTGTGTTTATGTGGAACATGCAAAGGCGTAAACTGATTGACCGATGAGATTAGGAGCACAAAAGACTTAATTTCATATTAATGTCTTCAATTCTTAGGATTTTTTTCAAGTCGTATGTCAAAGTGCTCCTGAAACTTACCCTCGTCGGCATATGCAAGATTTCTTATTTGGCTTGGATTTGGTTTGTGGATTGAGTACAGGAATATTTGTAACTGATATTAATAAGATCGTGAATCGATATAAATGGGATAGGATGTTGGCCGCAAGAATTCCGCTTGTCAAGATCATCTACTATCAGTAAGTCTATTCGGGAACTGGAATGATGAGAGTGATGGATGGAAATATGTGGGACAATAGATAACCCAGCGGCATGTATCATGGACGTTAAATATTTAGTATAATTACCAGTCACAGCTAAATTAGTATTAAAACCCCCTATCAGAATAATATTATTAAAGCTAAGTACATAGGTAAAATTTTCCGATTCGAGTTAAGTGCCAAAATAGGCATTTGGAGGTTTATAAATGATTATATTACATTAAAATGATTATATTTATTATGGAATAAAAAACGTTGTCTGCTACGTCGTTAACAGCAATGCAAAAAAGAGCAAAGTATGCATACATTCGGGCTAAAAAGCAGGACACCAGATTCAAATAAAAACGTTGCGCTTAATTGACTGTTATTTGAAAAATAATTATACTTATCGCATAAGAAGTAAAACGTATTTTTCGTGGCTGAGAATGAAGCACTTGCTACGGCAACAATTTAAGTCACCATCTTTAAAGACTACACCGAGGCTTATGTAGTTCATAAGATGTTAATTGATCTTGAAGGTTTCTATTGTGAAACCTTCTACCTCAGTCAGTATTGCAAGTCAGGGTCAAAACGACAAATTACAATCGAATTAAGGTTGAGGCTGAAATATTTTGTAAAACGTTAATAATATTGGAAAATAATAAAATCACACATTCTCCAAGTGCTGCGCGGGAAATTCGGTTTCGAAGGGAAAGGGGACGGAGTTAGCGATTTCGAGATTGCATCGAGATTGCAAAAAAAAAACTCTTGCGATAAAACAAAGTTTGTGAATTTTTGATTCTAAAATAAGAAAATGACTTAAGGAAAAGATTTTTTGGAAATGTGTTTAACTTTTTTATATTAATATAATAACTTGGCAATTTTTTTAATTCTTAACAGTCTATAAGGATTTTTAACATCTATAAGAAAGCAATAAATCAAATTTATATCGACAAAATAGGATATCATATATAGCCTTCCATATCATTCATATCAAATTTCACCTGCACACCTGCATCTTTGCGCATTGAATAAATAAAGACAGGCATTTTCTATTAAATGTTTATCTAGAAGGAAGCAATAAATCATCCTTGTTTTTCTTATAACTATATGACACAGTACAAAATGCTAGGACAAAGCAAAATATAACCTTGAAATATTTATGCGAAATGCTCAACTGAGATAATAAATAACCTTGAAGCTGTTGACATGAATTCGGCTCTCACAATTGCGAAATATTATTCTGTGACGTCATAATGAATGTTCTAGAAATTTAGCACGCACACGAACCACTACATCTATAGAACCTTCTGGATGTCGGTAAGGTATTAGTCTTGCGTTAGAACGCAGGCTGCTTATCTACTCACTTATTTTGAACTAATCACACAAAAGTACATAAAAATTGACATATTTAAAGAAGCTTCGTTTAACAATGTGGGTATAATGAAACATGGAAACTATGAGTATTAGGGTGGCCCAAAAATATACATTTTGGAATTTTCGACCCGCGCAGTTGCCAAATCGTTCTCTCGTGGAAACAAATATACATTTTTTTTATTTTGAAACAAAATGATTTTTAGTACGTCGTGTAGTACTTTGAAGGTTTCTCTTGAGGTACTAATTAAAATAGAAAAGTTTCAAGAGAACATGAAGCGAGCCCTAACGTTTAACCCAGACGACAGTTTTAGTGTTATTACTCTGCTATTGAACTCATTGAAGTCAAGTGCCCCCCTAGGGTACGGGTATTGTAAAAAAATTGGTTGGCTCCCCAGAAAGTGCGAAACAAATTTGGGAAATGTGCTGGGCTACAGGTTTGGGCCTGTAGCAGAGAGCTTTGTGGTCGAACCTGCATCTGGACGTCCTAAGCCTGTAACAATAAGCCACTTTGAGTTTAATTTGGCTGTCAAAAATTCTTCAGTTTACCAGTGAAGCTGCTGTTGAGCTGAAATTCTTATTTTTTACTCATTTTTGTAATTGCTTCAAAACTATCAATTGAAAAATAATTAATATTTTTTTTATATATCTAAGGCTCGCTAAGAGACTACAAATATTGCAATTTTATGCAACTTTCGATATGTCTCAAATTTTTTAATAACTTTGCTGATGTATTAAAAGGACCCCGCACGAAATATGAGTAAAAGGCCTTTCGGTAAAATTCGCTATAACTTTGGGAAATAATTCTTGATGTGATTCTGATCAAAATTTGTTATGGGCATAAACCCCAATAATCAAGTGTTTAGGTATTAGAAGCTCCGGAAGGTAGTAGAGTGTGTTATTCTTGTTCTTGTGGTGACCGATACCTACAAGTATATACTTCTTTACAACTGTAGTGTTATTCGCATGTGATTGGGTATGAACAAGAGAAATTCTGTGTGTTTGTGTGAGTGTGTGGGGGGGGGGGTATTTGTTGTGTGTGAAGGGTGTGAAGATAGTTCCTGTTTTGTGTGAGGATGAGTCGGAGAGTGTAATTGTAAATGAAAATGGTGCGTAACGGTGTAGAAGAGTAATTAGGGGGAGGGTGATATGTGCAAATGTGGGGGGGGGGGATAAGAGTTTTTTGTTCGTGTCTGGGTGGAAGTGTTCGTATGAAGAGAGGAAGTTAGTGTATATGATTGACTATGGTGGAAGAGATTGTTATGTGGGAGGGTCAGTGGGTTGGTACGATGTGATCAAGGAGGGGGGATATGTATTAAATAGGTAAGAAAGTACAAGTATCAGCAGAAAGAGAGGGTGTTGATGAGTGTGACTGAAAATGAGAAAGAGTGTTTGAATTGTAGGTTGAAATGAGGGTGGAGGGGTCATTACTTATGTTTTAAACAATATGGGATGTGTGTGAATGAATACGTGTCAGTATTAGTTTGAGGCTTGGAAGGCAATGAGTGTAAGCATGAAAGATTATCTGCATTTTTCAGTGTGGAAGGTAATTAATATACTGTATGTTGGTGTAAAGATGATTGGTATGTTGTGTATGACTGGTTACATGAAAGCGTATGTATGATGGGAGTACTAGATTGGTGTGATAGTGAGTAAGGTTGAAGTGTGTAACCCCTCTTCCTCATTTTTAATCGCTCGCATCAACACCCTCTCTTTCTGCTGATACTTGTACTTTCTTACCTATTTAATACATATCCCCCCTCCTTGATCACATCGTACCAACCCACTGACCCTCCCACATAACAATCTCTTCCACCATAGTCAATCATATACACTAACTTCCTCTCTTCATACGAACACTTCCACCCAGACACGAACAAAAAACTCTTATCCCCCCCCCCCACATTTGCACATATCACCCTCCCCCTAATTACTCTTCTACACCGTTACGCACCATTTTCATTTACAATTACACTCTCTGACTCATCCTCACACAAAACAGGAACTATCTTCACACCCTTCACACACAACAAATACCCCCCCCCCCACACACACACTCACACAAACACACAGAATTTCTCTTGTTCATACCCAATCACATGCGAATAATACTACAGTTGTAAAGAAGTATATACTTGTAGGTATCGGTCACCACAAGAACAAGAATAACACACTCTACTACCTTCCGGAGCTTCTAATACCTAAACACTTGATTATTGGGGTTTATGCCCATAACAAATTTTGATCAGAATCACATCAAGAATTATTTCCCAAAGTTATAGCGAATTTTACCGAAAGGCCTTTTACTCATATTTCGAGCTGGGTCCTTTGACAAAATACATCTTTATTGAGAAGAGAACAAGTTTATAAAAGGGTAAATAAATTGACTTATAATTTCTAGAAACAAAATCGAAGAAGTAAAAAAAGTATACGTTTTACGTGTTAAATTCGATAAGACACAAAAACTTGCACACAACGTACTAAAAATGATTTTGTTTCAAAATAAAAAATATGTATTTATTTCGTTCCATGAGAGAACGAATTGGCGACTGCGCGGGTCGAAAATTACAAAATGTATATTTTTGGGCAACCTTAATGACTAACTTATACTTTTTTCAGTATTATGCATTTCTATACTTATTTTCATATCATTTTTTCTATAATTGCAAAAATATATATGAAATTCATTACGGGCCTATAATGATTTTCCCATAATACTTTTTCGTAAGGGTGTATTGCATCCAGAAACAACACACTTATGTACAAAATGATTTTAAAAATATATATAGTTAAAATCTTTTTACCACTTTTGTCTATACATTTAAATTACTTTGCCCTAAAACAATTCATTTTTATAAATGTCCTGATTTTCCACTAGTTTTAAGACTAAACAAAATAAACTATTTTGATGTCCGCTGAGTATATTTATAATTATAAATTATACTCAGTTAACATCCAAAATTCTTCTTCCTTCTGTTGGCAAGACATTCTAACCTCGGCTGTTAGAATACTTAAAATTCCGTGTCGCGCAGCCACGAAAAAGGGTTAGTCTTTCTGCAAACTCACAGCGCAAGCGCGGTACGCTGTTCGTCCGACGCTTGTAGACTTTGACGTAGCGAGAGCGAACCAATCGCGCGAAGTGAAACCCCACTCCACTGTGTCGCGAGTGGTGCGCCGCCGCTGAAGCGAAGCCCATAATAATACGGTCCGCGAGACCAAGAAAACAGATCTCCCCGGGCTTCGGCCCAAGCCACATCTCCCTGGTTTCTCCGCTCCAACCCTTGCCCGAGCGAAGAAAACCCAAATCAAGGACCCCCCCCCCCTGATTCTCCCTTGATTCCACCCGACTGGCACATCGTCTCCATTACCGTCCCCACAAGTGGACCACCTACCCCACTCGCTGCCCCCATAAACTTTTTCTCGAATCCAGGGGGCGCTAAACCCCCCCCCCCCCCCAGTTACATCTCAAACTCAAAAATCCAAATACCTACACGGCTATAGTAAGATGCGACCTTCCAATGTAACTAGTATTAGCAATAAACGTTCCACTTTAATTTTGAATTTACTTTGCTTTTTTCCTTTTGTAAATTAGTTTCCCTCTCCCATTTAATTTAATAACTTTTGAATCAGTCTCAACCCACAGACTGACCTCAATTTTTAGCTTTAAAATTAAATATAAAATCTTGTAACTTATTTTAATAAAACGTTAATTACAATCATTATTATAAATGTAAATGAAAATAAAATTTAATTGAAATTTACTATTTACATAGCTGACAGAGAGGCCGAGCTCAGTCAACCGTGAAAAAAAAAGTTACGTCGCTACAAAGTGGGCAGCGCGTGGGTACTCCGCGCGTATGTTACCTAATATTACGTAATCCTACTGGGAATGGTTCATACAGTCCTAACTGTTTACGTTCGGAATCCCTGGATTTATGGCGAAGACCACTGCGAGCCATGCCCAAAACCGTACAAAAATCCAGGTTCCAGTGTATGTCAATACTAAAAATTTCAAATTCACTTTGTAAAATTATTATTGGTACCAGTGTTGTGTAGTAACTTGTTACAAGCAACTAAGTTACTGAAAAGTTACGTTATTTGTAACTTTGAGGGTAACTTCATTACTATTTTAAGAAGTAACTTGCAGTCATTCGCCAAATACGTGATAAATATTTCATGGATTTTGCCCCCCCCCCCCCTGAACTTAGCTAGGATTTTTGCAGTAACTTGGAACTTTAATTTTAGTTACTTTGATGGTTATGGTCATGCAAAAAATGAAATTAAAAAAGGGAGCGCGCAGGCGGGGAACAACAGGAACAGAATATCGCCTTGCGCCCTTCTGTCTTCATGTTGTTTATGGCATCAACCAAGCAAGAGCAAAATCACGCAGACTTGAACAAATTTCGTGTAAAGAATCTGAATTACTAGAATTAAATACACGAGTCCTGGTTTCAACTTGAAATTCAATATCAACAAAAAATTTTAAGGACTGATGAAAATAAAGTCAACGAAACAAGTAATTCTGGCGATCCTACCGAACAATGCGGAAAAACAAAACCGGTTCAGAATCTGATACCGCAGGATATTACGAGTGACATGCCTATTACTCAATTTGAATTTTATTCTACATAAGTATATCGACGCCTTCATTCCATACCGATCCACGTCACGTTTGGTCGCTGTATAACTTCAGGTCCTATGCTTACATAGGACCTGAAGTGTTCGACGGACCAAACGCGACGTGGAGCAATAGGGAATGGACGCTTCGATATATTGTTGTTCACTTGTCAGAATATATTGTCTATTTTTTATTTACATTAACTAATGCCTATTTCTTTTTAAATTAAGTTTTTATGAATCGGAGCTTATGTTAAGTAATGGGCGTTAATGAACCAGGAGTACCTAGCCTATACTTCTGTATCAGATTGTTCATTTTATGTTATTAGTTATGATGGTTACAGCAAATAGTTCTCTTATATAAAATTTATCAAATTCCTCTGCATACATAAAACGATTAAACACGGAAACGAGGTTATGTTATGTGTAGTAATAGGTCCACCATCTTTGATATGTATTATACATGGTTTTATACGTTTTTATACGTATATTAACGTCGTTTATGTATTATTTGTAGAAAACCTCGAGTGACGCGCCACAACCCATCTCTGCCGAACATTGATTTTTACTCTATGAGAAGCGAATTCGTAATTAATTACAAAAATAATGTTTTCCTAATTTTTGGTCAGTACTAGTAGTATAACAGGGGGACTTCTGGATACAAATCCCTGCACCGACATGTTACCGACATCTAGAACTTTCGCAAGCTGGTTGACCTGGAAGCTTCTAGAAGGAATTTGAAGGTTATTTGTTTAGTGTGCAAGAGATATCTCGGAATTGATCAAAGTCTGGTGTGAAATGAGTGTTTCAGGGTGACATTTAATGCGTTGACCCTCACTGGTTATGTATATGAAAAACGTTGCTTCGAATTGAAGCACGTACGAAATATTTTAATTTATTCTTTTCTCAAGATTCATTCCGTTTCTCTTATCGATCGGGACCACCTGCAAAATTAAAGACCGTAGCCTATACGCAGCATTCATAGGGTCTAATCACTCGTTATGTTTTATGAAAGCATTCCTTTGATTTTAAGCACGGGAAATATTGTATTCCATATCGAGGACACATTCTTTCCCCAAGAGTCTTTCCATTATCTATCGATCACCTGCAAATATCAAAGGATTCCCTTTTAACGTCTAGAATTTTCTAGACTTTTAAGACAGAGAAAGCAATAATGTCTCACAATAATGTGAGAAATAGTGAATAAATCATGAATATAAAAGAGGTGAATTGTACTGCATCTTGGCGACGCGGTGTCCAGCCTGAACTCCAGATAAGAAACTTTCAACTATAAACTGTCATCGGCCGATCTTAGACTCCAGCTATAGCCTATACATTCTTTTTGTTCTATGTATTGTTATGGTTTTATGTACAATATACAATATGTAACTCCAATTTTAAATGAGTTTCCCAGTCGATATCAAGCCTTTTGCCTGAGATTGTTGGCCATGAGATTGATTTTTTTCAGTTGACTACTTTACAAACATTGAGAAAATTCTTCAGCTGTAGTGGTTCGTGTCCGTGCTAAGTTTATAAAATATTTTTTGATGGCGTCATCCAATGATACTGCTCAACTGTGAGAATTGAATTTTACGTGTGTCTATAGATACGTCGATTATAATGTAGAACCGTCTAGAACTTGAAGATAGTAAAGGTAATATTATTAAAATTAAAAAAAAATATTCAAAAGTTAATTGAATAGTATAGGTACAAGAAAGGCAACTAAAGAAATAAAGCATTTCTTATGGTATGTCATATATTCAGGATCTTAAATTCTGTATCCCTTTGTCGAGTTTTGAGCGTGAACGTAAGATAATAGATGTGACTGAGAGCTCTTCCATTTATTGCTAAACCATTATTGGAGTTTGTGTTCTAAAAATCTACGTCACTATCTAGAACATAATAATAATATCTAGACTTGTTTAGACGTGTTGATTTTAGAGATCTTGATGCACTGGTTTTTCACTAACATCAGATATAATGAACCAATGTTGCATAATAGTTTCTAGAACTTTCAGCGATGTATGAAATAACTTATATTAAATGCTTATTGCAATTGTGTCATATTAAATTTAAAAAAAATGGTTTTCAAATCCCTTTGAATCGCGCCGACAGCATATGCCATAGGTGTCATAATTCATATAATAATAAACAATTCCTGATAAACAAAATTCCATTCAGATGACGTAATCATAAGTATAACACAAAATTTCCGTGAAATTAATGTTCAATATAAAATAATATTAGAACGCGAGAAAAAATATATAAAAGCTGTTTATCGATACCATCAGATTACTTGACTCATTGACAAAAATTAGATTAAAATAAAGAATTCTATTTTTACTTAAAACAGCTTCACACCTTATTAAATGCATATTAATTTTTCTTCAATTTATTAAAATTTTGTTTCTATAAATTGAGAATCCATTGATGTCAAACTTCAGACAATCCCTATAAGTAAATTTTCAAAGCTATCTTAGTAGTGCAGCAAGTTAGATTTGCTCACGCAAAGAAACAATTCTTATAAAATTTCAATTTCGAACATAAAATACAAAAAGTGTTTTTTTTTTTTTAAGTGTTTTATAATAATGAATTATTTATGCAACTGTTATAAGAATCATCGAATTCCAACTATTTTACATACGATTTACTTTCAAGCTTTCTTACCCGTGTCAGAGTGTTTAACTTTTAAAAGTTATTGCTCTTATTATAAATGTTAACATTTCTGTTATCCAATTTGGAGTGTAATCTTTTTTTAATGTGATTATACTTGCCAACACATACGTTTTCTCTCTTTTTAAATTTGTTGGTTCCGTGTAATTACTATTTAGTTTAAACTTTTTCGATATTCACAATAAAATTTTCTTTTCTTGTCAGCGGTAACTTCGTTTGGTTTAATTCCAATATCTCGATGATTGTAATAATTGTAAGAAGACATTAAGGTTGATGACATGTCTAACAAGCAATATAAGCTTGTATCCTGATAGTCTTTAAAGATATATGTAACTAGTTCTGAATTATTATTTGATTAATTGTGAAAATATCCATTACACAATTTTTAGTGTAACCTTTTAAAAAACCGTGTTTATACTTACGATTTTTTTTTTGGTTTCTTATACTTACCCTTCAGTTTAAGCTTTTTGATATACGCGATAAAACTCTCCTTCTTATTTGAGCAGTAACTTCATTTGGTTTCATATTCCAATTTAAAATTAGTAAAAATTTGTTCCGAAATACCTAATATTAGCAGTTTATTACAAAGAGGCTGACATACTCTATTTATCTATTATAACTATTATAAGAATCATTAAAACCTAACCATTTTACAAATAACTTATTTTCATGTCTCTTTAATCAGGGTGGCCGCAGACTAGGGAAACCTGTAAATCAGGAACAGACAGAATTGATAAAAGAAGCACTTTAAATAACTATCAAGAATAATAAGTTTAAAATCTTTATCTTTTATTGATTAAAAATTCTATACTTAAAAAGTTGCAGGATTATAATTCAAGTGTTAAAATATTATTGCTTAGGACAAAATTTTGAAAAAATTGAAAAATTTGCAGCCACCCTGTCTTTAGTACTTTTTCAATAACATACACAAGTTCTCGCTCATGACAAGTTATTGCCTTTTCGCAAATGTGGCAAATTTTAGCATTCAAAAATTCTTGTTTTTGTTTTGGAGTTAATGAAAGATGAAAATAATGGTAAAATAATGATTGAATTTATAGGATTACGGTCAAAACTATAAACATAAAAAATTTTAGGTGAAAATAAAGAGAAAAAACGTGCGTATAACCTTCAATAAAATGCACGCTGCCTTATCGCGAACCTCGAAATTGTTTATAGTATCTTATTACATGTGATACGTTGAGAGCTAGACGAATCCAGTATATTGCACTGATTTAGAGTAATGCTGAAAAGAATAAACAAATCAATTTCAATAAAATGCAGGCTGTCTTATAGGCAACCAGTGCATCAAGATCTCTAAAATCAACACGGGTAAACACGCCTGGCTAGTCTTATGTTGTAGATAGTGACATAGATTTTTATAACAAAAACTCTAATAATGCTTTAGCGTTAAATGAAATAGCTCTCAATCACATCTCTTATCTTAAGTTAACGCTCGAAACTCGACAAGGGAAAGATCCTCAATATATGACCTACCATAAGAAATCCTTTATTTCTTTAGGTGCCTTTCTTACCTAAAAAACTTATTCACGACTTGATAATTTGAAAAGACATGAGAAATACTCTTGCATAGCAAAGAATCTTATGTATGATGAGAAATCCATTGACCAAAATGCAAAGATACCTGAGGCTATAGGGACAATTTTGCAAGACAACAGTAAGCAGGCTGATCAGGCTAGTCAAGCAATTCGACAGAAGCGTACCAATTTTAAATGTGATAGGGATCAAGCTATTCAAGAAACATGTAAACTGCATATGTAAACCATATGTTAAAAAGCAGAAGATAGTAGCAGAAGAATTTGGTGAAAAGGTCAGTTCTGCATCCGTGACAGTCAGCAGTAAAGATGATGCTAATGATGATGAAGGAGAAGAGAAGAAGGACGAAGATGATGATGCTGATGATGATGATACTGATGATGAAGATAAGAATGATGATCATTCCAAAAGTGATTCTTCCTCTGAATATGAAGTAGAAGCCAAAGAAACAGCAAAAATGTCAAAATACTGGGACGATCCAAACATATTGGTAGATAGATTATGGTTACTTTTACAATCACAAGCAGCTGGAAATAGAAATAATGCACATGCGACCATTTCAATCATTAATTAAATGAGAAATGCTGGCATTATTGAATAACATGTTTAATAGCTGATGGTTCTACTTGAACAGTTAGTTCAATCTTTTTTCAACTGTCGAATAAACATTTGTTATATTTGATTAAACATTTCACGTAGTTGATTTGAAAACACTTATAAAATAGAACCAATACCGTACTAAGTAAGTAATAAGCTTGTCTCTTGCTCAATCTCATATAGTTCTTTATATTATATATTTAAAAAAAGAGTTAAACAACCACCGCAGGGTCCCACTGAGAGCAACTGCCATCTAAAAAAATGTCAATAGCCCCCAGTATAACCGCGGTAAATCACACCTATGGCCACGTCTCACAACCGTGAGATGGGTGGTCACAGGGAACGACGAAAGCACAACGACAGGCCGGCGAAACCCTCGTGTGCCTGGAGGACACGAAGCGACCCAAGGATGACAGCTTTCTGCATCTATCTCGCAAGTGCCTTGGCATATTTTTGGCACGCGGGCATGGCTTTAAGGTTACGAACCAGTGATGGTTTCGCACCTCCGAGGGCACCTATCACAAGGACAATTACTTGTACAGGCCTCGAGTGCGCAACGGAGACTGCTGCCCGAAAATCGTAGTTCCAGAAAATTTGGCACTTCTGGTTTCGGACAATCGACTCTATCTCCTTTGGAGCGTTCGGCAGGGCAGGGTCGCGGCCAACACCGTAAGAACGACAAAGATGGTAATAAAGCACTCTTAGGGCCGCATTATGTGTACAGATATACGTCGTTCCCGCGTGGGTCGGACACCCTAATAGTATGTGTTCTAGGTAATCAGCGTGTGCATGACACGCTCTGCACCTATCACTGGGAACTTCTTGACATAAAATGCGCTCACGGTATGCTAAGGTGGAAATGACACCGTCCTGGCATGCGAAAATAAAACCCTCTGTACCTGAATTAAGCCCTGATGATTTGAGGAAAGCAAAAGTTTGCTCCTTCGACAAGGACTGTTTTTCTACATTTCTGTGAAAGTTTCCGTGCATTTTCTTGTCGAGTAGCTCCTGGTGAAATTTTCAACCTCTGCTTTCTTCACTTTGGTTTTTAGAAGTGAAGCATCTAGATGAAGTAATGCATTTTCCTCACTTCTGATGTTAAAATTCAGGCCAAGGGTCTCGGCCGCTTGCTCCGCGGCTTTGTAAAGGAACGCTCCTTTGCCAGTCATCTCGTGGTTCCTGACCATCTTTAGGAGAGGATCTCTGCCATTCGCAACGATGTAAGCTGTACTTAGAACAATCCGGTTATGAAGACACTGGAGATTCAGAAGTCCGCGTCCGCCTTGACGGCGTGAAATATATAATCGCGGAACTGACGAATTGATATGCAAGCTTTTATGCATATGCATGATCTTACGTGTAATGACATCAAGGGCCTTAAGCTCGTTCTTCGTCCATTGAACTACCCCAAACGAGTAGAGTAGAACCGGGATGGCACGCATGTTAGTCGCAGATACCTTGTTCAACGCCGACAGATTGGAAGACCAAATCTGTCGAAGAAGATGCTTGGATCTGCTTCGGAGAGACTCCTTCACTGACGTTACGTCCTGAATGCGGTTTTGAGGCACGCCCAGGTATGTATAGGTCTCTCCAGTATTAAGATGTCTGATAACACTTATATCCACAAGCTCAGGGTTCTTGGGAACGCCAGTAATCTTTCCTTTCTTCAGATAAATTTTGGCACACTTGTCCAAGCCAAAGTCCATCCCAATCTCTCCTGTGTAGTTCTTGACAATATTTATAGCAGTTTGAAGTTTGCTTCTACCAGAGGCATAGATCTTCAGGTCATCCATATAAAATACATGAGTGACCTTATGCTCGCGCTGATTAGTGTCGCCACAGAGGTATCCAGGAGAATTTCGTAGTGCGAGAGATAGAGGCAAAAGTGTCATGCAAAAAAGCAAAGGGCTCATGGTATCACCTTGAAGGACGCCCCTTTGGAAGGTGACGTTGTTCGTTGTCATACGATAATTTCTAGATGAGATAGTAAATCTAGTTTTCCAAAGAGGCATCAATCTCTCTATGCATCTCACTATGTGTGGATGTACCTTCAAGCTTTCCAACAGACAGATGATAAGTCTATGAGAGGTTGAATCGAAAGCTTTCCGGTAGTCAATCCAGGCCATTGACAGGACGCGCTGATGGGCTGCAGCGTCTTTACAGGCACACCTGTCAATTAGCAGGTTCTCTCGACAGCCGGCTACACCTTTTTTCGAGCCACGTTGTTCGTACATCTCTCGCCATACAGGCTCAATTCGTCGAACAATCCTGTTGTTGAGGACAGCTGTAAAGATCTTATACAGCGTGTTCAAACAAGTTATTGGCCTGTCATTCTCTGGGTTGGACAAGTTGCCTTTTTTTGGCAGGAGTATAGTGCGTCCTAACACCAGCCACTGCGGAATGGGCGTCTCCGACTTTAAATATGAGGTGAATATGCGGGCCAAATGTTAGTGTGTAAAAGTAAACTTCTTCCACCAAAAGTTCTTGATACAATCTGGTCCAGCAGCGGAAAAGTTCTTCGTGCCTCTAAGTGCTTTTTTCACCTCTTCGGCAGTGATTGATGGACATTGCACCTCAGCTTTAATGAGGTTGTCGCAAAACTCCTTGAAGCGGATGACATTTTCAGTATCTTCTTTCAACTCTAGTGTTTTCGGGATCTTGTACACCTCTCTCCAAAAAGTCTCTACCTCCTTGGGCTTGGGTGGATTTTTGACAGAAACAGGTAGATCGCTGAAGAGGCGCGATGGGTCAGCGAGAAACTGTTGATTCTCCCTGATCCATCTCTCCCTCTTCTGTATTCTACTCCTTGCGTCAGATAACAGCCGTATTTTGTCAACAATATGCTGCTTGATTGTCAGCAGCTTTCACTTGTTTAGTGCGTGATTCAAGGTCCTTAGTTCTTGGGCGAACTTTCGAACCCTTTCCGTGAACGGTCTACCAGATGTTATGTAGTCAATCACACATTGAACACGAGACGCACTCTGTCTTGCCCATCCAATCTTCTTGTTCAGTTGATGCAAGCGTCTTTTGGTCCTTTGATCCATCGTTGGTTTCAGCCTTCGATTTGAATCAGCCAAAGTTCTCGCAGCACCATAAACTGAGCAATTGATGGTCCAGAGGTCGCACTCTTGCGAGATATCTCCACGAAGGAAGGCATCCATTTCAGCCAGATCTTGGGGCTTAGGAGGAACTTGCATGTTAATGTTCCTTCTATTAATGAAATTGCGATCATCTCTCAGAAGGTGCCTGCTTTCTGCGGTTAGTCTCAATGTCGCTTCCTCATCTTCGTCTGCAGCTTGATAAAGCAGCGGTTGGGGAAGCGCTCCGCGTACATATCCCTTTTTCCGGAGGTAGTCGGCTTGATTTCGCAAAGACTGATGCGAAACGTGCTGAAGCTCTGGGTGTTTCTGGCACCACAGAGTGTGCATACGCGCCATAAAGCCTCCGCGAACAGGGAAAATGCTGGCATCGTAGCAGTCTAGCACGTCATACCTGAGTCAATCCGTCCACTCAATGTGGGCGTTTCGCCGGTTCGTCGTCGTGTTTCCATCTAAATTATTTTCAGCACCCCGAACTCTAAGCTGGTCGGCATTGTTTGCCGACCCATTGTTGGGTGCTCTGCGCGTTCGATTGTCTTGAACCGCATCTACAACATTTTGGTGTTTTGGTGGTTTCATTGTTGTTCCCACGAGCAGCTAGGGAAAGGGTTAGTCCATCCTTGTAGAGCCCCGCGTGCAAGGATAAGGCTGATAGTCTGAGAGGTCGCCCGGTATCCCAGAGTATATATATATATATATAATAAATAATAATTATATATATATATACAGTGTTTTTGTTGCTCTAGAACTTAATTTATTCAAGTTTTTAGTCGATTTTTGGAAGTTAAAAAAAAATGGATTTTCAAATTCCCGAACAAGATTTTTTATTTCACTTTTTAATAGACATATTTGGCAACACAATGCAAAAGGTTTCATCAAAATCGGTGGAAAGTTCCCGGGTTGACAGGTATAAACCTTACTTGACTCCTCTATCTTCCAAATTTTAGAAAAATAAAGTACTTCAAGTAGTTTTCAGAGTAGAAGTATTATTGTTCGTTGTGAAATAATCTTTTTTTTGTTAAAAATTCAACTGCTTGGTTAAAAGTAAAACTCTTTTGTAAAAAATTAATTTTTGTTGGTTAAGATACATCATTTTAATCGAAAATGCATCTCTGGTTGAAAATGTAACTACTTTGTTGAAAATCAATTTTTTTAACTAAAAATTTAACTATACCAGTAGAAAATTCAACTATTTTGCTTTAAATCCGTTATTTTTTTTTTGGTTAAGAATTAGATTTTCAACAGAAAATTTAACTATTCTATTTTTGGCTGAAAATTGATATCTCTTATTTAAAAATGAAACTATTTGTTTGAAAAGTTATATACCTTGTGGAAAATTCGTCTTTTTTTGTAGAAAATTAATCTTGATGGTTGAAAATTAATCCTTTTGGTATAAAAATCAACTATTCCAGTTGAACATTCATCATTTTTGTTGAAAATTCATCAGTTTTGTTGAATAGTATATTCTGTTACCACTCAGCAAACCACGGCTTTGACGTACGAGGCCGATGTTTTAATTTTTAAATAGAAAATATCACTTTTCAACCAAATAGTTGAATTTTCATCCAACGAAGATAAATTGTCATCCAAAAATAGAATAGTTCAATTTTCTGTTAAATGATTTTCAGCTTCTTCTTGCAAGTGAGGTGGAGTGCACTGCATAAACTCTCCATCTTGATTATCACTTGCCATTGCGACACGTATAGTCATTGTTCTCGGTTGACGAAACACTCGCGGGCTTTCGTGCAATCTGAGTCGTGTTGCTGTGTGTTGCCGGCCGGCATGCCCTGTACAACTGTATTGTACAGTCTTCAATTATCAGTCATATGTACCGCGCATTTTGCATAAAATTATTTTCTAGGGGGTAACTACCCTTAAGAACAGTTTATTATGTTTCTCTAAAATAAAGAAGATTTTTAAAACAAAACCAATTATAAAAATGTTCGTATAGTGAGACACGAAAGATGACTTTCTCAAATTTTTCGAGGGTGAAGTACCCCAAAATTATTTTTGATTACACAAACATTGCCCAACAGTAGTAAATTAAGGCAAAAAGATTTGAAAAAATATATGTTACTAGCGATAATTAAATAAAGTTTACGTGTTTTTGAATTTTCACGAAAAATTATTTTCTAGGGGGTAACCACCCTTAAGTACATTTTATTATGTTTCTCTAAATTAAAGTAGCTTTTTAAAACAAAACGAATTAGAAACATTTCCGTACAATGAGAGATCCAAAATATGTTTTAAAATTGTTTGGGGGGTGAACTACCCCAAAATTATTTTTTATTACATAAAAATTGCCATACAGGAGTGAATTCAGGCCAAAAAATTTGGAAAACATATATGTTGCGCGCGATAACTAAATAAAGTTTATATGTTTTTATCCTACAAGATCAATTATAATCACCAAGGTATCACAACCTTTTTCAATTGAGTACGGCCGCGGAAACAGCCTGGCGCCATCTGTTGCCTAAAAGCGGCGATTTTGTAGGGATGAATTCCACTTGTTTACATGCGACTGAAAATAAATAAATTTTTACTGAAAATAAGATTTTAACTATCGGATAACGAGAGTGTCTGTAGGAAAACTGATAAAATCTCGATTTAGGGAAAAAACCTTTTGCTCTAGTTTATTAAACGGTTTGATCGGAGTTGATTTTTGAATTTCTCTGTCTATGACAGACCTCCTATCGGATTACAAATATCACATCAAATATGTCAGTACTCTTGTTTTTCGAAAAAGGTATCAAGACAAATTATTGTGTTAATTGGATAAGTAATATTATATATATTCGCATATTTATACGATCTATTATTTTTGTAAAAGTAATGCTAGTTGTCAGATTTTGAGGTTAGAAAGTTAAATTATCCCAGAATATTTATGGAGTATATTTTATTTTAATTTAAATGAAATTGAGTTTTTTATTAGTTGTCTTGAGTTTCAAGTGAAGCTTTTTTTTAACAATTCGCTATGTCATGTGAACAAACTTTTTGCTTATGTTTGTTGATTATGGCAGAAGCGACAGAAGACAGAACGCAGTCAAAAAGCTAGGAAAGGCAATTTGCATTGTTGTGTGGTGTTAGGAAATTTATAATTATAATTATAGATTTCCCTAATACTTCTCTTTATGTTACAATATGTTTTATTTAATAAACACCTGTAATTTAACGTCGTATGGGGGAGAACAGACGTTTGCCTGATAACGCTGCACTGAATTTTTCTTATTCCATTCACTTTAAACTCCTGCACTCTCACCATATGAATTACTGCTAAACTTTTTCCCTTATTGAGTGTTTCAGGGTGAAAATCGATATAATGACCAAAGATATTAAAATATCTTTGGAATGACTTATAGCTTGAAATCCTGTTTTAATTAAAATATTCATCATCAATCGACTTGTTGACATTCGGCCGGTAACTTTTAAGGTTATGTTCATAACCAACAACGAAACTAGAACGGGTTTAACTGGAATGAAAAGACAATTTTTTCACGAAATCTTTTTGCGAGAAAGTTCCCTCTATTATTTTGCTTCGTTTTGAAAATTCTTATATACGTTTTAAAGCAATCATTTATGCATTTATTATATTTAAAAACAATGCATACGTGATATCTTATGTAAATTTCAAATTTCTATCCCTAAAAAATTTTCGGCTTTGGCCGCCGCCTGTCATATCCGGTAAATATCAAGGTCATGTCCATACTCAATACTTCTGGTTTAAAAGTGGCTACGTCACAGAAAAAGATCTTATAATGCTTGCTGGTCTTATAAATCCATTTGTTACAATCATGTTCACATTTTTGGAACAGTTAAAAATAATCTGTAGAATAATGCATTTAAAACATACATACACTCAAATTACATTTGAAATAAATGCTTCCCAATGTAAGGCCTACTTTTGATAATATAAAATTATGTAATGGAAGTTCCTTAATTTTATGGAAACATGCAAATAGTGAACTGCACTTATGGCGATTTTGTCTAATCAAAAATAATTTTGGGGTAGATCACCCCCCTAAAAATTATTCAAAAAATTTGAGAAAATCACATATTTCATATCTCACTACAAAAAAAGTTTTCTAACTGGTTACTGGTATCACGAATTTCATCTCAATTATAAGGTACCCTAAGTGATTTATAAGAGTTTTTAATAAAACACCCATGTTCAGTAAACATTGAAAACATCGATGTTTTTCTTTCGATACATCGATGTCGATCATTTTTGACATCGATGTTCGGCATCAGCGATGACCCATCACTACCCCATGCATTTAAATAATTGTTGGCCTAAAAGTACAGCCAGCGCCGCCATGAAACATTTATTCTACATGCCTTTATAGCAGTCATCCCTCTGATAAATGGCTCTTTTACACCGACCGTGAATCGGTCGTCGACCGATCAACATATCGAAATATCCATTCAAACCTCCGGAAAATTCAGTGAAATCTAGTAATACTTTAGTAATCTTTCGGTGAGTTTCAGAGGATAACTAAAATATTACTAGATTTAACTGAATTTTCCGAAAGTTTGAATGGATATTTCGCTATGTCGGTCGGTCGACGACCGATTTACGGAAGGTGTAAATGAACCTTAACAAGAATTCCGATTAGGTCAAGTTTGTTTACCCCATTTTGCGCGTACATATTTATAACTCCCTCTCCTACCTCCAGCCCCAATCCGTTGGTTTGGTGCAATGGCATCGGTAAATTACGCAGATTTACATGATGTTGAACGTGTCTTTTACCCAAATTCGGTAAAATGCTAAAGTTTCCAGCCCCGAAAGTCAGAGCGAATACGGTCGAAAAAATCAGTTATAAGAGATGAAATTGTAAAAGCTTGCCTAGTGATGATGGCGAGGATACGGGTTGGGGAGAGAGGGGTACGGCAAAAGTGAGATTTAGTAAGCAAAAGCATAAGAAAAATAAAAACGTTGGCCCGATTTTAACGTCCCCCATAAAATAAATTGTAATTGATCGATCAAGATCCCGTGGTCTTCGAACTTGACTTCCTATGAAGTGGATGGGAAGCCTGCGGATGCCTTGGGAGTTCTTAAACGTGGTAAACGAAAAAAACTATGAACGCCAAAGCGCGCACACTATCACGGATAACTTTTAGCTGTGAAAATAGCGAACAATATTCAATTGTTTTGTTTGTCCTGACGACATTTTTCAAGAGTCAAAGATCTTTGTATTTACCGTTTGGGCGACTGTAGACTTCTTCTTGATTTATACTGGTCTCTTGCCGTGCAAACGACCATCCAGATTCAATTAAAGACACTCTTACAAGTGTTGGAAACGTTTCACACAGTACTGATACACACCGCACAGCTAGATCATATTTTAGATCGTGATTAAAAATATTTAATATCCATTGTACGGTTCAATAGATCTAAACGAGTCTAGTAACCACACTGTTACACTAGCACCTACTTCATGCTCTGCAGCGGTCATCGACACACAGGACCGTTCATGCCATGGACCATGATTCAAGAAACCGTGGTCTCGCCACGCACATTTAAAAAAAGTGAACCAATCAAATGGCCCGTAGGGATGCGTACGACGAACTCCATTTTTAAAAGGACGTCAAGCGGGAAATTTGAACCAGGTTCAACGCTGTATGTGTGAATTGCAGAAGAAACTCGAAAACAGTCTTATAAATAATCATATAAAGTTGAAACGAAAATCAGAAACACGTTTTTTATATTTATAACGACTATGAAAATGAAAAAAACATGCTATTAAAAAATTTGAAGTGCTTCTTTGCAACATATTTAAAGAATGATAATCTTTCATACTATTCACACTATCGATTTTGGAAAGAACGAAGAAATTTGGAAAATTTTTTGTATTGTGTTTTTTATCACTGAAATTATTATAAATAATTTATACTAATTGTACAATGTCGGCTAAAGTAATGTTTTTATTATTTTAATTATTATAAATTACCTGAAAGACAGAACGTTGTCCTCAAAAATATTGTTCACAGAAAGTGTCCAAACTTTAACTATAATTGTTATCATTGAATGGACTTTTTTTATAACATAATAATAGCAACGATAGTACAAATATGAAGAATACAATGCTAAATATACTTTTTTGCAACACCCACCTCTAAAGTTGACGTTTTCATGCTTCTACATTGTGCCTAAAGGACTTTATTTGAGCAGACTGTGTGCGAATAATTTTCGCGCATGCGCAGTTTGAAGATGGCTTACTTTAGGCACTTGTGAAAAAGCTGCGCATGCGCACTTTCGGGATGAGGTACTTTAGACACTGGCATAGGTAACTTTAAACACTGGTTTTGGTATCTTCTTGAAATAAATTTAGATTTAACTTGAACAAATGTTTTAATGATTGAAGTTTTGTTTTTAGGGTTTCGTAGCCCCCCCTCCCCCCCCGGTAAAAGAGCATAAATGCCAACATTTTTGTAAATAATTTTTTTGCCAACATATTTTTTTTTCAAAAATTTTTTGTTAATTTTTTTTTTGCAACATTTTTTTTCGCAAAAATTTTTTTTCCAACATTTTTTTGCACACAATTTTTTTTTCAGAACATTTTTTTTTTTCAAAAATTTAAAAAAATAAATTTTTTCAAACATTTTTTTTTTAACTTTTTTTCCAAAAAAATTTCTTTACTCCACTCTATGCAATATAAAATTAGTATTTTTCGTTACCTCCTCCTAACAACTTTTTCGGACGGGCGTTGCAAGAAATAGCGTGTGATACACGTGCGCATAGGTGATGGGTAACTCGTGTGATTGCATCATTCGCCTGCGGCTCGAAGCACTCGTCTACGTTTTCGCACTCGCTTCGCTCGTGCGCTAACCACCGACTCATGCTTCGAGTCTCCGGCTTATGCTGCAAAATTCACACTCGCACACAATCACCTATTTTGCGCACTTGTATCACAAATAACTATTATAATTAAAATTTTGTATTACTTTTATAATTAAAATTTGTTATGACTTGTCTGATTTATTCAATGGTATGCCAAAAAAGATGTATGCATGGCAAAAACAAATAATGTGAAGCCTGTCTTGATTATTTTTAACGTATGCGCATAATTTCGCATAATCCACAAATTTTATTAGACGCATACTCTCGCATAGTAATTCATTTTTCATCGCATAATTGGAAGATTCTTAAGATCAAATATTTTTTCCCCTAAGCATTTTACTTCGTAAAGAATTTTCGTGGTAAAAATACATTTATAATAAATATTTATTTTATTCACATTCAACGAAACTGACCATTTTAAGTAGATAAGTATAATTCATTAGCATTTCCTGTTTCTAAACAAAGCCATCAAACATTTTTAAGTAATAAATGCGGAGTCTGAGAAATATAAGAAAGTGAGCAAAAATATACTTTGAGCTTTTCACCACCCTAGTATTATTTGAAAAAAAATATACAGGTGCTTCGCGCGGAGAAATCCCAGGCTGCCTTTGCGCATTAAATCATAAATTCTTCAAGACCCGATTCTCCAACTGTCATCCGTATACCTTTCAAACTTTTCTACAAAATTTACAGATTACTGCAATTCTCACAGCCCTCTTTTTTTTGCAGATATTTATGTCCGTGATCCAAGATATGTAGTTGACCAGATCATAAAAAATGGCAACTTGTAAATTTTAATTTGTGTTTATAACAGTATATAATAAACAAACTTAGGAAATTTAATTCTTCAAAACAATACGTCCATAAGTTATGAATTTTTTTTTTTAAATCCATCCATATTAACTAAATGTATTTGTAATTCAGTATATTTCTTCCTTATAATGATCGATTAACCCTTAAAGGACACACCTCCAAATACAACTCCAGATATTTTTGGCTAAAAAAAATCATCAGTGATATTGAAAGAATACAAAATAGATAAAAAATATCTCCAAAGCCTCAGTGATAATTTAAATATTCGAAAAAAATACTTGAAAAAGAAACGTAGACAATCGGAAAAAAGTCGGAAAGCTTGCGGGGTGACAGTGATCCCAAGTGACCTTTCAGGGTTAGTAGTTTAAAATGTACGATTTCTATTAAATGTAAGACTATGTATCTTCATGAATTAACAAGACGTATTAACTAAATTCTTATTATCTACTTTTAAGTATCTGGGTTTGAGAGCTTGTTGGATGATCAGCACCCAGCGTAACAGGCGCGCTGGGTATAGAGTATTTCCATTAAGCCATGAAATTGCAAAATGGCCGAATGGCTCAGGGATACCATTGCATTGTATACATTGCGTCACGTGTATTATCTTAGTTAAAGAACTGTGTTTATCAGCAAATGAAAAATGTCCAGTGAATAATTTTTGAGGTTATCTGACGAAATGAAGATCCGTTATTGTGATAAACTAAGTGCACTTGACAATTTAGATCCCTACGCTCGGAAAAGTCAGGAATTTTCCACAAGCATTACTGATGCACCCGTAGTGAGTGAGATCGATCTTTCATCGTATTTTACGATAAACCACAGTTATTACACTTACAAACAATTAAGGTAGATGTCCCAGTAATCGTGGCGGTCCCAGTAATCGTCAGTTTTGAGGTGTAAACGCCAGAAATAAGTATTTTTCGCATGAAAATACATTCCTAAAATATTTTTAAGTAAGTTTGAACAGTGCTTGTTGTGGAAACCAAATTAGTTTTTTTGTACAAATAGTGCACATGGGTGAAAAAAATTGATTTGTATTGCCGGCGGCGATGAATCACGAAACGTGGAAAATAGCTTAAAATTTAGGATAGGAAACACGTTTCTTTGTTTAAGCTTTTAATATGTCAAGAAATTACTTGATCGGGACGAAAATTATTTTTTTTTTGGTGATAAAAGATCATTTTTGTTTAATAAAATTAAGTAAAATCTTCATTTAGTACCTTCTCGTTCGCGAAATATCGGTCGCGATTATAGGGACATTTCAAAAGCATAGTTGCTCGAGTAATCGTGACCGGTCGCCAAGACTAGGACGAATCTGTCAAAACTTTATTTCCATATTTCGTTACAAATAATGATTTAATTAATTTCAAAAATGCGTGAAATGAAATCGGAGAACTGATTTGTTACTGTGAGTAGTATTCGTAATATAAATTAGTGCTTAAAACTAAAAAAAATATTGGCATGACTTTAGTGATTTCATTATCAATTTTTTACTTTATTATCATTTTTTAGTGAAGTTAATATTTATTGAGTAGTTTTTCATTAGCTAACATTAATCTATACTGCATAATAAAATGTGTAACAGATATATAATTATTGATAGTTTTAATGTTTTGACAACGTAAACAGAACATAACCTCCAAATACATATGATTCTTTAGTCACTGCAATTTATCAAATTTCGTCATTATGTTTATAATTTATGTTGCAAAAAAGTTAATTATACAAATTACCAGTGTGTAAATTTTTGTATCCTATGTAATTCCCTAGCGCAAGAAACGGAAATGGTCAGAAAGGAAGTACCGTTCCGATCTTTTCCGATTTCTATGTGAACTTTGCTTCCGTTTCTTTCCGAACGCTTTCTCTTTCAAAGGTTTCCGAAGCTTTTCCGAACTTTTTGCCAAAGTGTCCCACTGCGTTTACTTTTTTCTGATCTTTTCCGATTTGTTTCCGAATAAATGTCACAGTGTCCCAATAGCTTATTCCGAATTTTCACCTGTGTCCCACTAGTTTATGTTCGTTCCGAATGTTTCCGATTTCTTTCCAAATAAATGTGCAATATAAAATATAAATCATGTAATTATTATATATATATATATATTTATTTGAAATAATTAAATATAATAAATAATAACATATAATTTAATAATAAAATTAAATTTTTTTTAAAATTAAATGAATTGAAAATGAATTGAAATAAATAAATATATAAATATAAAGAAATATAAAAAGCAATATAAATATAATAAATATAAAAATAATAAATATATTTTTATTCATGTTCTTATTATATATATTCAGAAATTTTCAAACAAATATTTGAATTTTTAAGGGAATCTTCAACCTAATACTTAAACTTTCAAACAAAGAAATTCATTTTTAACCAAAACGATGAATATTAGTCAACAACAAGATTAATATTGTATCACAAAAAGACGAACTTCCAATGAAATACAGGAATTTTTAATCAAATAGTTGAATTTTCAATTGAATAATATAAATTTTTAACCATATATGAAATTTTTCAAACAAAAAGATAATTCTCGACAAACTACGGTTAAATTATTAAAAAAAAAGCTTTGTTAACTAAAATGATGGATCATCACCAAAAAAATGTATGTTCAACAAAGCAGTTTTACTTTCAAATATAAGTTGTTGTATTTTCAATAAAAAAAGATGAAACAGATTAATTTTCAATCAAACAGTTGTGATTTTTAACCAAAAAGATGCCAATTCTATCTAAATATATTCATTCTCAACCAAAAAAGACCAATTTTCAATAAAAGAGTTGAATTTTCTACCAAAAAGAATGAATTATAACAAAATTGCTGAATTTTCAACAAATTAATGAAATTCACTCCAATTTTCGAATTTTCTTCTTCTGAAAATAAACGGTCGTACAAAATTTTTTTCCTGAAAACCTAGAAATAGGAAAATTTCATAACTATTAAGAAAGCCTTTTTTACTTCCACACTTCAAGCATTCCATTTGCGCAACTATCATTTTTAATTACTGTATCTCCTTTTTTCATAAAATTGCTTTTTTGTATTATAAAAAAAATGTACTCCCTAATAGCACGGAACATTCCGGGAACGTTCCTGGAACGTTCCGCGGGCACCTTCGGAACGTTCCAGCGGAACGTTCCAGGAACGTTCCCGGAACGTGTAAAATGTCCGCCCCTTGGGAACGTTCCACTGGAACGTTCCAGGAACGTTCCACTGGGACCTGAGGGGAACTTTCCATTATTGTTATTTTTAACAACAATTATCTCGTAAACCGTAAGAGATAGGTAAAAATGGATGTCATTTTTGAGTTTTGAGTACCGCATATACTACACTATAATATGATATCCGGATCATAAACTGACATCGATTTTGACCTATCACTTACGGTTTACGAGATATTTATTGATAATAATAACAATAACGTTAATTTATGTTTGGAACGTTCCTGGAACGTTCCCAAGCGGCGGACATTTTAAACGTTCCGGGAACGTTCCTGGAACGTTCCGCTGGAACGTTCCGAAAGTTCCCGCGGAACGTTCCGGGAACGTCCCAGGAACGTTCCGTGCTATTAGGGCTGTATATGAGATATAATTTGCCCTAAGCTGGACTTGTAGAAGCATCACTTGGCTCCATTTTTATATTGACGATAAAAAAACAGATTTACTCCAAGAATAACAGCACAAAATAATGTTTGACTCAAAACACTATGGGAAATTAGGTATATCCGAACATTTTTGTGATTCTACACCAAAATCTTCGGAAAATAGTGTCTCTTGCGTCGCCATTTTGTTTCTTCGATTTCATTCATATCGATTATGGCAAGTATTCCATTGCACTGAACTCGATTGAACCAAAGATCATTTGAAACAAAGCAATTAAATGTGATTATATTTTTTGTGAGATCTACAAGAATCATTATCATTGGCAGAGGTTGACGCTCATTAACGACATTTTTTACAACTTATAATGACATTGAATTCTTTTGGTTCAGTCGAGTATTAGTGAAATCGAATAATTACTATCGATTGGGTTTATCGATTGCACAACTGGGAGCGAGTGAGTGAGTAAGTGAGTAAGCGACAATCTTAAATCAAAATGACGCTGGAGACAAGCAGAGACGACGAGATGCTGTCAGAGCTTTTCCGAAGATTCTTGATTGAAATCACAACAAATTTCGGATATTCCTAAGTTCCCATAGTGCTTTTCAGTTTTTTCAGTAAAACGTCATTGCGGGCTCAGTTATTTTTTCAGTATACCCTGTTTTTTATTGTGAATATGGAAATCGATCAAAGTGACGCTTCTTATGGCTTTTCATCACTCAGCTCAGCTCAGTGCAATTTATATTTCATAGTGTATCATTTTTACCATACAAAAAAGGAATTTTATAAGGCACTTATTATAGTAATTACAAATGAGAGTTGGGCAAATGGAATATTCGAAATTCGGAAAGTTTAGATGTGATAATGTGCAGCAATAATGTACGTATTGTACGAAAGTCAAAAAGGCTTTCTGAGTTATGAAATTTCCCTATTTCTAGGTTTTTAGGAATCGCCTTCGCTGGATTCAACAGGATTCAATAGGAATCCTGCAATTTAAAATGCTTCGAAGATCAAAATAAGTTATTATTACGAGAATATATATATTTTTGTATTCGATCCGGAAGGAAATTGGATACATTCGGAAAGAGTAAAGTGGGGAGTCATTCGGAAAGAAATCGGAAACGTTCGGCGACACTCGGAAATGGTCGGAAAGAAGTCGGAGAGTGGGACATTCGGAAAGACTCGGAAAGGTTCATGGGACAGCTCGGCGTTCGGAAAGAAACGGAAGCAAAGTTCACATAGGATTCGGAAAGGATCGGAACGGTACCTCTTTCCGAAACCTTTCTGAATCTTTCCAATGCGGTCTTTCCGAACCTTTCCGTTTGTTCCGGTAGGTTTATGTTGTACCTAGCCATTTTATAGAACAAAGTTAGGTTATATGACTTTATACAATGAAAATGCTTCATTAAATTTGTGATGTTAAGATTACAGTAGCATTCTCAATATTTGTAATCATTTATGTGTTAACAAATTACGTGTTCATTTTTTAGTAAGATTTACTTAGTACAAATGTGATTCTTGACATAGATATCTTTCATCATATGCAAGTTTAATCGTTTAATGTTGAGCCCAAAGCATAACGTACTTGATGTGTACACAGAAAAAACTGGGGGTAACAAAGGTTGCAGGTAATCATTATTTCTGGGTAAAGTCGGCTAGGGTACAGGGTAATGTCGCGCTGGGTAATTGATAAGTGGGTAAAGTATACCCGACTTTACCCTGGAGGAGAGTAACGTGGGCGAAGTGTCACTTGCTGACTTTACGTTTAGAGAAGCGGCTATAAATTATGAATTCTTACATATTTCCGCGTACACGGCACTCCAAAAGGATGATAGTTAACATTAATTAGCGAATTAATAGGCGAATTTTCGACTTACCACACTTTATTCACCAAAATAAATTTGACAGCAGACACAGGATTTGAAAGTCGCCATGGTCTTTAAAGTTAATAGGTGCATTGAAAAAAACAATGTAAAGTTTCGGCTTGAGAATTTCCGAAGATGAAATTTTTACAGCGGAAACTTTTCGGTAGATCTTTGAAACAAATGATTTCACGTTTATTGACAGAAATCTTTGCATGCCAATGGTTAATTAACAATTATGCGATAATGGGCAGGTAATGGTGTCTATGTGAAATATTTAGCGTTTACGACAATTCGCTCTGAGCTCAAAGGCGAGCTCAACCTCTTTATAGGATATAATCTGACTGCCATGCAGTCTCATAAATTGCATTGGTTGACCTCCCCTTCGAGCTCAGAGCGAATTCTCTTAAACGCCAATTAATTCAATGAAAAATTCAAATTCGAACTCCGTGAAAAGGTACCCTAATGGTAGACTCCCATGATAGATGAAAGCAGTGGATGAAAGCAGAAAATCATGAGAGTGAAAGAGACGGATAGATATATTTGTCTCTTTCACTCATGAATTTCTGGTTTCATCCACTGCTTTCATCTGCCATGGGAGTCCACCATAAGGGTGGCGTCCCATGGCAGCGTCAATCTTGAAGCAAAACGCAAAACTTTAAATCACTAGACATTTCAGCCAATGACTGTGTTTCTGTGGATTACTATCATTGGCTGAAATATCTAGTGATTTGACGTTTTGCGTGTTGCGCCAAGAGTTAAGGTGCAGTCCCATGTGGGCAGAAAACGTCGGCGTAAAGCAGAAACACATAAGAGTGAGAGACACGGACAGATCTATTTGTCTCTTTCACTCTCATAAGTTTCTGCTTTACGCCGACGTTTTCTGCCCACATGGGACGCCACCCTGACGCTGCCATGGGACGTAGGTGGCTATACTAATAGAAGGTGGTAGCACCGAGCCGAGTATCATATGTATCATATGATACATACTCATGAAAAAGTTTTAAAAATTAGCGTTTGCAAAAGGTTCATAAATCCTTTTCTGGCTGTTACTTGCAAATTGAGGTTAGGTTTACCATAGTTCACCATTTACCTCATTCTATGTATGATTTCCACTAAAAGTATAAATTACCTTCGTATATAATCACTAAACATTAATTTAAAGTTCATTTACCCTTATATATTTAATTATAAGCAACCGCATACCAAGCACCTTATTGAATTTCGTCTCTCACCGACAGAGGGTCTAGTACTCGGCTCTAGTGATGCAATATCGAAATCGGAATATCGGAAATATCGATATTTTGACTTCCATATTCGATATTTTAATATCGATAGTAGACTATCGATATATCACTAATCCATATCGATATTGATGTCCAATTATCGATACCGATTGTTTCCAATATTTTGTGAATTAAAGAAAATTTTTAATTTATATGTCTAAAATAATGATATTTTGATCATAAGATGTCTTCATATCCATATGAAAGTAATTTTTCATTGATTTTTTTATAAATTAGTTCTGTTCTGTCCCCTGCACATTTGTAGTTGCGTGTTTCAGAAAAAAATCCTATTTGGTTTTGACTCCAAATTTTAATGTACATTTATATTCTCCTTTATAGACTGATTGAAACTGTAAAACGATACGATACAGGTATGCTGGTTTGGACTGAATAAAAGGTTGATTCACAGTTGATTTGTATAGTATTTGGAATTTTAGAGCTTTTTCGTATTTCTTCCTACTTTATCTACGATTCTACGTAAAAGAAAGCGTATACATTTTTTTCCACAAATATGAATTATTATTGATGTAAATAAATGCTTTAATAGAATTACTGTTACTTAATTGTATATTGAAAAATATTTTTCCATAATTATTAGCAAAATATTTTTTTTAATTATTAAAATATCGATATTATCGCAAATATACCGGAAACCAAAATAGTTATCGGTACCGATAATGAGATTTCCGGGAAAATTTTCAATGATTGAGATTTTATTTTAAAACACACGAAACAGGATCTAGGAGATTTTAAGAACATTGAAAGATTTTTTAAGAAAACTGAATTATTTCAAAAGATATTTAGAATTTTTGAAAAGGTGTTAACATAAATTAAAATTTGAAAATTTTCAAACCATTTCAAACCAAGCGTACACTTTTGAGTATATCGAAAAAAAGTTTAGAAGCTTTTTAAGAATTTTGAAAGAATAAAAAAATTTTCTTAAGATTCCTCTGAAAATTTCTACAAATCTCTAAGGTTTTAAGGCAATTTTTAAATTTTAATTTTTCAGCTTAAAAATTATTTATGAATTTTAGAAATTTTGAAGAGATTACAAATATTTTAAAACTTGAATTGTTTTTCGAAAATTTATAAAACATCTTTAAATTTCTTCAAATCTTCCATAAGTACTGAACATCTTTTAAGCTGACTCTAATTTTCCACAATATTTTGCAAATCCCGTAAAATAAAAAAATTATATCAAACTTTTCTAGATTTTTTTCGACATATGTGAGATCTTCAAAAATATTTTTTAATATCCTCCGAAATCTTACGAAAATGTATTTATATAACTTTGAAAAGAAACTGATAATGCTTGATTCCTTGTTATCAAATCTCGGAATGTGGTTCTATCTCGAATTTTAATTTTTTTAACTCTACAGCTTTTCCATAGTCTGCCGAAATTGAAAGCCCTAGATTTTTTAAAACTTTTTTTTATCTTTTTGTTTTTTTATTTGGTTTTTTTGAAGGTTGACGCTAATAACTCAGTTATTGGTATAAAAAATGGGGAAATGTGAAAAGTGTTAAAAGCTAACAGAACATTAGACACTTTTTAAATTAATTTATTTAATTTTAATCAATTTATTTACTTAATTTAAGTTTAAGTAAATACCATTTAATTAGATAATATAAGAAGTGTCCAAGAAAGCAGTTTTAAAGAGCTGCTCTGCTATTTTTATTTCATTTGTTTGGGGAAGTATATTTCTCGGAAATTCTCCGCCGGTTCTACGAAGTAGAAGCGTAGGGGTGACAAGAATTGAGGATTCCCCTCCGCCCTACCAATGTCATTTCGCTACATCGTGCGAATTCAAAACAAAACCACACTTTGGAATTTTTTTTCGAAAAATTCTTTGTATAAAATTTTGTTTTTCAAAAATTTTTTTCAAACAAGTTTTTTAAAAGTTTGTTTCAAAATTTTTTGTTTCGTATAAAGTCATTTCAAATATTTCTTTTCAAACAAATTTTTTTTTAAAAAAGGTTTTTCAAGAAATTTTTGTTTACAAAATTATTTTCAAACTTTTATTTGCATACAATTTTTTTGCATAATTTTTTTCAACAAATTTTTTGTATTCAAATTTATTTTGCAAAAATAAAAAATATTTTGTTTCAAGATTTTGTTAAGACTTAAATTAACGTCTTGATAGGCTGCACTTTCACTAATTTTTTTGGTGTTAATTTTAATAACTTGAAAGAAGTTTCCTTAAAATATTTTGGATTTTTCTTTTAAAATTTTTTAAATCTTCAGAAATATTGTCTAAGCATTATTTTTTCCAAATATAAATTATTTTCAATTTTTAATCCATTCAATTGTTAAATTATTGTTAAATCTTTTCAAAACTTTTAAACCTTCTTATTATATTTTAAAATGAGTCAAATTTTTCCTAAATTTTAAAAGTTTTTGAAAACTTTAAAGAAGTGTCCTTAAAAGATTTCAGATTTTGATTTCAAAATTTTCGAAATCTTTTGAAATATTCTCCAAGAATTAATTGTTCGAAGTAAAAAACATTTTCCATGTTTTATTCGTTAAATTTTTAAATTAGTTATAATTTTTTCCAAAACTGATTAGCCACGTATTTATTTTTTTAAATGTGTCAAATTTTTCCAACATTTCTTTTTTCAAATTTTGAAAAATTTGAAGAAGTTTCCTTACAATATTTTGGATTATTATTTTTAATATATATATATAGTTGAATTTTCTATAAAAATGAATTTTGAACAATGATATTTAGGAATTTTAGAAGCGTTAAAGTGAGTCAAAATATTTTGAAACTTGAAAATATTTACTAATATTTATAAAATATTTATGAAAAACAATGAATTTTCAAGAAATAGTTGAATTTTCTATAAAAATGACTTTTCAACTAAGAAGATTAATTTTGAACCAATAGCAAATATAATAATTACATTTTTAACCAAAAACAACGAATTTTGAAAAAATAGTTCAATTTTCAATGAAAAATTAAAAAAAAAAGGGAATTTTTAACCAAATAGTTGAAATTTTCTACCAAAACACAACGAAATTTAAAAGTATATAGTTAAACTATAGTTAAACTAATTTTCATGAAAATTTTTTAATTTTCTGCTATTTTTGCCGTGACGTATTAAAATAATTGTTAAGACTTTGATTAATAGTATTTTAAGTTAACCTTTGAATAACAAAAAATCTAGAATTTTTCTTTTAAATTCCATGCATCTGGCAAATTTAAGAGATATTTAAAAGTATTAAAGAGATTCAAAAATAATTTATAACTACAAAAGATTTGTTTTTAATTAAAGCAAAATATAGAATTTTTGTTTTCAAAAAAATTTCTCAAGATTTGAAAACATTTCAAAAGATTTCTATAAATTCCGAGAAAAAATTCGAAATAAGTTGGAAGAATACTTAAATTTTCAATCAATAAACAACGAATTTTCAAAAAAAGTTCAATCTTCAATATAAAAAAATGAATTTTTAACATATACAATTAATTTCCTTTTAAAAAACAACAATTTAAAAAAATACATAAATTTAAATTTTCAATCACAAAAATGATTTTTTTTTTCAAAAATGTACATTTTCTTCTCTTTTTTTTAAATCTTCTCAATATTAAAATTATCTTTTTAAGTTTCAAAACTATATTTCAAATGAGTTGAAATTTTTCCTGATTTTTTTCTAATAGTTAAAAAAAATCAGGAAAAATTTCAATAATTGTGCAAAATTATAAAAATTGCCTTGAAATCTTCCAGAATCTTTTTTAACAATTTTATTATACTTTTTGAAATGTTTCAAAATGTTTTGGAATATTCGATTAAAATTCATTTTTCAAAATAAAAAATTATGCTGCAAACATGAACTGATTGATAAAAATATTTTGGTGTCAAAAATAATTTTTTTATTCTTAAAATATTTTTTTAAAACTCTTTACTATTGTTTTTATAATATTTATGCATATTCAGGGTTAAACTATTAAAAAAAAGGAATAGAAACAAAAAAAAAATTTATAATGTAACAGGACGTGAACCCATGACGAGAGAGTTTGCAGTCTGCAACTTAGACCATTGCTCCATCGTAGCTTGCTCGATTGTCCTGTAATTCAAACCGATGTTTCTTTCAACGAGTGCACGAGTTTCTTTCAACCCTTTTTTCTCATAAACCGTTTTCTATCTAAGTAAACGGTTTCAGCTTTTTCCATCTCAAATTAAGCCCTCTTCGCTCACAAAACATGATTAAAATCCGTGCCCCCGTCACGCGCACTCCCCTTGTAATAAAATTAATTTTAAACCAATAACAAAACAAATAGAATAGTTACATTTTCAACCAAAAACAATGAATTTTGAAAAAATAGTGCAATTTTCAATCAAAAATTTTCAACAAAAAAAAAGGAATTTTTAACGAAGTAGTCGAACTTATTTTCGACACAAATTCTTAATCTCCACCATTTATCGCTGCAGTGTATGAAAATAATTATTAAGACTTTGATTAATAATCTTTTAAATTAATTTTTTGAATAAAAAAAATGCAGTCATTTTTTTCAAAATTTCATGATTTTTTCAATTTTCCAGAACTTTTTTTGAAATGTCGTGACTCTTTCAGGTCTTCTAGGGTTTGTATAAAAAAAATAATGAATAAATTATTCATAATTATTTTAGATCAAATTATGCTTCAATAAATTTTGCCAATTTCAACGAACGATGTCTTTTTGAGGAAAATAAAAAAAATTTCTTAAGATTTTACGATTTCCGGGAAACAGTGAAATTAAATTTTGGTTAAAAAATTATATATAATTTTATATATAATAAAATGAAATAACATATATAATAGATTAAAAAATAAAACTTTAAATATAAACTATAGCGGACCCGACAGACGTTGTCCTGTTGTCCTAATTTATAAATAAAAAATTAATTAAATAAACAGTTTCCAGTGGACTGAATTGTGAATCTAAACCATTCTTGAATCCACTGGAACACACATGAAAAATGTCATCAAAATCGATCCAGCCGTTTAGGAGGAGTTCAGTCACATACACACGGACAGAAGAA
>CAKNYM010051056.1:0-32149 GCA_932195095.1 Andricus curvator
GGGGGGGGCGGCAGAATTTTCATTTGATGAATTTTAATTTTACAAACAAACAAATAAAAGCGCTACACAACAGGCAATATTTGAGATTACTGTGGATTCAAAATCGAGTAGTTGATTTCTGTTAGCCTAAGGGCGGCGAATTTCTGTTAGCCTAAGGGCGGCAAATTTTTGTCAGCCTAGGGGCGGAAAATACCTAAATCCGCGTTGTTAAGAGAGCTTTGAAAAGATTTCAACTGGCTTTGGATGAGCCTTGAATTCATTCGGATTGAGCATCGGATTGAGAAGGAGTGAAAGTTTGTTTCCGATTGGCGTGTGATTCATTCAACATATTAAAAAGGATTGAAGACACGGATTGAAAAATGGATCGTTATGAGTTCGGATTGAAATTGGTGCTGATACATGAATAGAGAAGGATTGATAAGCGAGCCTCGCATCCATTCGGATTGAATTTGGGTTTGAGGCATGTATTGAGATTGGAATTTAATTTGGGGTTGAAACATGGATTAAGAAGGGTTGACGAAGATCGAAAACTTGCTTCGGATTGTTTCGGATTTATGAAAATTGGTTTGAAACGCAAAAAAATGTCCAAAAGAATTAGAAAATATTTCAAATGACGAAAACACGTGCGCTCAAGCGCGCTATCGGTTTTGACCGCTCCGATCCTTCTGAGGTCATCAGCAGGGACGGCAGAACAGAAATTCTCGGGTCCGCTGAACGCTATGTTGAGGGGGGGGGGGGGGAGTGATGAAAAGACAAAGTTTTCAAATAATGTTATAATTTGTTCTTCGAACGGTTATTTAATCTCAAATATCTTCTCATAATAAAATATTTATATTTTTATATATAAACTTCAATATTTATATTTATCAACGTCGATATTTCGTTTTCTTATTTTGCAGCGAATGCATTAGTTCGTTTTGAATTTTTTTGGATGAACTCATCCATCAGTGACTCCAAAACGAGTTCTTTGGTCATCTCATAATGGATGTGAAGCGTTGCAACAATTTTCAAGCGATCCTGTAGCATTGTTGAACGTAGGTAATTCTTCAGTCTTCTCAACGAGGAGAAACTCCTTTCATTTGTGCAGGTTGAACCAGGCACTGTGAGCAAGAGTTGAGTGAGCTTCAAATACTCTGGGACTAGTTCAGCACACCATTTGTTCCCTTTCAAAAAGGTCACCACACCTTTGGTACTATTCAATTTAACCTTCTTTCGCTTCGTTATGTCCAAGAATATTTGGCGATCTTTGGTTAAATTTTCTTCGTTGAAATCATCACGATAGAACTCCTTGATTCTTATCATATCTACTTCTTTTCCAATTAAAAAATTCTCGAGTTCGTCAAGATGGGAAAGAGTGCTGGCATCGAAACGTTCTTTCAATGATGACAGAACGCAGTCATAAACTTCATAAAAGATTTTCGAATAATACTCTTTAGGAGTATTAAACGGATGAGCTGAATCAGGATTAGCATCAATTCGTCGGCTGACTATACAATGGCGCGGGAGTTTCGGTTCTTCTAATTCAAGGTCCTGAGATTCTTTTTCAGCTTTTTCCCAAATGGTCTTGAACTTCGAATCTCTCGTTTCCTCCAGGCTGATAATAATCCCTTCAACTTTCCTATGCGAATCCACAGCACAAAGTTCGGAACGTTGAAGCTCTTTGTTAAGAATCTCGATTTTTTCAAAAATTCCCACCATCATAGTCAGAAGAAAATAATACTCGAAGGTTACCATCTGCTTTAGAAATCCATTGGCCTTTACCGAAATGCTACTGTCAAGCTTGCGACGTTCTCCAAAGGCTTTGAAAAGCTTCAAAGCTGCAAGATAATTCTCTTTTTTTTGCAACCTTTTCAGAGAAAAAATCCGTCGACACCATCTGTGAACAAAAAATCACCAGGTCATGAGCCCATCTAACATTTTAAAATGTAACAAAAACATGCGTTTATTAATTAATCAATTCATCAATTAATGTTGCTACTTAATTCTCACCTAGTCGGACAAAAGGGAGAAAGAGACGTAATTTTCCCATGGTCTTCATCGAGTACAGTTTTGAGAGAGTTCGTTTTTTACTATGTTCTGTTTCTACATAGCCCTAAGCCTAAACCTGAAAGAAAAATCTGGAGCCTGTATCAGCGTACCCAGGATTAATACAAAATAAAAACCGGGTAAACAAAATTCAAAATCAGATACAATCTTGGAGCCTGTATGGCATACCCAAGATATCAGAACAAAGATAAAAAAGATTCAGGAGCCTGGACGGCGTACCCTGAGAAACCACAAAAAATTACGGAGCCTGTTACAGCGTACCCGGGTCAAAAACTACGGACCTTTATCCTTCCAGAGCATGAGCTTTGCAGCTACTCGGATGGATGATCCGGCTGTGGACTTCGGTTTCCCGTAGTCCACTCGAGAGTCCTCGCTATGCATCTCGCCTCCCTTCTTATATCCTCTCCGGTTGAGGTAGGTTTCGGGAGTTTTTCCTGCGTATTCGGGTAGCCTAATCTCAGGCGCTGATCAGAGTGACCGTTTCATCTGCGCCCTTTTTGAAAAAGAACCTCATTATGGGTACTTTTTCAAAACTCCTCATGGAATCCAATACAATCTGTACATGGACTCTCATATCCTAAGCGCAATTCTTCAAAGGATTTTCATTAGTCTTTCTGGATTCTTGCATCGCCCTGTCGACAGCATCCTTTCCGTCTTTGTTGCACTACTTCTTTTAATCTGTCGAAGTTGTTGCTGGTTTGAAAGGTTGGGTTTATGTTTTTTATACCCAGGGTGGGACTGCGAATCTCGTATCATCTGGTGCATCGCATTTTGGTTCGAAATCTGAAAAGAAAATAATTCCATAGATACTGTAGGTTTCGGGTCTGGTATGATGTTCAATAATATATTCGAGGATGTTCTCACTGGATTTGTTAATGAACAGAATTTTTTGTTTTTCAGCTTCGGTCCCCATTGGCTTCCTTTGAATAATTTTTGCAAATTGTTCAAAATCTTTCCCCTTTTGGGTTGCCCCTGAGATTTTCCACCCTTCCTAGCCCCTTTGGTTTTTGTGACATCAGTATGTTTTGCGGTATCATCCGCGTCCTGAATATTTGCAGCCTGATTCGCATTCTTTTCCTTGCTTTGAATTTCGTAAGTTAAAAATGCAGAAACCGCAGTTGAAGTAATTTTAAAATCCGGTGATCGCTTATCCAAAGGAGGGATCAGGATTTTAGCATAGCTTGTGGATAGTAGCCCTTTTCTCGGTGCGGCATCTGAACCTTTCTTCGTTGGATGTTTTCGAATCCCCAGCCACTTTAAAAACTTTGTTTTCATCTTAGTTTGTCTGCTTGGTAGAGTGCGTATCTTTCTTTTCTTTTTAATTTGTAATGGATCAAATGTTTTCCTGTTGGATTCTAGCATAACATCAGTTTTAGGATTTTCTATCAGTGTCTTCCTCTTGCCATTGGGTTCTTCTCTAGATAGTCCTGAAACACAGGGAAAAAAGTACACAGCAAATGGTGTTCCTCTGATTGTTAAGGTTTCGGAAGAGATAAATTCCTTATGGTTGATGCTGATGGGTGTTGATTTATGTTCCGTATTGTGAAGTCCTGACCGAAATCCTCTTTCGTCGTGGAGTAGCTGATCATATCCCTTTTTGAGATCTTCGATCATTTTTGCGATATCTTTACTGAAAGATGACTCCTTTTCTTTAGAAGGTCTTTTTATCCTTTATTGAGTTGAACTCTTTCTGCAGGCTTCGACGTCCACTTTGTGACGTTATTCTGGAGATGGTACCAGTGAGACGGGATACATTTCCCCGTGTTACTCAACATTTGATGTATCAGGAGTGCTTAAATTAACCTGTTCATTTTTTCGAACGGCCAGTTGAATTATATCAGCCAATCGTTTATTCTGGTTAGTAGTACCCTCCTTGAAATCTTCGAATTGTCTTTCAACCCCCTGGAAACGAACTTCATACACTTGTCTGAGGGACTTGACTTGATTCGTTGTTTCTGTAAACATTCTGCTCTCTGTATCTTCAATTTCTTCACGGAGTTCCATTTACGTTGTCTCGATTTTCCTTTCAGCTTTTTCTAGTCTGAACTGCATCTCTGTGTTATTCCATCGCAACTTGTCGTAGTCGTTTTTTAGTTCCTCAATCATTTTGTCGAAATCTTTACTAAAAGACGAATTTTCTTTTTCTTTAGATCTCCTTTCGTCGTTTCTCGTATTTAGTTCTTCTTGCAGGCTTCGATGGCTACTTTGAGGAATCACTTTAGGGATGGTACCAGTGTAACGGGATGTATTCGGTAGAGTGTAGTCTTCAGTTTCGATCGATGGCAAGTTTAGTCTTACTGCCCCCTGTTCCTGATAGATCGGTGTAACAGCACTGCTTATGTTCGCCTCTTCATTCTCATCTTGGATGTCGATTTCGAGTGGACTCAGTGGCTTATTAACATTATGACGCTTGCTCGGACGACCAGACGTGCGAGGCGTGATTTCTGTTTTAATAAATTTCAATAATCTTTTTTTTCTGGGCCCCTGTTCGGACGCCAATGAGAGTTCGTTTTTTACTATGTTCTGTTTCTACCAAGCCCCAAGCCCTGGTAAATTAATTAAACCCAGAAAGGAGAAGATGGATTGAAGTACACACAATTTAAGCAAAAAATATGTCTTTTATTCAGTCTCAAATTACTTTCATAACGATGATTCCTTATAAACTATCAGTCGTTGTATTTACAATATGTTCAGTTTTATGCCATTTCATAAGATGCAATATCACGCACGAATAAGCCTAGCTGTCCATAGTATATCACTGTTTCACAATCTAGAGAGCATTATACTGCGGTCGTACAATTTTCGTCGTGTCACGAAAATCTAAATCTAAAATATTTTCACGGCAGCTTCTTTAGCGTGCGCCGTTTCGTATCGAAACGAACAAATGCTGTTTCGATCACTCGGCAATGGAAACCAATTCTCTACAGCTAATGTACAAATTTTGCAGAAAGTCACACATTTATTCTTCATGTCTAGCCAATCATATGTTATCTGCCAACGTTGAAGTTCAGCCTCAGATGAGTTTCCTATACATATAAATATAATTTTAAAATCGAGAATTTCAAACCGAAAATATGCTACCGGATAATTATAGGTAATTGAAATTGCGCATTCACAAAGACTTCACACCGACTCAGATTTCCCGATTGTTTATATTTGTTCCCGGGTAGCCACTGATTAACAATAATAAAAACTTTTTATTATTGTTAATCAGTACATTGTGCTGAAATTTACCTTTGTTTATTTCACTGTTTTTGCTATCACAATTTGAGCCGAACACAACCAAATTCTCACATTTTGAGGTTATAACACTCGCTCCTACCTATGTGGAACCCATATGATATCCTTTTTTGAATACCTGTCTCAAATTACGACAGGCCTGTCCAGATAGGGGAAAACGACTCATTTGCCAGATGGGATTTTTCAACCACCACCGACCTCTACTCATTCAACTTTCCGAGAGCGACCACCCCCCAAGCCTCTAGACCTGTGAAGAGGGAAGTGATGGTGAAATTCGAACATGTGGCGATTGAGTCGATTTCCCCTATCTGGGCAGGCCTGAATTACGATGTGGGATAGGATGGGAAATATTTTGTGGGTTTCTACATGGGTTCTTATATGAATACCGTTATGGAAACCTATGAATTGTTCCTACATGAAATCCCACATGGGATTAGAACTTTTTTTAAATGAAATATGTTTTGGAAGTTTTGGGTGCATAGTCGTCAATCTTGAAAAACCCCAAAAAATACTGCTCAGCCGTAGCTTTCATAGAAAACTACTGCGCACTCCTTAAATATTAATTGCAAACCCATCCATGTAGGAACCGTCATAAAAACCCATGATAAGAACCGATATAGATTCCCATCCTATATTCCTATCTCAGATCGTAATTTGAGACAGGAATTCAAAAAAGGATCCCGTATGGGTTCCCACATAGGTTCCAATTTAGTTTACTATGTAGACTTTTTCAGTAGAGTGGTACCCGCACAGGGATCGAACTCCGTGTCTCCTGTTAGGAAGTCTGACGCGCCATCGCCTGAGCCAAGACAAACAATTCCACCAAGTACATGAGTATATAAATTAATTTATTTATGTTAAAGGTTATCAAAGTTATGAAGTCAAAAAATAAATCTAATTGCGAATAGTAGAAAATTTATAGATAGAAGTGTTTTTTTTAAATAAAAGGAATTAGTTCAATGAATTAGTTTAATAAATAATTTTTTCGTTACGAAAATTAATTAATATTTTAGAGGAATAAAAAAAATAATATTTAGCGAGGCTATTATTGTCTGTATTATTGTCACATGTTTTCTGATTTTTTTTTTTCCTCTAAAATATCTATTTTTATTGGGTTCTATTATGAAAATAGATTTCCACCTTTATTATATATTTAAAATAATTCACTGCCCATTGTCGAGACATGATGCCTAAAAATATCTCAATTCCAAGGAAAATTAAGCCGGCGTATGCAAATAATAAAAACAAACCTACTTTCCGAGCGAGTCAGTGTAATGTAAGTACAGTTTCGTGAAGACGATTTCGTAATGGCCCGCGAATGTCTTGAATTCGAGACTCTGATGTCCGATGATGTAAGATTGTAAATTGTAATATCTTTAATTCCGAGAGCATTTTATTTCAGTGGTGTGAAAATAATAACAAATGACACGGAAGTGATGTTTTCAAGTCAATTTAATGCAGGTAAATTTATACGGTGTCGTAGATCCATTCGAGTATCACGACCATCCCACACTAACATTCTTTTTCATTGTTACCCACGCTCTGGATGAAAATCAGAAAATAATACGTTATTCTAAATCGTTCGTCACTCTTCCTTTTCTTCTTTTTACTTATACCTGAATTATCTATTTGGATCAAATTTATAACATTTTTACAAATTTAATTTAATTTTAACTGAATTATTCAAACATGTTATTCTTATGTTGATGATATCGCTATATATGTCTAAATTTGAAAAAAGGGTAAAGATGCCCACCGAGAGTCGGAACACTCTAAACTCGTATATCTTGCGTGGAAAAATTTCGTGGCAGTTTTGAATTATGCTGAAGCGAGTACAGTTCTTATTACGCCTGTCTATTGATGGAATACTTACCTGGCTCTATCTTAGCGCTGTCTAGTTTCTCTATGTGTTTGACTTAAAGCTTTCTGTTGACGTAATTGAAATCTTAATATACAAACTGTATTCTTAACAATCATTTCTATTAACCGAATATAAAAAAAACGTTTGCTATCAACTGAATTACACAGTAAAGTTATAATAAATTGATATTAGTCATAATATGTATAATGTATCTATATATTATATTTATTATATTCCAGAAAATAAAATTTTAATATAAACTATTTCTTTAATTCATTATAATTATTTGCTCAATGCGTAGATAATAATTGAGCCCAACGTATTAATTATTTAAAACGATAAACAATCATTATTTCACGACCTAATCGGAAGTATAATTATAAAAACTTTATTATTTAAAATGATTTTTTCACATTTCAAATACTTTTATTGTTTAAAAATTGTTTTTTTTATTGTAATAAATATGACCTTGAGATGGAATGAAATTCATATCCGGCAAAAAAAAATAATTGTTCAACGTTCAGATAGCTCAGTGAGTTAAGGCGACGGGTCAAAGTTATAGCAAAATATCATGGAGTTACATCAAATGTGGCACAATAGGCTTTATAGCTTGAGCGCCAGGGGAGCTCTCCATGGGCTTCCCGCCCGTTTTTTAAAACTAACTACATCAAATGTTCGACACCCGCCGTATGTTCAAAATTTGTGAGAATTCATTTTTTCATTTTTTTACGTAAACATTTTTTTAAATCTTTTTAATTAACTCAAAAATCTATATATTATAGACTTATTGAATAAAAAATAATTCTAATTTTCAATTATTAATTATTTTTTATCAAATTGGACGAACTGTCTAGAAACTAGTCGATCCGAGCGTTGCATCCCAGTCTAGCCACTGGACAGTCTGACTGTAGCGCGCCAGTGTCGACTCAAGGCGGACTTGATAGAAACCATACAGCGCCACGAAATTTTTCCACGCGGGATAGATGCTCATTTTTAAATTAACCTAAAAATTTTGACGTGTGTGATTAAAGCCTAACCCTTCGTTCAGTTAAAACAGGAATGAAAAAAAGTTTTTTATTAGGCATTGCGACGGCTCCAATGCAGAGAGCTCCAGTTCTAGTTCAGCCCGTATACAACTCCAACTCGTGTTCTGCTCGTATACCGCTCTAAGTCATTTTTTTTTATTTTGAGTTTTTATGTTAGCATGAATAAATAGATCATTTTGCGTGGCCTGGTAAAATAGTATACAATTCTGTGCAATATTAAAGGATAATAATAATAAAAAAACGAATTTGGTTACTTTTTCAATTTCACAGCTAGACTGCTCCAACTCAAATCGAGAAATGTAGAAGCAGGGCTGCAAACATACATGTAAGAAATAATTATTAAAAGTAGTATGAAATATGCGAAGATTTAAGTTTCAGTATGATGCATTATATTTAAAATTTTAATTTTACAACTTTTTCAATAATTATAAGGTTTCGTATGTGTATCTTTATAACCCTGACACTAAATCTTTCAAAATATATGATCGACAAATGACTTGACCACCCTGTGGCTTATAATTACCACGTGATCACGTGTTGCTTTGCGAATTTGAGGTTAATCTTCGATGTGTGTTGTTCGTTCAGGGTGTGAAATGTTTTTAATTTTTTTTATAATTAAAAAATAAAGATCAATAAACTTATAATTTCGTTTTCATTTATTTTCTATCGTATTTTTGTGAATTTTGGAACATTGGCGAATAGAATGATATAACCTACGAATTGTTGGAGAAAAGCACATTAAATGTATGACTCATATATAAATGTGCCAATATTCAAATAAAAAAGTTTTCTCATCCCTTGAAATGCTACTTCTAGACAAATATAGTGTTTATTATATTGATTACTTGAAATAATAATCAAAATGATTGACCATGGGGAAAAGGCATTCCCTAATTATAACATGTTTATTAATACACTGTTAAAAATTTGAGGAGTTAATGGCTAGAGGAGTTGAGAGTACAATTTTTCGGAGTATAAAATCGACTCAGTATCGAATACATTCAACTCCGCATATTTTACTCTAGAGTAAAATACAGTGAGCAAAAGGTTCTGAAGTGCATTCAGAGTGCATATAATTAATTCGCACCGCACAGAAACAAAATCTTAACCCATGCTCAATCCGGAGTTAAAGAGTCGTGGCGGGACTTCTTATGGAGTTTATGTTCGGAGCTGCGTTCGCAGAAAACTTACAAAACACTCTCATCGCAGTTGTTCGCCACATCATGGCCGCACGTCAACGCGTGCGAAATTGCGAACTCGAAACATGAAAATTCTAGAATCCAGAATTTCTAGATGGTCGCGTGTCGCGTCAGTGCGATTTGTTATTTAATTTTTAGAAAAGTGAAATATATTGGCGATAAAAAGAGTGAGCTATGGCAACCAGACAAAGTGAGTGAAAATTCTATATATGAATCAGAATTGGGATACGAAGAACTCATAGTCGCCGGTAAGTGTCATTGTATATATTTTATTAATTATTAACATATCCATGATGCTTTTGAATCTTTTTGTACGATTTCAAAAACTCGTTTGGATTATTCCTTTTAAAATTGATAAAGAAATGCTTGGAAAATTTATTGTTCTTAATACGATTTCGGAGCATTCAAAAAATATTCCTTGACATTTCTGAGTAAGTGGCTTTAGTAGTAATATTTAATAATAAAAGGTTTCTAAATGAACTTATTTGTCTTATTTACCAATTTTAACAGGAATAATCTACACGAGTTTTTTAAATCGTACAAAAAGATTCAAAAACATCATGGATATGTTCATAATTATTATTATATACAATTATACTTACCGGCGTCTATGAATTCTTCGTATCCCAATTCTGATTCATATATACAATTTTCACCCGCTTTGTCTGGTTGCCATAGATCACTCTTTTCATCGTTTTTTAAAATCTTTTTTCTAAATATTAAATAACAAATCGCACCGACGCGACATACTCCCTTCAGCGTTCCTTTTTAGCGATATTTACTTCTTAAAATCAACTTCTGATGGTGTCGTGGGACAACTATAGGGTCAGGACGGAGTTGATTGAAATAACTCCGGACAGTGCAGTTAGGGAGTTCTTTTCCAAGAATTACGTTTTAACTCGTCTTCTTCTACTCCGCTTGCCGTTTACTCAAAACAGTGGGACTTTTATAGGGTATGCTTCGGAGTTGATTTTAACTCCGCCTTTTTAACAGTGTATAAACATGTTTATTTGCAAATGTTTGTTAACAGTATTGTCGTAAAAACTTAAGCTATTTATAAAAACCGTTTTCATTATTTTGTACCGTATTTCTGAATTTTAAAAACATTTTAAACATTAATCGGCTCTTCTGAAAAATTTGCTAAAAGTGACTTGCTGTATACGAGCAGGAAAAAATCTGGAGCGGTATACGGACAGAACCAGAACTGAAGCACTGCAGTGGAGCCGTCGATTTAACGGGTTACATATGTAAATCCTTCAAAAAAGAAAGGTGAAATTCATGAGTGGATTGACAGTGACCTGAAAATCGGAATAATGCGCAATTCGGAGACACGTTGATTCACTTTATGAGCAATAAATATCAATAATAAAAGATACAAAAATTTCGCTCACTTATAGCATTTTTTGTAATTTATATTTTTTCGTTTCCCACTACATGGTAGCCACTCCTCAGGTCGTAAACAAGGTTTGAAAAAAAGTTCTCTACATATTCAAGTACATAAAATTAGCTTTGGTACTGACCAAACTACGCCCCTTAAAAAATTGAAAATTCTAGAAATGGTGCACATTGTTCTTGGGGAACATGAAAATTGATTTAAAAATTTTTACTTTTTTGTTCATAAAATCGAGAATTTTTTTTTCGAAGTCTAGTCGCTGATTAGTGAGAGAAAGACATTTTTTAAGTAATCCCTGTGAATTTAAAGCAATTCAAAGTGTCCGTTTGTTAATTATCGTGGCTACCGTTAAAAAAAGGAAATACGAGAAAAAGCAGTTTAAAGTTTTGGGAAGTTTAGAATGTCACCACTGGTGACTGGCTTGTTTTTCCCAAATATTTGTTCCAAGTAGTTATTTAAAATACCTATCATTGCGACTTGTCAAACAATTATTTTGTTTAAAGAAAACCACACAAATATAACTTTTCAAAAATACGTCAATACATTACTCATATGGATATTCAGTGATTATAACGTATGTTTTATGCTATAATTTTGTAGATATTCCTTTTAACTCCCTGTGCACGCAAAAGAACTGTGCGCACCTTTCCACTATCCCCAATTTGAAAGTTTGCTTAGTTTTATTTCTACAATTGCAATACAACGCAGATTGTAGACCAGTAAAATTGTAGTAGTACAATTATACATGTTTAATGCAGTACAGTTACATACAATTTATTAGTTGTAGTTGGTTATAATGAAAGGACCGAAAAATGTTATGGCGTCAATATAACATTTATTTGCATCAAATGTCATAGTGTCATAAAATTGTGAGATTTAAGACGAAAAAGAGCGTTAGTCTAGAAACTCTAGAAGAGACTTGTCCGGCAGGCCAGGCAAGCAACAAGTGACTGGCCAATCAAAACTCGCGAATGCGTCCATCGCTCCTGCAAGAGTCCTGCGACCTGTACGCACTTTTCCGTCGCGTAGCAACGAGCTCGTTGAGACTGGAGAGTGCAATTCAAGAGAAGAGAGACGGTGCTTTCTCTTCAGATGGACTTCAGGTCTCAGGTATTCTCTTCACTATTCTGGCGTGATCCAAGTTCAAATCCCCTTCCACTTCTTCTCTTCATTTCTCCTTATTCTTTCAAGCCCATTGACTGAGGTTCATTTATGTATTGTAGAATGTAGAGGATGTGGAGGGACTATGATTATGAAGGCGCCTCGACTAAAAGGGGCCGTCACATTGTGCTACAAATGTACAAATCTACATTCTTTCACTTCACACTCATCAATAGAAGCTTTCAAATCTGAAGACGCTACAAAATTAAAGCCTTCGTATTAAAAGAGAACCGGAAAATTAACTTCTAAATTAGTTTTTCCCGGAAAGATTTCAAATTAATGTATGGGATCTTCGGCAATTAAGGGAGCTCAAGCTGGGGTAGCTTTAATAATGAAATAGCAATTCAGCGAGAAATTCAATGCCTACAGTAAGTTTTATACCTACTTCTGACTTCAAGATATTTCAGAATATTTCAGCATATTTCGAAATACTTCAGGATACTTCCAGGTGATTCAAGATATTTCAAGGTACTTCAATATATTTCAAGTTAGTTCAGAATATTTCAAGATACTGCTTCAAGTTATTTGACATACTTCGAGATACTGCACATACTTCAGGATATATCATATATTTCAAGATTTCTCAAGCTTCTTCAGGATATTTGAAGATACATCTATATATTTCAAGATAGTTCAGGATGTTTCAAGGTACTTCAATATATTTCACATACTTCAGAATATTTTATATAGGGATGGACCCAGTGATGGACCCAAGTCGGTCACTTTTGATTAGCTTCGTGTTTAACGAATTGGCTGAATAAACAGTTGCATGTACAATATTTTAACATGCCAGAGACTATTGCCCATATTTTCTAGTTTATTATGCACATATGACTTTCCTTAAGATAACAATTCACTAGATAAGTAAAAACAAATATTTTGTAAAAAGTACATAAATCACCCAAGTTCGGCCACGAAAATCTTTTGGTCGGTCAGTTCGTGTAAATTTGTTGCGGTTCCATCGTTAAGGAAGGGGATGGAGGTTAAGAGGGCCGATGATCCGTTACGTAAATTAGGTACGGTGCCTAACCTGCAAACGTCATTTTTTTGTGGCCGACCAAGGAATTACAGAAAAATTATACCTATAAACTGTAAGGTCGGCCGTGTGGCCGAACATAAGATTTTACTAAAAAAGCGAATCCAGTCTTTCAGCCAGTGCTTACAATTTTCCACAAGCCACTTAAAATTTTTTATTATTACGCAATACAGGGCTTAAGCCTTGACGAAACATCACTCCCTGTCTCCTTCCGCAAAAAAACGTCTATATGATTGCTGCAACAGGACTTTAACAGTGGGCTTGCAAAAAAAATTTTTGATATCCATTATGGCAGTCAAAATGAAGCCCACTGCTAACTGTGTGTTAAATATTTATAAATTGGCTACTATTTTAGGTTTGTGATTCATATCAAATTAAAACTAATATTGGAAACACAATTTTTGTCCCAAATGATGTGACATAAACCTCGTTATTATATCACTCGGGAAATTACTGACGCGTGGCCGACCATTGGTTGGTGGCAGACCACAGGTTCTACAATATTTCAAATACTTTCAAGATATTTCACATATTTCAAGATACTTCACATATACTTAAGGATATTTTAGAATATATTTCAGCATAATTGTATACCGTAAAATGGGGCTAAACGACTCGTTTTTTTTTCATGTTTTTACAATATTCTGCAGGACGAACAATATGTTGCATTCATGTAATAGTGTATTGTGCACCAAGGCAGCAAACTAGTCTTTTTACAGCCGAGCGTGAGTTTTTGCAAACACACGATATTTTATGTAATAAGAGTTTGATTTCCGAGTTTTCTCATGACATTACGTCTCACGTTTGAGGTTAGTTTGAAGAGACAAGTAACACACAGAACAGCGCGCGTGGGTCAAAGTAACGAACGCGCATGCACGCGCATTTCCTGCGGACATAAAGTGCACTTTATCGGCCTAGGCCGGTAAAGTACCCTACCACCAACAATGACCTAGGTTCTTTGTTGCTCCAAACCACGCCCAGAAAGCGAGGATAACCCAGCTAACACAGTTACTAGTCCGAATAGTCACATAATTGTAACAAGATTAAAAAAACCAGTCACTGGTGACTTCCATGCTGGTCACCCAGTGACAATATATTTCCCACTCAAAGTAGTAACAAATTACAAGCGAAGCAGGTAACATTATCCCGCCATTGTAATCACATGCTTGTAACAAAGTGATGTTTGGAAACGCAACGTGCAATGACAGCTTAACCTCAAAATATGCATCGTTTCGGAATTATAATTATGAATATTTTTGCAAAAATGTTGGAAAGGAACATAATTAAACGATAAAAAAGTTCCAGAAAAGGGAGATAATATGTGAACAAAGCTTTTATAAAAAAACAGATATTTATCAGCTGAACACTTACGAAAAAGAAATTACATTATAGAGGTTAGACCCAAAATGTATATGTATAAATGAAGATCGCTGCCGGCTGTTACCGCCATGTTACTAGTCTGACAGGGAACGGTTGCAAACAAGCCTCCCTAGTAAACTACGGCGATTATGCCGTTACCTGCTAGGAGACTGAGATACAAGTAACAATTCCTCACAAACTTCTGCAAATGAAGTTTTTCATGAGTTTTTTAGTATAACCTAACCAAATTTCCAAAACTGAGAATCCTTACTGAGAACATGTGTACGTCGAACATTGCGACAACTGTTGGCGAGAATGGAAACATTGTACCTAACTTTAGCATTGGGCTATTGGTGAAATAAGTAAACATTTTAATTTTCTTGTAATCTGTCAAGAATACAAATAAGCGCAAAATATTAAAATACGCGGAAATAACAACATATTTAAACCAGATCCGAGTAAATATAGTGAAGAGACTTTCGAAATAATTCAATTTAAGGAATGTTTTCACAGTTCTCAGCAAACGATGCTGTAACTCACTTTCGAGTGAGTTTCGCATTCACGGAAAAAAGTGAATAGCTAAATTTGCCATTTTTTCGTGCATCATTTTAACTCTAAACGCATTTTTCCTGGAATTTATTAAATATCACAACTTAAAAGACCCGTGTTTACTATACATTCCTTGCACATGTTGCAATGTGAAATGGTAAAATATACTAATTTCCAGGAAAACGCGTTCAGAGTTTAAATGATGCACGATAAAATGGCGAATTTAGCCATTCACTTTTTTCCGTATTGCGCAGGATTTGGCAGGTTTATTTGAGTTTGTTTTTAAACAGTCAAGCGATGAAATTTGACCTAGAAAACCGTCAGGAAAACCATAAAATCTTCATCTTGGTCGTACATTTTCTTGTGAATTTGCGCAGGTAACAAAACAGCAACTTTTAATTTTTAACTTTAAAATCGGTAAATTGTTTAATTACAGTTGATCAACTTAAAACGTTTTTTATCAAAAATTTCCAATTTTGAACGATTTTAATGTTTGATTGTTTTAGTCTTCAATACTGCACTTTAAAATTATATAAATTAAAAATGTACGCTTAAAAATTAAGACTTAAAACGGAAAATTTCTAAAGTAAAAGATTTTAGAATTATACGCATTGTAAACTAAATGGTTTCACAATTGGAAAAGTTATCAATTGAACTTAACAATAACAAAAAGTTGAAATCGAACTCATTTAAAATTGTATTATATCGTATGATGTGAAATTTGTACTGTTTCATATAATTAGATAGATTTTTATTCTAAAAATTTGTAAAATTCCGTGGACAAAAAAGCTTTAAAGTTGGGCCTAATCAACCAATGAGGAGCGAGTTTTAGCTACCGCTTTTACATGTCTTAAGACCATGTGAGCGTAACCTCAAACAAATTTTCTACATTTTTTTCAAACCCAACTTAAGTTCACCCGAAACGCCATATCAAGTCAAAAATTTGAAAAATTAAATAAGAAGTACTGAGGAACGTTTGTCTGGTCCTACATTTTTACAATTATGAAAAAAGTTTTTTTTGTGACCAATTTTTTTTTTTTGCCTTTTTCATAATTATAAAAATTTAGGACAATACAAACATTTCTTAGTGCTTCTCATTTAATTTCCCAAATTTTCAACTCGATATCGCGTTTCGTGTGAACATAAGCTGGATTTGAAAAAAATGTAAACATACTTTTTGAGGTTACACTCACATGGCCTTAAGTGTTAAGATATTGACAATATCATATTGTAGTGTGCTTTTTTCTTCAATTCCCGTATTTGGCAATTCCCCGTCGAGTTGTCGCTCTTCTATTGTTTATTGCAAAACGCAAAGTTCAAACCAAACCTCCAAAACTTAATAAAATTCTGAATCCTTTCGCTTTAACATTTATTAACAAAATTAAACCAACAAACCAACCTTTCCCTCAGAATTTCTGTTACATAACTTATAACAAAACTAACAAAACCTGAACAGTTGTGAAAACCCAGCAAACTTGCTGCCTTGAAAATTTGTGAGCATAAGATAACACCTTTGCCAACAAAAAAAAGTCACTATTTTCGGTTCTAATCAGAATCAATATTACATAACTTATAACACAACTAACAAAAAATCTCAAAACACGTGAAACGCAGAAAACTTTCTTTCTTGAAAATGTGTTACCAAGATTTAAATTTAAAAAAAAAACACATTTTTTAACGACAGAAGTCACAATTTTCGACTCTTCTCGGAATTTCTGTTACATAACTTCTAATAAAGGTTACAACAAATCTTAACCTTTGCGAAACCCAGTAAACTTTCTTTGTTCAAAATTTGTTTCAAAAAGTTAAAAAAAAACAACACATTTTCTAACAACGAAAGTCACCCTTTCGATTCCTATCAGAATTCCTGTTACATAATTTGTAACAAAACTAACCGAAAATCTCTATTTTGCGAAACCCAGCAAACTTGCTTTCTTGAAAATTGTTAACACCTTTAACAACAAAAAAGTTACTCTTTTCGGCTCCTCTCAGAAATTCTGTTACATAACCTACATAACAAAGGTAACAAAATAAAACTAAAAATGCGAGAAGCCCACAAAAAATTTCTTTATTAAAAATTTTTACCAAAATTTAAAAAACAAAACACATTCTCTAACAACAAAAATCAACATTTTTAAGTACCTCTTTTCCATTTCTCCCAGAGTTTCTATTACATAACTTTTAACAAAGCTAACAAGAAAATGAATATTTGCGAAACCCAGCAAACTTGCTTTCTTGAAAATTGTATTAGTAAACCTAAAGTAAGATAACATTTTAATATCAAAAAATGTTCCTCTTTTCGTTTCCTCGTAGACTTTCTGTTACATAAATTGCAACAAAAGTAACAAAAAATATCCTCGTTGGCGAAACGTAGCAAACTTTATTTCTTGAACACTCCTTTGCCCATCAGAAGTATTTCCCTAAAAAGGAGTGTATCTACTTCACCAGTGAAATCCACCAACGAAAAGTTATTCAAACAAACATGGAAAGAATACTTTATGAATTAATAATCCGACCGGAAATAATCCGGCTTTTCGTAGAATTAAGACAGAGTAAACATACATAACAGCTTCTCAGACGCTAAGCAAATTTTGTCTACACATAGCACTTTGCCGCAAAAATCAGACAAATTTCTTTACATGTATTGGTCAAAAGCTACCGAAAAAGCTTTGGAAACAGAAACCTTAATGGTGCAACCGGAAGTAATGCATTATCTCCTGAAAATCTAAGGAGGCTTGAATACTTTAGTCGCAATTCTGTGATATTTAGCTGTTTTTCAAAAATAGAATGTTTTTCGTCAAATAGGGACCCTCTTCAAAGTATTCTTTAGGCAAAAACTTACCCAAAAATGAATAAAACATAAATTTGAATCATGCACCGGAAGTGATGCAGTGTTTTCTTAAAGCAATGTTTTCCTTGAAAAAATAAAGCGTAAATTTCTCAAATTCAGCCATTTTTCAATAATTGTAATGAAGCGATAGTGAGGAAAAATTAATTGGAAATAGTTTTTAAAAGTTTTTTTTTATTTTAAACGACATTCTCGGTAATATTATTTTAATTCCTAAAATCATAGAGAAACTATTTTTCCAGACATCTGGTTTTTGGCACTACAACTACCTTCTGAAGATTACAGATTTTCCAAATTTTTTAAACCGTCTTCGATTTTCAAGAAATAATGCACTATACAATATATTATATACTTGCGATGGCATTATTGGAATTTATATTCCATAAATTTTGTGAGTAGCTTTTTCATCAAAGAATACAACAGGCAAGGTTTCACTTTGACTAAATACTCTAATTAATTTTTTTAAAGGCCAAAGGTCAACAAAGCTCACAATTATAGTGAAACTTCTTCTCGCTTTCAGAAAATACTAAATCACTTATCACTTCATTTAAATTTATATTTCAAAAGTTTTTCGGGCAGTTTTTCCATCGAGGAGCGCAACAGGCAAGATTTCACTTTGACAAAAGCCTAAAAAATTTTTTTTTTTGTAAATCAATGTCACTACTACAATATATTACTATTTGTAGTGGCAAGATTTAAATTTATTTCTCAAAAGCTTTTTGGATTTTTTTTTTACCGAGAAACGCCACAGAGAAGGTTTCACTTTGAAGAAAAACTCTAATACATTTTTTAAAAAAGGCCAAAGGTCAACAAAGTCATTTAGTTAGTGAAACTTCTCTCGCTTTCAGAAAATACTGTGTTACTTCCGGTCGCATGATTTAAATTTATGATTCAAAAGTTTTTGGCTAGTTTTTGTATATGCAAGAACGCAACAGGCAAGGTTTGACATTAACGAGAAACTCTTATCTATTTTTTTTAAATCAATAAATGTACATCGTAGAAGTTAGAAATTATTGACACTTTTCATGATTTACGAGTAATTTATGTTTTAAAAATTTTTCGGGTAGATTTTAGTGTTTTCGTAACCCCGGGCTGAAACCCTTATGGTTTCGGTCTTGTGTCCGTCCGTCCTCGTGCAAAACATTTTTTTTCATAGATTTTTTTGTTCAAAAATTCTTTTTTACAAAATTAAAAAATATTTTGTTTCAAGATTCTGTTAAGACTTAAATTAACGTATTAATAGGCTACTTTGACTAATTTTTTCGCTGAAGAAATACTTTGGAGAGGTTCGCCACTTAACGACAAACTTTTATCTATATACGTATTTTTAAAAAATGGCTAAATATCACTGAATTTACTAAAGTATTGAAACCTCCTTAGATTTTCAGGAAATAATGCACTACTTCTGGTAGCGTGTTTAAGTTTTCTGTTTACAAACCTTTTTCGGTCGGATTATTAACTCATCAGGTATTTTCTTTATGTTTGTTTTAAATTTTTTTCGTTAGCGATTCGAATCATAGGTTTAATTGTAGGTTTAATTAAGATATACATGGATCTTAAGTGAAAATTTGACTACTTTTTAGGGAAATACCACTGATGGACAAAGGGATTTTTAAGAAATAAAGATGTTGATATTTTTAGTTACTTTTGTCACAAGTTATGTAACAGAAACTCTGTAAGGAATAGAAAATTGTGACTTTTGTCAATAGAAAATATGTTTTGTTATTTCCTTCGGAGCAATAGAATATACCGATATATCCCATTTGATCCCATTTATCTCCCAGGTTGGCCCAAGAATATCCCAAGGATAACCCTGGACGTTTCTGGGATATTCAAAGGTCCAAAGTAGGATATATAAAAATTTTAATATCCTACGTGGGACATTTGAGTATCCCAAAAACGACCCATAGACATTCCGAATATCCTGGGGATATCCCTGAGATATCTCAATTTCCGCCTTACAAGATATCCGACGGGTTATTTCTGGGAAATCCCTGAGACAACCTGGGAAATAAATGGAATCGAATGGGATATTCCGGTATATCCTATTGCTGTGAGGGTTGTATCTTGGTAACAAATTTGCAAGCAAGAAATTCGTATGGGTTTCTCGAATTTTCAGTTGCTTTTTACTTTTTTTACAAGGTACTCGGGTAAAAATATTTGGTCTTGATTTTGTCTTGAATGTCTTCAATATGTCTTCAAGACCATGATGTCTGGTTCCGTCTCACAGCTAGACATTGGAGATATGCAGACTTCTCTTGCATTTATGGCTGTTAAATGTGCCAAGACAAGACCAGGTAGACTTGTCTTAAGATAAGAAGTGTATGTCTTGATAAATATACCGAGTTGAACTTAAAGAAAATTATATTACCAATTTGTGGCTTTAACATTTGCCAGGGTCAAAATTAGAGAAGTTTTAGTTTGTAAATTTTATTGTCCATTATACTCGGACCTCTATAAACTATGGACCTCACCGGCAGGGCCTGCCATTTCCAGGAATCAGGTAGCTAGGTGAGGACCAAACAGTTGACATCTGCTGAGGATTAAAACTTTACAACCGATAAAACTGGTAATTTTGTAATAAATAATTTTTGAATAAGAAATTCGGAACCTGTCTGTCTCACCAACTGCAGGCATATGAAATTTTCCATAAAAAGATTAAAACTGTCATTTTCTATAGAAGTATCTAGTGAACTGTTGGAGATAGGAAAAAATGGATAACATTTTTAGTTTCGCCATCCAAACAACATAATTATTGCAGATAAATAAACTTATTAATACATAAACAATAAATACCATGAAGATAAATAATATAAACATTTTATAAAGTTTGAAGCGGATTAGTGATGACCCTTAAGACATCAAAAATAGTATGGTTCCGTCTCACGAGGTAGACATACAGAATGACTTGGAATTGTCTTGGATTGGTCTTTACCCAAGAAAAAATCAAGACCAAATATGAAGTAAAAATTCTGAGAGCAATCGAAAAGAGTAACTTTTTTTGTTGGAAAAATTGTTATCCGATGTTGAGATTGCTTAAAAAATTTCAAGAAAGCAAGTTTTCTGGGTTTCGCGAGAGTGTTGAGATTTTTTCTTAGTTTTGTTATATGTGGTGTAACAAAAATCCTTAAAGGAATCGAAAAGGTTGACTTTTGTTTGTTTGAAAATGTGTTTTATTTTTTAAATCTTGGTAAGAAATTGTCAAGAAACAAAGTTTTCTGGGTTTCGCGAATATTCAGGTTTTCGTTAGTTTTGTTACAATTTATGTAACAGAAATTCTGAGAAATAGGTTTGTGTTGTTATTTTGACCTTGTTAATGAATGTTAGAGAGAAGGATTCAGAATTTAAAATAGTTTTGGAGGTTTGAACATTGCATTTTGCAATAAACAATGGATGAGCGACAAGTCGACGGGGAATTACCAAATAAGGAAGCTTAAGTGTGTCGCTTGAGACGCGTACAAGTGGTCGTTAAAGATCGCTCCTCATTGGTTGATTAGGTCCAACTTTGAAGCTTTTTTATGCCTTTTTTTTGTTCACTATCACATAGCACAAAGGGTTTTATAGATGGTGGAACACCCTGTATAAAGCCTAATGCTATGTTTAAGAATGTATAGTTATTTAATTTATAATGTGTGCAATTATAATTAAGATACTTGCTTGATTTTAGCAAATTATACCGAGGTAAAATATGACGAGAACGGTGTGGCGTTGACTAGGTTGGCAGCATAGCTTCTGCCAGTGTTGGGAGCACGCGGATATCTCTGGCATGCGCAGTAGTGTTTCCTGTGTATTTTTAGGTTATGTAACCCCATGTTTTAACCTAAAAAAAATTCAGGAATCACTACTGCGGATGCCAGAGATATCCCTTCTAGAAATAATTAATTGAAAATAATTCAGAACGATAGAACGAAATTTGAATTGTTTCTAATCGTGTTTCTTAATCGTGTGTGCACGATTGGGAACGATTGAGTGTTGCAAAGTTTCAATCGTTCCGAATCGGGCCAATCGGTAGTAGGATTGCGAGGTTATGAAGTGGCAATTTGATGGCAGCACTTTCGTCTCGCGGGAATTATTTGAAAACGTTTATTCACTTTTTTTCGAGACAACAAATTTTAAGCAATATGTTCATGAAACAAATTAAATGAATGTTTTGTAATAATTTCCGCGAGCTGAGAGTGCTGTTATCAACAAATTTGCCAGTTTGGTGAAGTTTTTTCATCAAATTATTCATTTCATTGTCTATAATTTTGTATAATTATATATTATATAATTATATATTATATAATTATATATTATATAATTATAATTTTTATAATAAAAAACGTGTAATTTATTAAATAAATTACTTAAAGTATTTCAGGTACAGAACAATTAAAATTAACTGAGAGTAAAGCTATTCAGATTCTTTCTCATCTTCTAATATCCTACGGATATTAGCATTTTTACTTGTTAATTCGTCACCCTCTGTCCCACTATCACTCTCACTTGGAAGATTCATCATTTTAATTTAAAATTCATCTTTTTTTGGTGAAACTTCAACTATTTTGTTGACAATCGATATTTTACATTGAAAAATTAAACTATTTGTTTGAAAATTTATGTACTTTGTAGAAAATTTGACTTTTTTTGTAAAAAAAATAATCTTTATGACCGATAATTCATCTTTTTGGCATAAAATTCAACTATTCTTTTTCTTTGAATGTTTTTTGGTTGAAAATTATTTTTTTTTTAGATGAAAATGTAACTATTATTCCAGTTGAATATTCCTTAATTTTAGTTAAAAATTCTTCTCTTTTTTTTAACTTTCTTTTTTTCGCCTAAAAATTTATTTATTCAATTTTTGGTAGAAAAATTATCTTTTTTAGTTGGAAATTCGTCTTTTGGTAGAAATTCATCTTCTTGTTCCAAAATTCAATTATTCTAGTTAAAGATTCATCATTTCAGTGAAAAATTCATCTGTCTGGTTTAAAATTCAACTATTTCAGTTAAATATCTACAATTTTATTTGAAAATTCATCACTTCGTTTGTTTGGTTGAACATTAATTTTTTTGAAATGAAATTTAATTATTTAAGTTTTGGTTGACAATTTATATTTTTTAGTGAAAATTAATTTTTTTGCTTAAAAATTCAACTGTTTCAGTTGAATATTCATTGTTTTAATTGAAAACTCTTGTTTGGTTTAAAATTAATTTTTTTGTTTACTAAAAATGTTACTATTCCATTTTCGGTTCAAAATTATTATTTTTTTGGTTCAAAATTCAACTATTTGATTGAAACTTTGTCTCCTTTAATCAACAATTCAACTATTTTGTTAAAAATTCATGTATTTTGTTGAAAAATTGTATGTTTAGTACAAAATGATTCTTTTTATTTGAAAATTAATCTTCTGCTTTAAAAATTCATCTTTTTGGTTGCAAATTCAAGTGTTCGAGTTAAATATTTATAATTTTAGTTGAAACTTTTTTTTTTAATTTACCTATTCAGTTGAAGGTTCATAATTTTCTTTGAAAATTCATCACTTTGGTTGAAAATTCAACTTTTTTGTTGAAAATTAATTTTTTCAACTAAAAGTTCAACTATTTCATTTTTTGTTATTGTAAAAATTTATATTTTTAGTGGAAAATTAAAGTATTTTTTAAAAATTCATTTATTTTGCAATGTTCTGCTTGTGGTGTTAAAGGATGTTCAGAATTAACGTCATGAATTAGAATGAATGTTTGTGTTTTGCGGCAAATATAAATATATTACTTTTAGTTGACTGGGAAAATTGAAAAACTTGACCGGGAATTTGAAATCGTCCGCCGAATCGCCACCCTTGAAAATGTCTGTGCTTGGGGAAGGAAAACCAGTTGTTGCGATGATTCCTGCATGTATTTGATACAATTTTGAACTATTTCACCTGTAAATACTACTTTTCATGTTTAAATTTAAAAATAGTTTAATCTGTAACAGTTTTTAAATAGTTAAATCTCCAAGTCCATTTCTGTCAATTATTGTTAATTTATTTAACTTTTTAATTACATAAAGCCTTCTGAACAATCTAATACTATAAAATAAAAAATTTGAAACCTTTAAAATTCAAAGATTTTAAGATTAGGCTTTGCAAACCAAATTATTTGAAATATTCAAAATTGAGTATTTTAAATATTTAAAACTAGAAATTTTCGAGAATTTCAAATCAAACTTATTTATAAATTCAAAATTTTTATGCTGCAAGACATTTAAAAAGATTGGATAAGTTTTTCTACTAACAATTAAAAGAATTTAATGAGTTACCTACACTTTATTTATTCCGAGTTTCAAAATATTGGCGCCATCCTACGTTCTAATGATTCCAATCGTTTTCAATTGGGTATCCATCACGAAGGAATGGTGGAATCGTGGTATCCATTATTCTGAATCAGAGGTTAAGTTGTCACTACAGCATTTTGATATTGCTATAATTATTTACAAGCGGTTTTTTACGCTTTCAAACAAAAAAATGTCAACAATATGAATTTAAAAAGAATTAAATAAAAGTTTTACAATAATATACTTGCTAAATTAAACTACTACTGCCTACTTGATAAAGACACTATATCACTGTCACATCGTTAGATGGCATGATTTTTACGTACCGTTAAACACATAATTTCGACTCTTCATTCGGTATACCGCCTGAACAAACATTCTATTTTTTTTACTTGAAATTTTTGTTTAATTGTTAAATATTTAATTTCCAACCTATAAACACGTGCGCGTCATGTGTGTTACAAATGAAAACTACAGAGGGCGCACTGCAGGCAAGTGCGTTTACTCAATTCAACCCGATTGGAAACACTTGACACAATTAGAAACCATTTAAACCGATTCAACTTTTGATCACTCTTAATCGTTATGAATCGTGTCCAATCGATTATTTCTAGAAGGGATCGCTTCTGTTGGAATCGGAGAGCGCGCAAAATTTTAAATAAATTATTTTGTTACCTGTTTATTGCAGGTTATGTTTACTTTCTCAACATGTGGTTACGCTGCCAACTGCTGAGCGTGAAATATGACCTTAACTCGAATCGAGTCAAATCAACATTTAAACTTACATTTTATTATTATTTAAAAAATATTGTATTCATATTCATCAGCATAAATATTTAGTACTTAATTTATTCATTGGTAAGCTAGCCAAATTTTAGATTTCATTCCAAATTTCAGAAAAAAATAATGGACATGGCTTTGACATTTAAGCACTATTATTTTGGATACTAATGGGCCCGAGTGGGGAGCTTCACATGATAACTTTGTGAGGCTCTTCACTTGGGGTGATCGCTAGAGAGATTGGTCAGCAACCTGGGTCGGAGCAGTGTTGCGGACGAACGTGTTATTTAAATAAGTAACACGGGAATTCTGGATCAATCTAAAAATGTAAACCCCTCCCCACATTACTCCCTTCCTTCCCGAGTGAGTCACGATTACCTCAATAGGGAACTGGCTTAATGGTATAATAATAATAATAAGAAGAAAAAGAATTATTATTATACCAAATATTATACCAAATTATTATACCAAATAATTATACCTCGGTGGCTCAGTTGGTTAGGCGCTCGGACTTCATGTTAGAGGTCCGAGGTTTGATCTATGTACCTTTACCGAGGTTCTGGTGGTTCGGATCCCACTTTAAGCTGTAGGTCCCCCGATTATGCACTTGACTGCAACCTAGTCCGTGAATGATGGGGTGAAAACCAGCCTTTGCCCATTATGTCTAATTATGCACACTGCTCTTATCAGATCACTTGATTGCATTACAAAAGTGCGTCCGTCACTGATAATATATACCGGGACAGCCCCGTGCAGACTATTCAAAAATAAAAGACCAAATCTAACAAAAATGCCTTCGACATATTGGGCTGTAACCATCTTAAGTCTGAGAAATTAATTAATTATAACATTAAGCCATTTCTCTTTCGAGGTAAGCGTGACTCACTCGGTGAGGAAGGGAGTAATGTAGGGACGGGGGTATAGATTTTTAGATTGATCTAGAATTCCCGTGTTATTTATTTAAATAACACGTTCGTTCTGTAACACTGCCTTGACCCAGCTTGTTGATCAATCTCTCTAGCGATCACCCCAAGTGAAGAGCCTCACAAAGTCATCATGTGAAGCTCCCCATTTGGGCCCATTACTATCCAATGTCTTTTGTTTCAGGCGTCATTCACTCCATGGACACTCTTTTTATAAACTATTTTTCGCCACGCTTTTCGCCCCTGACATACCTCTCTAGCTTCCTTCACATCCATGCATTTTTTCATGCAAGCTCTTGTGTTTCTATGGCTTCTTTTGTTTTTTCGAATTAGGGTCTCATTTATACATTCTAACCATTCTTTCCGAAGTCTGCCTCTGGGCACACAGCCATTTACTTTACCTTGATACACGTGTTTCGTTAGTCGTTCATCTTTCATTCTCACAACATGCCCAAACCATCCCGAAGAATTTCTTTCACATATGTCAACTAAAGTCGGCGTCAAAAGTACGCGACCCTCACTTTGATCGCTCGCAACTCGTTCAAAAAAAAAATCACAGAAAATTCTAGACAGCTACACGTTAAAGCTAAAAGTCTCCAGAATTGAAAGATATTCTTATTTGATGTTCTAAAAATTTTTTTATTTACGATAGCGCTGATGTAAAACGTGCCGAAAACAAGGTTTTGGTGGCACTTTTTTTAAGCCTCGACTCTCAAGGCATCCCAAAACGAGCTGGATGTCTTCAAAAATCTAAAAAAATCCACAGGCACTTCTTATGGTGTCTAGAATGCAACACAGTTTTCTAAATTTTGAAATTGTTTACTAATTACAGACCGTTTTCCACAAACATATCATCTTGGAAAGAAATAATGATAGGAAATATTCGTAATGGATTATTTCGCGAAATATTCATCTAATTTCATTTTTTTTTAAGTGTAGTTCAATTACGTTACAAAACTGCACATTTTAAGCCATAATCATTACTTTTTTCCAAGATGATATGTTTGTGGAAAACGGTCTATAATTAGTAAACAATTTCATATTTCAAAATTTGGAAAACTGGGTTGCATTCTAGACACCTTGAGGAGCGCCTGTGAAATTTTTTCAGATTTTTCAAGACGTCCAGCTCGTTTTGGAAAGCTTCGAAAGTCGAGGCTTAAAAAAAGTGCGATCAAAGTGAGGGTCGCGTACTTTTGACGCCGACTTTAGTGTCTCCCCTGCACCACATTCTTTGAGGATTATCTCATTACTCACTTTGTCCACCAGTGTTTTGCCGCAGATGATGGGCAGGAATTTCATATTAATCGTGTTAATTTTACTCTTATCCTTTTTTTGATAAGTCGAGGTCTCGCTACCGTACAGCACAGTCGGTGTAAATATAGAATTATGTATTATTGCCGTTTTAACTTCACTTGATATATTTTTACTTCTGATAATTGGCCCTGCTCTACTGATAACCTTCTTACCCTCGTTTATACGCCTATCTAACTCCCCATCTATCTTTCCGTCACTAGTGAATAAGCTACCAAGATATACGAACTTATCAACTTGTTCTATTCTTTCATCATTTAAGACAATATTGCACATTGTTTCCTCACCCTTTTCTTCGAACACCGGAATTTTTGTTTTAGTTACGTTAAGCCCATTCTTAGACACTTATCCATAAATATGATAAATAGCCATGAGGACATAACGCATCCTTGTTTCACGCCTTGCATAATATCGAACCAGTCACTCAGTTTCCCATCCATTGACTCCGTACTCTTTAAGCTTAAGGACTTCCCAAACTTTACTTCTATTTACCTTGTAAAGTGCTTTTTCTAGGTCAACAAATGTGCAGAAAACTTTTTTCCTTACTCTCAAACTTTTTTCTGTGATCTTTCTTAAGCTAATTATCTGATCCGTTCATGATCTTCCTGGCATAAATCCACTTTGGATTTTTCATATCTTTTCTTCTGTTATTTTCATTACCCTGCGAATAAGTATTTTTTAATATATTTTACTTAGTTTTTTTACAAACCAATATATATTAATTTATGTATATGAACGATAAAGTAGAGACATCGCGTGATCTATTAAGGCCAATATTAATTTGAAAATACGACTATTAAGCCTTTTACGATTTTGTAACAATTGTTGTAGCGAATCGCCCCGGCTGCGGTATAAGTGAGGGGTCGACCACTCCGATATTCCTGGTACAATCACTAAATATTCCCATATATTCTTTCAATATTCCCAGATATTCTTGATATTCTTTATATTCCCAACTATTCTTGATATTCTTTATATTCCCAAATATTCCCTCATATTCCTAAATATTCCCACATATTCCGAAGTATTCCTAAATATACACAAATATTCTGAAATATTATATTCCCCAATTCCCCGATTCCTTCCTTTCCGTTCACCGATTGTATTTGTAGAGCTTTGTCTCTGATGCCTTATTTGCAATTATTATGCATTTAGTATAAATTGCACATAAATTGAATAATAATTTACTTGTCATTCATACAAGTTTAAAAGTTATTGACTTCGGATAACTAATTTTAGATTGTTAATTCAAAATACTTCAAATTCAAAATTGTTTAAGTTTTAATATATACTATTTGTTTAATTTTGAAATTTTTTATTGTTTTATCATGACCGATTATGACGTGGAATTGTTAGGTTTTCTAAATTGATATTATTTAATTTTACATATATTTTTTAAACTTAATAAAGTTTTAATGCTCAACTTTTAAATGATCTGATCTGATTTAAGGGGCCGTGTATAAATTACTTAGTTGAATATCTAAACAAACAAGATGAATTCTAAATCAAAAACAGTTGAATTGAAAACAAATTTTCAACAAGAAAGATTTTTCAGACAATAAAGAAAAAATACTTACAATTTCACTTAACCACTGTGCCTTATGCCTAACTTAACCTTTAATCGCTTCGCTTTCTTATTATTTAAGAACTCTTACATATTATCTTACAATTGCGCGAGACCTTCCAGGGCTTCCATTTCCTCTTACCATTTCTCTTCAACCTTTTGTAAGTTATGCAACACTAATTTTCCTTACATATTTCTGGGTATCAATTTTGGTCTCGATTTTGGTTTTTTCCACCCCCTTGCATTCTCTCTTCCCTATTTTCTTCTAGACTCTTCATCCATTTTTCCCCTTGTCCACAACCGCTCAGTATCCATCTAACTCTATCTACCACGCTCTTTCCCCCTTCCTATTCCCCAGTACATCTCTCCAACACGTGCTCCCATGATTCACTTTCATAACCACATACTCTACACATTTTCATTTCTTCACTCATCCAATATTTACACTCATTCATTCCTTCTCACATTCTGAAACGTACCAGCCTGGACCACCTGCACTCCGTTTTTAACTTTCCTAAATATTCTGGGACCCCTTCCATCTTAACCAATTTATACCATTTATTGTATTTTGACTCCATAATCTTTTCCCACCTATTCTCTTCATGCTCCCTGATCATTTCTCCTTCTACTTCCTGCCACTCCCTCCCCTCGTCACACATTCTCCATTCCCTTCTAACTTGCCATCTCTCCTCCTCCCATCTTGAATGTCCCGTGTTTCCTCTCCTCTCTCTATTTAATATTTCCTGCAGGCATACTCGAGCAACTTTGCTACCCTTATCACTCTTAAGTTTCTCTTCAAAATTCCAGACCCTTTTCCTCTGCCTTATCACCAATTTCTCTCTCCCTGTTTCTTCTCTCAACATATATCCTGGGCAGTTCCAGCTCACTCGCATAACCCATCTCAGAAATCTCTCTTGCATGTTTTCTACTTTTTTGTACTCCTTCTACCCCCAAATCTCCACTCCATAACACATCACAGACCATACCAGTGAATCAAACAGCCATACTCTCATCTTCCAGTCCTCTTTCAATCTTCTTTTTCCAATCCCCCACACCTAACCCATCACCTTACTTGCACTTTCTATCCTTTTTTTCACTTGCAGATCATTTCCACCTCCCGCTTCGAACCAGAATCCTAAATAACAAAACTCCTCTACCATTTCCACCATTTCCCCGTTTATCTTCCATCCATACTTTACTTCATTCTTTCTCTTCCTGAAATATACTATCTTTGTCTTCGTAACATTAATTGTCAGGTCTTTCTCTCTCACATACTCTTCTAATCCTTTTATTAGCAAGTTCATTCCACTTTCATTTTCTGCCAGGAGCACCACATCGTCCGCGTACGCTAACGACTATATTCTTTTATTTCCTAGAACTATACCCCCTTTATCTTTCCTTTCCATTTTCTCTTCTAGGTCTGCTAACAATATACTAAACAACAACGGACTTAGCAGGCACCCTTGCCTGAGACCCCTCCCTGTCCAGGACTCCTCTTCTTTCTGTTCCCCGATCTTCACCCTTGTCTTCGTCTCCGTAAAGACCTCTATTATCCAATCAATCAGCTCTTCGTCCACCTCCCTTTCTTTCATTGCCTTCCACAAAACTTTGCTATTCACCGAGTCAAAAGCTGCCTTCAAATCTACGAAGAGTGCTACCAATTTTCCTTTTTTCTGTCCCAGATTCCTGTTGACTAGATAGTTCAGCACGAAAATGTTAACCACTGTCCCCATCCCCTTTCTGAATCCTGTTTGATTGTGTGGAATACTTCCTTTCTCTTCTACCTGTTCTTCAAATCTCTTTCTAAGCACATCCGCGTATATTTTATACGTTACTGGCATGAGAGTGATTCCTCTATAATTTTCCACTTTTTTACCCCCTCCTTTCTTTAATAAAGGAACTACCAATCCTGTTCTCCACTCCTTCGGCCATCCTTCCCCTCTCCATACTATATTACATACTTCCCAAATCTCTTCTCTAACCCTTCTTCCGCCAAATTTCAACGCTTCATTCTCCATCCCATCCTCTCCTGTCGCCTTTTTTCTTGTTAGCTTATCAATTGCTTGATTCACTCCTCAAAAAAAGGAATTTTTAAGAAAATAGTTGAACTTTTAACGAAGGAGTTGATTTTTAAACCTAAGAAGATTAATTTAAAAAAAAATGTTATAGTAGATATATTAACAAAAAATATTTTAATATTAAATAAAAAAACAGTTGAATATAACCAAAAAAGGCGAATTGTCAACCAAACAGTTACATTTATAACCAAGAGGATTATTTTTCTAACAAAAAATATGAATTTTCAACCAAATAGTTGAATTTTCAACTAACAAAGATGAATTTAAAAATATATATATAATAGTTAAAATTTCAGTAAAAAATAATTTTCAGCCAAAAAAAAGAATTTTCAACAAGATAATTAAATTTTGAACTAAAGAAATTAATTTTTAACTAAAATTATGAATCTTCAACTATAAAATTGAGTTTTTTAACAAAGAAGTTCACCTTTCGACCAAATAGTTAAGTTTTCTACCAACTTGTGGACCTTGCTACCAAATTATTGAATCGTCTACCATATTGTTAAATTTTCGAGCCCAAAATAAGAATTTCCTACCTAACAGTTGAATTTACACCCGAAAATGTGATTTGCCAACGACAAAATTAATTTTCAACTTAAACAGATTATTTTTTACCATTTTTAACCAAAATAAATTAAATTTCTACAAAAAGAGAAGAATTTTCAAACCAAAAAGACGAATTTTCCACAAAATAGTTGGATTTTCAACCAAAGAACAATTTTTTAGTCAAGAAGGGAACAAATTTTAATTAAGTTGTAGAATTTTCAAGCCAAAAAAACTGAATGGACTTTGAACCAAAAATAGTTGGATTTTCTTATTGGGTTCTAATAATTCAGTTCGAATTTAAGTGAAAACCGAAAAAAGGGGAATGTCTGTGAAGCCTGCGATAAATAAATAGGAATTTCGATAATTTATAGACTAAAGAATAACATTAATAAAATACACAAAGTGTGTCGGACTTCGCAACATTTCAGGCACTGAAGATATTATAACATTGTACTAAATTGTACTAAAATTGTAAGTAAATACTTATTGTTATTAACACATTTAATTTTCTAAAACTAATTTCATTAAGCTTCCACGTTTATTTAATTAACAGTGTTTATATTTTATATGTAATTTCGTTTCCTAAGTTTATAAAATCTTAGCAATATTTGAAGTGGGGGGAAGGCGGCAGCAAATCTCACGGTATCTTAAATGGGGGAGAGGCGATTAAAAATTTCAGAAAAACACCTTACGTAATTTGTGGATGGCCCCTTATTTATTTGTTTATTCATTTATTAGTATTTCGTGAATTCATGATTATTTGTGGATCTCGGGACAGTGATGGTACGTGGGTTAGCGTTTGCGGATGATAAGGTTGTTATGGCAGAGTCAATCGAAGATTTGTTAAGAATTTTGAGCAAACTGAATACAAGCATGAAGAACATAGGCCTCAAAATTAACATAAATAAAAAAAAAAT
>CAKNYM010051056.1:52149-81404 GCA_932195095.1 Andricus curvator
TCAAGTCATTATATCTATTTAAATTGCGGTAATATTTTGTACTTTAACTATCTTCATTAAGTTATGTCCATCAGAGTTCGATTACATGTGTGCTTTAAGGTAAAAATTATGATGTTAATTAAACAAAATGTCGAAGTGGGCAAAGCGAAAAAAAGGTTCCTTATAAATAGGCTCAATTACAATTGGGATCCTTTAGAACACCAACTGAGGTATCATTTAGAGCTCATTTATCGTTTTGGGTTCCTTTTCAGCAAGTGAGGTTCATTTTTGTTGCAGCTCCTTTGGAACCAAAAATGGGTTCTAATGGAAACCCTAGTTTTTTCTGTGAAAGTAGAATTCTTTATTCTCCAAAAAATCGTATTATCCACTTAACTTACTATTTCCGATTAGTCGATCAATGCAAAATTTGTGTCCAGTTGAAAATTTTTATTTATTTAAAAGATGGAAAACTCAGATTTCAGCAATTTCAAATAAGCGCGCGAATAAATACATGTGCGTGACGCATGCGCAATAGAAACGCATTGCATTGTATGTAGGACTTGGAGGGCTACAGGAGGGTTTCACGAGGCCCTATTTTAGACCTTGAAAGTGGTAGAAATGGAAATATGCGCCACGTTTAAGGGCCAAAGTAGGACCTCAATGTATAGAAATAAGCCCTCTATAGGTCCCCTTAAAACCTATTTAAGTCCTACAATTAGATGTTCAAAGCAAGCCTAAAATTTCGACTCGGGCAGTTCGTACGGCTGAGGCCGTGTCCCAAAATTGGCCATTTATTCAAGAATACGAGCAAGCATACGATTTTTTTTATATCTAAACAAATTACTTAAATGAACTCGTTCTTGGTCAGAATTGATGAAGATAGCTTTAAATAATCTAAACTTTATATTTAAAATTGTTATAAACTATTTATTTCAGCAAATAGTTCTGTGTATCAGTTTGTTGTAACCAAAAATAACTTTTTACTGAAATCGTTCTGATTTATTATTCTAATGGTGTTTAGTAACAAAAAATTGTCATTAATCCAAAATCTATAAAGTTTTAAACAAATTTGTACTCTGTGCCCAAATATGCCCATGGGCAGACAAAAAATTGAGCCACTGTAGTATGTGTTTAAATAAATTCTTTTTAACAAATAAATAAAATATTAAATGTCCTTTTATGTTTTTTAAATCTATCTACAATAATTTTGACCAGTCTCACACACAGTTATCTCTCATTTTATTGGGACCTGGGGCCTAGGGTCCAAATAAACGTTCTAACGTCCCTGGTTACTAACCATAAAACAATAATTTGGCTATTTATTACTTTCCTGTAAGTAAAAATATAAATAATAGTCTCCAATAAGTGTTTTCCGTATAAGAACAACGTATAACTCTCTTCGCGTCATTGCTTATAAAAAGCCATGGGAATGATTAAACCTAAATTTTTTGCCCCAGTTTATTAAGAGATTATATTATTCGACAAAAATGTGAAAAACCTATCACATTTTCTCATAACACCTTAATACACAAACATTTTTTTGCATTGTCTCCGTTAGCACTTTTTTGACTGAAGTTGTTCTTGCAGAGAACGGCACAATTGTAGTCCATGTCAAGCATTTTTTAAATGCTTAATTTCTGAGAAATATATATTATAAAAAAAGCATCGAGTACCATATTCAAACAACTCTGTGACCTAGACACGACACATCCTGCAAACTGCACTGACCAATCAGAATAATTGTTATTCAGTAGCTATCATTGACTAACGATGTATCGAGCTGAAATGCAGCGAAAATGTAATTTTCGATTTCTGAAGCAGACATATTTTACTTATCATGTTTTGAAAAGTAATCGCCAAACATATAACTAAATCTCACAAAACAATACAGTTTATTATAAAATATAAAACCTAAAAAGGATATATAGTATTGAATAGTGTCATTTAAGTTTAAAAAAATTCAAATACTGGTAACCACTGAATTCCTTTCGCAATGTTTGCATCGCTCAAAATAAAACAATTGCGTGTTTAAATTTGGTACGTTTTCTTGTCCAAAATGAAACTTCTTTTTTTTCCGCATAATCCTAGAATTATAGAAGTAATATTTTGTAAATTAAGAGTAAACAAATTCATTTAAATTCTACATTATATTTTCTTAGGTTGCCGGGTAGTATAACCATAGAAGACTTTCTACTATTTTTGAGGGTGATTGATGATTTTTCAAGGAAAAAAAAATGGTGAACGTTATGTACTTCTGAATCAGAAATTATGGGTATGGCGACGCAACACAAGGTCAGGGTCATTGTAAAGCGACTCTTCTTGACTCTTGCGTAACCCTGAAACGTGTCCGTCATCAAGGTATATACATATGAGGTATGTATGTATATATATATATATATATATATGCTTCAGTGTTCTACACCTTTCCTCACGTATGGGTCACTCGAGGTGAAATCGACACGGAAAAAGTGTATTCTCATTTCTCAATATCGAAGAAAATCACGTTCACAAAGAAAGCAAAACCACATTCGCGTTTTCTCGTTCCAATTCCAATAATTCAATTTCTCTTTGAAAAACGATGTTATTTCGCTGTGTATTATAGTCCATCGACTTCTCTAATTGTCTGAAATTAAGATTCTTCGATAATTACTGCAAAAATCTTACATTTATTAGATTTCAATAGAGTGTAGATTAGAAATTTGCTTGTAGACAATTATTAGAAATGTGAGACAGGGTATTTGTTGTTTTTTGTTTACAATCAGCTTTGTAAATATTAGTCCTGGCTACAATAATTTGCAGCATTGTTGGTTTCGTGTTTCGGTTTTAATGTATATCGAATTATTTCATCAAGCCTCTGCCCTGCGTGTGAAAGTAACTCGTAACTAATTACTAGATTTCATAACTGAAAGCACTATAACTTTTATAAAAAAATAAAAAATTGAACAAATTTTTCAACTGAGATATCAAACGAAAACTACTGAAATTTTAGTGAGAAGCTACTGATTCACAGTGACGTTTCGCTGCCTTAAATTAAGAGAGTGGAAAGACTCTCTGACTATCCTTTATCCATACATTTTGTATGACTAAAAAGATATTTCTGATTTATCGTTTTTTTTTTATAGTATAAGTATTAAGAATTAGTTGAAAATGATTGCCTAGGACCTAGGCCCTAGGGCTTCGAAATAGCTTGAAACGTTCCTGATTTTGATTCCGCTATCGATACAAACGCAACGGGTTTTCGTTTCGCTGTTCAACAGCCGCGCGCCATCCGCCATGAGATTCGCTGGAATTTGTACGACATGGCTGCAGTCTCTACCGTTAGACTTACGGTGAACCTTCTTTTCTGGAATCATAGTGATGAATTTTTCAATTCAACCTATCAAAATATTACCCCCCAAATCAGATTTACAATTAAAATAGTACAGGGCCCATTCATTTTCTTAATTTGAACGCTTACGCAACGAGAAAACATTGCACATGGAAAGACATTTCTTTAAAATCCACTAATGCGAGTAATGGGAGAACCAGTGAGGAATTTCATATCAATGTTTCACAGTAAAATTGGTATAATATTTTTGTTTTGGCACATTGTCGGTTACTGCGAATCAGTGAAATTTCACTGATTTAATTAGTAGAACTACTTGTTCTAAATCTTCTGAATTCTCGTGAAGTTATTAGTTGAAATAATCCGAAGTCACTGAAGTATACTAAAGTTCGAGCGGAAGTCAACTAAAATATCTAAAGTAAACTTGTCAAAGTCACTATGAAGTATTCGCTGGCTGCGAGAAGTGACTATGGTATGTTGCATTACAAGGGATGAAACACAGCGATATTGCGTGACGAGGGTCGAAATCGTTGCCTCGGCCCGAGTCATGTATACAATTTTTCATCATGTCGATTGAGGTATGATGAAAAATAATATGCATTATTCGGAATGAACGCAACGATCGCACAACTCATGTGAATGCAGCCCTCGCTTCGCTCGGGCGCAACAAACTTCGCACTCGTTGCAGTCGCACAGTAAAAAAAAATGTTCAAAATGATACCGAAATCAATATCATTTTGATATGCAACAAAAATAATACCGAAATCAAGATCATTTTGATCGGCCGGAATGAATGATCGACTTTTGAGATCATAATGATCTGATGCGGGATCAGGTATCAAAGCAAACCAAGATGGCTGACGTTCTTAGAGTACTTTAGCTCATATGCAAGCTTTTTATGGTTTCTGATCGTGCAGTGTACTTGAAAAGTGAAAAAATTAACGAATTCTGATATTAGAAAACATCATCTGTTAAGGGTAGTTGTCACTCGCGTGTGGTTAGATAACATTTTTAGGTTATGTCGTTATGACATCGGCGTCAAAAATTGGCGGCCATTTTGTTTAGTCTGACAAATGACCCAAAAAAGATGATCAAGATGATCCGAATGGACAGATCATTATGATCTCGAGAGTCAAATGATCGTTGGTGTAAAATGCTCTGCAACAAAATTGATCCTATTTTTTACTGTGCTCAGAGTAAAAAAATGTTCAAAATGATGCCGAAATCAATATCATTTTGATATGCAACAAAAATGATACCGAAATCAAGAGAATTTTGATCGGCCGGAATGAATGATCGACTTTTGAGATCATAATGACCTGATACGTGATCATGTATCAAGTCAAACCAAGATGGCTGACGTTCTTAGAGTACTTTAACTCATATGCGAGCTTTTTGCGGTTTCTGATCGTGCAGTGTACTTGAAAAGTTAAAAAATTAACGAAATCTGATTTCAGAAAATATCACTTGTTAAGTGTAGTTGTCACTTGCGTACGGTTAGTTAAAATTTTTAGGTTATGTCGTTATGACATTGGCGCCAAAAATTGACGGCCATTTTGTTTAGTCTGACAAATGATCCTAAAAAGATGACCAAGGTGATCCGAATGGAGAGATCATTATGATCTCGAGAGTCAAATGATCGTTGGAGCAAAATGCTCTGCAACAAAATTGATGCTTTTTTTACTGTGCTATTTCATAGCAAATCTATTGAAAATTCTAGGGTTGAAACATTTTGTTTCGGCCCTAGGGTTTGACAACTCTACACTTCTACAGGTACCGAAACTCGAAGTTTCAATAGAGGCGCGATGAAAAAGAAGTTTCAAGTATTCTGAAGTATAAAGTTAGAACATTTTTCAAACAAGCCCATCGAATGTCATTCGTTCATACTCGATTGTTCCAGTCTCGATTTACGAGAAAAGTTCTCATTGGCTATCGAACGTGTCTGTCAATTTAGTTTGAAATATAAATGTAAAAAAACGAAAAGTTTCAAGAATATTAGACAGTGAGAATGAAGTAGAAGAAGCACAGAAGTAGATTATGAATAATTTTGTAAATCCTGTAGATTTATTATTTTGAAAGATGTAATTGTCACGCTGCTTAAAAGCTTGTAGATTCTTTAGCGAGATTTTTTGGCAAGGTGAAACGTTACTTTTTGATGGCCAGATGTGCGCAATGGAAAAAGCATAATACTGGGGGGGGGGGTCAAGTTCCTGAAAAATGAATCACGTACTTTGTAAGTGGCCCAAAGAATATATAATTTAATTTTTGCTTATAAATCTTCATTCGTCCTGTTTTTTATGATTTTCAACATTATTGTTTTTCCATAAATAAAATATTAAAATAATTGTACATGATTTTGTTCTTGATCGTTCTCGCTCGTACTACGAGAATCTCGTTCTCCTCAACTTCTCGCAATATTTAATAATTTAACAAATATTTTCAACAGTTACACAGAAAACCCCTCACCTTTTCCCGTGCAGAAATTTCCCCATCTTTCACTATTTGAAGTTGGGTTCTGAAGGGGCCCCTATCAGAATATCTAGCCTAGAAAAAACTAATGGGGGCCCTATCAGGTTCTAGTGAAGAATGCCATGCTTCGTATAGGTATGGCGAATCTATCTGTATCTAGTGGGGCCCCGACCAGAAAATTCCTAAAATCTTATTCCCTAAAGTATTAACTTGGAGGGTCTTGATGGTTTTAGTATGCAGAAATAGTGTTTTTTGTGTGCATGTAAACGCTTTTTTCCCGAAAACTTGATTTAGGGCACTATTGAACATTTTCTTCAGAACCAGGCACGTATGTGTCAATTAAAGTTAAAGAGGTTATGTCAAGTACAGCTGTCCAGTGCTTCGCCAGAGCTTTCAAGTTTTTTGTTTTTATTTCTTGCTGTAATTTTGTATTGTGTTTGACAATTATTATTCTCCACGATGAAAGAGGAAAGGCGCCTGCAAGAGCGAAGACGATTTCGGAGCAAAAAGTTCCGCTTAATGCAAAAAGTCGAACAAGAATGCGATGAGAGTGAGGTTATGATGTTTGGAGCTGCTCGCTCCGACGACCACGTAGAAGGTAAATAATGTATTAATAATTTAACATATTTTATTTATACGAATGATTTAACAGTAAATATAATCTAATAATAACACAACATAAAAATAATATTCTCCTATATTATAATACAAAAATGTCAAATAAGTAAATGTACGAAAATCGCGGTACGTACAAAAATCAAAATAAACCAATTATAATTAAGCAATTGGCATTTTTTAGTATACTCTTATTATTTCAGCTGCTATTTCCAACACGCGTAAATATTCAACGGGCCAAAATATCAGTGAGAAAGTCTTCCTCACGGAATTGAAAAATATTCTTCCCAACGCCAAGGACTGGGAAGGAGGATTGAAGCTCCGAGCTGCTGTCGATAATAATAATAATTAATAAGAATAATTAATAATATTACATTATCATATTCCATTAGTATTAATATTAAATCAATTGTAAAATACTCTTAATTTGAATGTTAGTGCAGAATAGTATTCATCCCAATAACTTAAATCGAACACAGGGGCCCTGTAGGGGCCCTTCTCTTTAATAGGGTTGGTGGCGGGCGACCCCCACTAGAACCCTACTAGAAAATCTAGTAGGGCCCCCATGGCCAAAGCGTTACGTTCCAGATGGAGCCCCAACTAGTTTTCCTCACAAGAGCTTTCAAAATTTCTGCAAATGCTGCAGAGAGTTGATTGAGTTGAGGTTTTCCTGTGAATAATAGGTGGCATGTGCATATTTTCTGTAAAGATGTATTGGCTGTAAATGTTATTTCTTTAAGAAAATTAATGTTAAGATAATTAATGTTAAGATATTTTATACGTCCCTGCGATCAAAGGATGTTCTCGGAAGGGAGTATTTTTGCAACCGATTGCATACGTGTATTCGAAGTCGAAAGAGTTTCGCCAAGCGTGAAGTACGATAATGTAATAGACGTAGTGGTACCCGTAAGAAATTGAGCAAAAGCACCTGTTGCCATTTAACTCGTTATTATTGCAGGTACCCCATACATACGGTTGAGCTTGCATGGTTTACTAATGCCGGAAGTCTTTGATCCTCTTTTTGCGTCAGTCTTTCCAATCCTCTGCAATCATTTCATTTTAAGTATATATACCCGACAAAACTCACGATCTCTTTGAATTTCAAACAGTATTTCATATATATGATTGTCTAATTACTCTTCTCAAGTAATTAAATAAATAACTATAATGGCTTCATATTTTTACTGACACTACTCTAATCATTATAATTACAAAATCAATAAATCTGTTTAATTGAATTTTTGTTTGTAGGTGATTCTGAACTAACCTTTTCAGATTATTACATTTTCCAAAAAGGAAAAGAAATAATTCACAACAAATTAATGAATTTCTAAAATTGCTAATATGTAATACATTCTTTTTACAAAAATTTTTAATAAAAAAGATTTATTTCAGGAAATTGAGGTAAAATTATTTGGACTCAATTAAAAGGATTCTTATAATATTCATAAGTAAACTCTGCAGATTGGAACGAACCATGAGTTTAGTGTCTCTATTTAAAAAAATTGTATTTAAGACCGAAAAGAAATCTATTTTTTCATGAATAATTTTATGCAAAATGAGCATGAAAAAGATTCACAATTAAAAATCAGACTTCCGAACTACCTCACTGTTCGGCTCATTACAGACAAAAAATAACAATTGAAAAAAGAAGGAGGAAAAACTGCACATTGTAATATTCGGTTTCTGTTGATCTTTTTAAATTTTTGTGAAAATAAGAGAAATTAAAATTTTCAAAGTGTCTTTTTAATAATTATTATAATAATTTTGAAACTATGTTTTGCAACCTTTACATTGTGATTAAAATAATTATTATAATTTTCAATTAGTGATTGCCGAGTGTGCAAAGGACATAAACAATACGTAAACTTTGGATTTCTTCGAAAGGAAACAATTAAATATACAGGGAGTTAACCTTTCAAAAATCATTTTCTCACTAAAGATATTGATTATATTAGACTTAATCAACTTTTAATTAATATCAATCGAAATATTTTCTTTTCAGATATATTAATTGTTCATACCTTTAGTTCTTCCTATAAATAATCCTTGATGAGGTCTAAATTGGCCTCGAAACATGTTGGTTCCCTAATGGTATAAAAAAGACGGAGAAAGGAAAAAGTGAGACGTTGGATTTGGTTGACTTTCTTCTTTTGCCATCCCCATGTAGAAACTGCCCCATTTGTCCCCATTTCAATTAGGGCAGTAGTCAGAATCTCACTAGAACAACTGGACTAGTAAGTTCTAAACAGGACCCTTCAAGGCACTGCTAAGATTTTTTATTCCTTATGACTAGAAAAAAACTATGTGCCTCTAGTTAGGCCCTAATCTTGTATTTGAGCGGGGCTTTAGTTGGTTCCTGATTTAGATAAAAGAACCAAAAAATTCTAGTCAGGCACTGGTCGGGCGTTAGTCAGCATACCCCAGATAAATTTCCTGAAGATGGTGCTGCAGTATATACATATGATGCAGTGCCATCTTCAGAAGTTTGTATGCACTCAATCATGTTTTAGTAAACAGGCGAATGGCTGCCTCAACAACACGTGACAGCAAACTGAAATTTATTTTCATCTGAAGCATCCGTGCGTTTAACACTTATAAACACGTGTTTTTATTGAAAATAACACTACGTAAATTTTTATTGAATATAGTTCAAGTAGTAGTTTTGTTAAATTCTATTTATTATATATACTGAATGCGATTTATGAATATAACCAAAAAAATTTAGGTAATTTCTTTTTTCACCTTCCACAATCACTTTGATTAAAATAAAGTTCGAATTTTTTGTTAATACGTGAAACATAAGGAAAACAGTTACATTTGTGCTGTGCATGTGAAACCCAGTGGAAAACAATAAAAATAATAATTTTGTTGTTGAAAAATAGTTTGTGACATATATTTATATCACAGCTGAATAATGAGCGTACCGGAAAACAGAGAGGGTCTAGACGGGTGGTTGAAGGGTATTCCTGTTAGGACCTCGCTAGAAGTTCTAGATAGTGCCTGGCTAAAACAGCGTTACAGAACTAGTCTGGCCCTCCCTATTTTTCCCGACCAACGCCCGATCAGAAACGGGGAAAACTAGCCGGGGCCCTTCCAAATTCCGATCGAAATTTTTACATGGGTCTTTTTTCAATAGTTATTTTTTTCTCTCTAATGATCCGAGAAGTGAGGTAGTTTGGAAGTATCTTTTTTAATTGTGAATCTTTTTCATGTTTATTTTGCATAAAACTATTCATGAAGAATAGATTTCTTTTCGATCTTGAATAAAAATAAATTTTTGTATAAAGAATGTTGTAAATATTAGCAATTTTAGAAATGTATACAAATTTGTTTGGATTGTTTCTTTTCCTATTTAAAAAATGTAATAATCTAAATTTCTAAATAGATTGCGGTTCAGAATGAACTGCAAATAACAAGATTGATTCTTTACCTTAATTAAAACACACATTTGCACTTTCACCTTTTATATATAAGTATAAATATGTTTTTATTATAACGACATCAATAACTGGAGATTCTGCCTCATTTGCATGGAAAAATCGCATAAATTTTTTTGCACACATCAAAGGTTGTAATAATCTTGAACGTGCAGTCTGCTTGTTTTCTTATCTTCTTATACTTGCAAGTCCTATAATATGTAATGTCGCATATGATTGAGGATATGGGAAAATTTTTAATGAACATCTAATGCTTCTCAGTGATATAAAAAGGTCTGCGTGTCAAGATCAAAGTTACGAGCATCATACGTAACTATAGCGTCACATACATCGATATACGCAATTATCATGCATCTGTATTCGTAGTCCAAGCTTCGACAAGCCATCAATATGCTGTTTATTGCCGTCTGCTTGATTTCGTTCTGCATTTAACTAGAATCAAATGTCAATTTTTTAGATTCAAAAGAAGGTATATATCTTATATACTCTGGAGTTGGCTTCAAAGTTGATGCTTGCATTTTTACTGGCGTTACTGTTAGCTCAAGTTTTATTTTTTAAATTGTATAGATTTTAGACGTCGACAATGAAAAACAAAAAAATATGTTTTTTCTAGATACTTACATGATTTAAAAAAAGCTGAGAATTTATTTTCTAGACGAATATAATTTTAAACGTTATTTTTCAGGCTGTGGCTACGTGTACCGCAATTTCGGTACAAATAGCTGGATTTTTTCTGTGCAAATAAGGGGAGCTGGAAAGGAGGTCATTTGTAACGTAATTTCGGTACGTATAGCTGGATTTTTCCGTACACGTAGACACTTCCTTATTTTAAATTGTGTAAAACGTAAATTAAACTTTGAATAGTAATAACAATTAAGTCAGTGAAAGCTAAACCGTGCTAGTCCAATCCACCTAATTTTACAGAAGAAGCAACAAGGCTTTCTAAGAAGTTGGAACAATATTTACAACCGACTGGGTCAATTCTTTTTGATTAGGTGAATGGATCGATTTAGTAACAATTGTGTGAACAAATATATGGTGCTACATACATGTGCCATGGTCATGTAATAATCTAATAGAAATTGCGAAGGATTTAGCACCGCTTAGCTTTCTTTGGAATTATAAATAAAAATAGTATATAAATCATTAAGAAAATCATCTGAAATACATATTTTTATTTATTTCATAAACAAATAATACTTTACATTTTAGGGTAGAAATTTCAGAACTTTTTTTTCACGGAAATAGGTACAAAAGTAAAAAATTATCAGCATAAACACAAGTGAAGAAAATTTACACTTGACCCCCCGGTGCGTCTATCCATTATGGGATTTTTGAAAAATGCGTCTCAAAAGGAAAAACGATCTTTGCAGGTTGTGAAAGAGAGGGGATTATGAGCATCTAGGTGAAGTAGAGAGAATATGCTAAACTCTAAAGAATAGTTGAGAGAGAGAGAGAGAGAGAGAGGCAAGACGTATGTTTTATAGGTGGGGTTGTGATATGTGAAGGGGGCGACAATGTCGAGGGGGGGGGGTGGGGGGTACATAGAGTTGAAAGCATATTGGTACAGTCAAAGGGTGACAGATATGTGAGGGAGGAAGCTGTGCCTGGTAGGCAGTGGTAGAGGGGGAGGGGGTTGTATAAAAGCATGGGTGGGGCAGGGTCGTGGGAGGAGCATGGGAGGTGATACGCTGGCAAGAAGAGGAAATGGTTCGGTTAAGTCAGAGATGTTGGAGGGGTGAGTGTGAAGGGAGGTGAGATGGAAGGGCATGGATTGCCAAAGACAAGGTTGAAGGGCACGACCGAGAGAGGGGAAAACGGAATGCACGGAAAAAATTTATCCGTAAAAAAGTCACGAACTAGTAGCTAGGTCTCGGATATGAGAAAAATTCATCGGATATTTATGTATTTTCGTAAATAACCTACGAACTTTGAGAAAGATTGACGAACTCGATGTGAAAATTCTAAAACGGTTCATCACTTTTTTTTTACGTGAATAATTACAAAAATATTACGAGTGATTGGGAAAAGATTCTCAGAGCACTCACGAGCTTGCCCGACAAATCTGGGAACTCGAAACTAAGTCTCCCTGTACGTGGCCCACGCACACACGCGCGGTGCGTGTGTGCGCTCGTATGTCTGCCTCGAGCTCGTCGGATGAGTGGCTAGAAGTTTTATAATATCAATTTGTTTGGCCTCGATGGCTGCGCGTGTTTACGCACTCCTGGTTTATGTTTAGAAACTGGTGAGTCAGCAGTGTTTGAGGTTCGAATCTTCTGAGTTGCGAATTTATAAATTAATATAAAATTAAATCGCACAAATAAAATTTTTCCTCTTTTTATTTCAGTCTGAAATTTTCAGGAACTGTTCGTAGGAAATTCGAACTGTTCGTAAGAAACTTCGAAATTTATCCATATATTTCTGATAGAAATAAGGATTTAATGTTTCATTTTTTTATCTCGTATCCGAGACCTAGCTACAAGTTCGTGACTTCTTCACGGATAAATTTTTTCCGTGTGGTAGTCGATGATACCTAGGTGGAGAGAGGGACATGTGAGAAAAGGGTTATGGAAGAATGTTGCAGGGGAGATGGGAGAGGTGATGATGGTTGATTACATTAGTGGGGCGTATGGTGAGGGGGTGAGATGGAAAGGGCCGACGGGGGCAAGGACAATGACGAGAGACAGTGGGAGTAAAAGGAGGCGAAGGCGTTTGGGTTTAGGCAGCGGAGTGAAGGGTGTCGGATGGGGAGGGGGCATAATTAATGGAGGGTGAAGAAGGGGAAGGGGTACGGAGACAGTTGTATGGGAAAGGGTCAGACAGAAAGTAAAGATAGTTTTGGGAGGCAAAAGGAAAAACAGAAAGGGGTTAGTAGGAAATAAAGGCATAGTGATATACTGAAAGAGGTAGAGGGCGTGGGAGAAGTAGAGATATAGGAGGGTGGTAAGTGGAAGAGGGGGAAATAGGGATGGGGGAGAGGAAGGTTACTTAAAAACAGGAAGAAGTGGTGAGATGAATGAGGGGCTACTCACTACGAAATCTGGAAATCTCAAAACTGTGAATGCGGCAGTCTGTATTGAATTTTTATAGAGATTTCCAAACTTTCGTTGAGATTGCCGGGAGTTTCGAGATTTCCGACGCTGCTCGCGATCCGAACTCACGGGGAATTCTATAGACTCGGATAAACTCGGCGGCTTTCGAATTCAGTCGGATGTTCGTTGCACACATAAGAGCGTATGCCGGAATGCTCCACACCACCTCACCTCTGCACAAACTTAGCTAAAGATTTCCAAGATTTCTCACGAATGCTAGATTGGTGAGAGAGTTCCAAAAGTTCCTCGAAGAGTTTACTTAAGATTTTCCGCGCAGCAATCTAAGATTTCTTAGTGAGTAGCCCCTCGGAGATGAAACTGATTTTGTTTTAAAAATTCTGTTCTCTTTCCACTTAATTAAACATTTTAAACATTGTTTGACGTCCGTTATTTGGCTGGGTTTTTTGATCGTGCCAAATTCAAGTCGTCAAAATGATAAACCTACGAATTACATAATTACAAATTGATCAAAATAGGATGATCGTTAATCACGATAACGTTTGATAGATCATAAAATGAACCAATCTATGGGTCAAAATAGTGATCAGCTGCAATTATCGGAAACATTATGGATACCAAGGAAGTGAACTTTTCATATAAGGTTTCGTGTCTAGCTAATGATTGTCAGATTGAAGATTTAACGATCGTTAAAATAATCTTAGCCTCTTATCCCTTATCCTGCATCTTATAGGATTTAAAAGCTCTGGTATTTGCCTGGAATCTAGTTTGCTTGTGTGGCATTAGGTGAACCTATAAAGTAAACAGACACCGTCCGAGAGTGGAAAAACAGGTAGAACTGATCTTATAGTACTGGACCTTTATACATACCGTCAGAAATCTGGGGTCGCCATCATATAGCTAATAAAAAGATTACATATTTAAAATGTAAAAATTTAATGATTTTATTAGAAATGTGATAGTGATAATACATTTTTGAAATATATAATTCTGTCTACTAAACTATCTGAGGCTATACCTTAGGTTTATTATTGTTAGCGGCTTAGAATCTTCTTAGAAGATAAAAGGTAGAAGTTAGAAGTATAAGAAGTGGAGAGCCTGGTGAGTGGAGGGTCTATGCACCTTGCCACCTTACCTGGTTGAACCAGGTTCCTTGGATTGTGCCCGCCTTTCCCTTCTTCGGCCTCTACCTGGCTTACATTTTCACCGCAGTTCTGTGGACCTGGACGTGGTAGCAATAGAAAAGAGAACTAAATTCCGCAACCAAAACTTCTCCCTTCACCTCAAAGCATCTCTTTGATTTTTGTTATTTACCTGTTTGATATTTACAATTATTACCCATTACCGACTACCAACTTTAGACTCATCCATTTTTTGGATGCTGAGAATGCTATTTTTGTATTTTAAACCAAATGTTCGGCTTTAAAATCAAATCATTAATTTAAGAATGAAGTCAAAATTGGGTCCATTCATAGATACACAATATTAGTAAACAATATTTGTATGGAACTTCTACGATAATGTAAAATTGTACAATTGTAAATATGTTATGCAATATGTTGTTGTTATGACTTGGTGAGCAATATAAGGAGAGACCATTTGACTTCTCTAAACAATACTCCACTCTTCAAATTATGTAAAAAATATCCTCATTAATGAATAAATTGACTCCTTGTGGTTGCTTATAATTATTTTCTGTTTTTCATTAGGTTTACGTTCACCTTTGTGCTAAGATCGATAATGCAAGCTCGCAAAGAACATGTGCGAAGCGAGATGGGCATGACGACGTAATCGGGGCATTCATATGGGTAAACTTTCAAAACCTTCTTTTTTGAAACGCTACAGACGCGTAGGGTCAATGTCCTGCATATAGTGAATGGGTCAGGAATTCAGATACATATTTATGATTCAGATTCATATAACATAAATTTAAAGAAAAATTGACCATACAATTTTAATTTAAAACTTTCTTCTCTCGAAATCTGAATTAGAAGTTTTCTACTAATGTACTATTGCGAAGTTGTTTACCAATTACTTTAGTAAGAATTTCTACTATGAATTAGTAGGAAACTACCAATCCCATTACGGAGGGTCCACAATCCACATATTACGTGACACTATTTTGAGTGATTTTTGACTCACCCCTCCCACTTGTGACATTTCGGTAAACCTCCCCCCCCCCCTAAAATGTTATGCGACACAGAAGCTGACCCCCATCCTATTTTTAAATACGAAATATAAATTAATATAATTTTCATTTGAGAACATTGTTATAATTTAAAGATTAACTTAGAGTTTAGACGGCACCCTTATAAACTACTTGAATGTTTAAAAAATTATTTTCTTGGAAAAATACAAAAGGCTTTATAATAATCGAGGCAACCGTATCCCTTTTTTTTGCATCAGGGCTTAGGGACTGTGTAACTGTGTGTGTGTGTGAGAGAAGGTTGTGTTGCACGTGTAGCGATAGCGCCAGCAAGGTCCCATGCTGAGAGTGCGGTAGCCTCGATTATCGTTAAGCCTTTTGTATTTTTCCAAGAAGAAAATAATTTTTTGAACATTCAAGTGGAACTTTTTGCTCATTGGTAATACGCACAACATTTTCAGAAGCCAAAAGTGTGTAATTTGTTTCAAGAATCAACTCTGTACGTTCCTTAGTTCCGGAGATGGCACCTCACCACTCTTTTGTCAATAACTTATTAAAAAATAATTATTTTTGACTCTAAATATCACCACTGGGCACAGAAAGGATCAACGAAACCCATATCTTTTTTGCAGATTTTTCATAATTTTTTTCAGTGACTTACAGCTATTCAAAGTTGAGTATTCTGAAATGATCATATGATTATTATGCTTTTTTACCTTTTTCATTCGCCCGGGAATAATCGCTAATCATCTGCAAATTTTGAAACTCTGTATCAGTATATTAACAAAACCTTCACCTGTAACATGCATGTTGTCTCATATTTTTGGAATTTTTTCTGCTGAGATTTTCATGAAAATCTGTACAAAAATCGCGGTGCCTAAACTTTTTGGACGGACAGTAGTTCCGATCTAGAGAATTTATTCAGAGCGAGATTCAGAGAAAAAAGTCTGTACTTTTGTTATACCTTAAAGACAGCCTTTTTTTGACAGCTAGATTTAAGTCTATTTTTTCAAACTCAAAACAAGACCCTTTCTCTTAAAACAAAACTTTTTTTCTGTGTTTTGTCTACACTAGGGTGGTTTAAAAATTATTTGGAAAATTTGTTTTTGTGCTGGAGGCAACGATCCCCCGATTCGGTACCAAATCCAAAAAAATAAATGAAATATTTTGGTTTTTTCAAAAATTCAATTTTAATAGGTGTCGCTGGGCACTCGAAATTTCCCATGTAGATTGTAGAATATATATGGGGAAAAATCACTTTTTAGGGTCTTTTGGAATAGTTTATGAGGGTTTAGGAAAATGTTGGACTGCTACATTGATTGTTGAATAAATCAATTTTATTTTTTATATTCATGAATTCACAGAAAGAACAAAATGTAATCTTTACAGCGATTTCAGAGTAATCTTTACCTGCAACAGAAATTACCTTCACGCGTTAAGATTTACCCACCATATTGGATGTCAACTCTACTGAATCTTTTTTTGTTTCGATGCGACAAAATTCAGCTTTATCTACTTGCAAAATACCGCAAAAAAATTCACTTCCACTTTCTCTGTGTTGTTTAAACAGTTAAATATTAATTACTTTCAGTATTTTGTAAAATTAAAAAAAAATGTGTCTTTTGATGGTACCTGGGAAGTTTTTCCTGTATAATTTGTTGTGTAAACAATTCAGAAATATAAACAATGAAACGTAGTGACTTCGAGAATGAGTAGTTATCACCACGAATCAAAATTCATTCCTGAATTTCCTGAAACAAATTCTTCAAACAAACAGAATTTTTTAAATAATCACTCGCGTTGTAATATTTATAGTAGAAAAGAGAGAACATTTCAAAACTTTCTGGGCAAATACTGTTTAAACCAATTTAATTTGTTTAAACTCAAACAAAGAAGAGTTTGTTAAATAATAAATCTGAGGTATCGAAAACGTATAAAATATATAATAGGTAACCATGATTTTGATTCTGTTAGACAAAAGCCGACTTTTTGAGAATAAAACAATTATTTAAACAAGAATAATTGGCAATTACTTCAAAATATTGATAATTATTACACTAGTCCAACAATAATAATGTTTGGCAATAACAAAACTAAAAAGAAAGTGCTCTAAACTGGAGATTTCGTGCAGAATTGACATTTTGGATTTATAGGTACTCTTCCGGGCAACGTGGGGGAATATTAGAGGTGGCAAACCCATATGATTGATAGATGGAATGTACCGATTTTCCGTCGGTCCAGATTGAAAAAGTATAAAAGATTTTTTGCAGCCACCCTGTTGATATAAAAGCCACACACAATAAGGGAATAGTGTCGGTTCGTAAATTCCGTAAAGTTGCCTACCTGTCGGACTGAGTAGAGCGGCCGAGCGAGCGAGCCCAGCGGTGTGTGCTGGTTTGTGGACAAGGGGTGTAGTGGGGAGAAAGAAGCAGGATGGAAAAGAGCGAAAAGAGTGAAAAGGAAGAAGCAGGCGGCGACGCGCAGTCGCCAGGTGAGCTAACGACGGTGCGCGCGCGCGCGACGGGGGTCGACCAGTCCATCGTTCACACGGAACGAACGTCGTCCTCGTGTTCGTCCTCGCCGTCGCCGGCTCGACGACGTCGTGCCCAAAAGTAAGAAATATTTTCAGTGCGGTGCTCCCCTGTTGAAGAAAAAGTGAACCTCACCTCCTTCCCCCTCTCCAAACGAAAAGGAGTCTGGCAAGGTGTGTCGCCGCTCATAACCTCAAAAAAGGCTCCCAGGTAGTAACGCAGCGACGTAACGGGTTCGACGCAACGGGTTCGAGGCAACAGGCGACATGTCGTGTTAGTTCTGCGATCACCTGCGCCGGAGCGCCAATTGACGCGAGTGTTCCGCGGGTGCAGAGATAGTGTTTTTTTCATTTTTAACGTGAAGATACGAGAATCCGGGTGGTGAAAATTGTTGAACTTGTTCTGAGGGTTGCAACCCTCACCAACGCCGGATATGCAGATGACGGCAGGAATGGGGCCGACGCACCTGGTCGCCCTTTACGTGGCGACTGCCGGTCTCCAGGGTAATGCGCTTGGATCCGACGAGGAAGAAATCACCCTCCTCGTCTACGTTCTCATCGACGCACTTCAGAATAAGGTACAACTCAGACAGGTGTTGCCTGACGCTTCTATCACGAAGAATATATATACTATTTAATTAATTAGTCAAGACAGGAGATTCAAACGCTTCAAATGCGAGAAAATATAGACTCTGATTTGTTTTTTGAAGAAGCTAATCAGTATTTAAAGAGCTTTAGTCTCGATATTGGAAAACAAGTAGTCGAGAATTGTTTGACAATTGTTGGATTTTTAGCCATCACAAGTCATAAGACTTGAGAGTCTTATATCATTGTGAAGAAACTGAAAATAAGAGACGAGATATATAGCAAGAACATATTTGCTACCTTTATGAATTCTCATTAAGAAGACCGAACCTTTAATATTAATATTAGTAGTTATCTAATTCATATCGTCAGGTCTGTAACAAATTATGAAATATCGGTTTTTTCAAAACTATCGTCTGTCATTTGTGAAAACTCATTTTATTGAATAATTTCCAATCTCGCATCTTCATAAGCTATCTGAAGATCCCCTGGTATCGTGTTTCTTCGATGCACAAAATTTATTTGACGCAGTTTAACAAATGCAATAGAACCTTGAAATTAAGGAATTTTCCCCCTAATCTTTACTATAGGGAAATAATTTGCTTGACAGATAAACCTAATATTTAAATGTGAACTTAAATTTGAATTTTCTTATAGGGTACTTTTTCCTTCACTCGCCTTAATTTTAACAATAATTAAATGAACCTATTATTGAGATATTCTCAACAAATATCTTAGAATGAGAAAATCAAATAACATCTGCGGCACTGTCACAAATCATCAAATCTGCAGATATTAGTCAAATTCATGCAAAATCCGTAACAGCTCATGAAATCACCAATTCGTAAAGTGAAATTTACCAAAAAAGACCATACAAGAAAACATCAACAGCAATCTATCAAAATAATAAATCGAAGATATCTTAAAAATTAGAAAAATCCATGTCAAAAATTTCAAGAATATACCAAAGGTATAAACCAACTGTCGAGTGGAAATCATTTGTGAATTAATTAATTATTTATAATGTGTTTTCTTAAAAGTTAAATACGAAATGTAAAAATTAAGAATTGATGTAGGAATAGTTTAAAACGAAAGTAGTATTCAACATTGATCATTGCTCAACAATTCATGACCCTAAAATTATAGGGTGCTATCTCACTTTTTTGTCAAAAAAGAGTTAGGAATTTAGGATGCCTTCGCATAATTTTAATCTTATTATAAAATACAATATTTAACATTTATGAAATACAATTTGCAGAAGAAGATTTTCTAGAACCACAGAGTGCTAACTAGTGCCACGTTGCCACATTACAATAATGCAATTAAAAATATACAATCCCTAATATCGCGAATAATTTGAATTTTTACAATTTGAAATCAAAAGCGTACAAAGTTTAATAATTAACAAGCTGTTATTGAAATTTATAGTTTGCTCGATATTGCATAGTTTCCGAATAAAATCGTTGTTCTAGAAATCTAGAATCTAGTTGAAAGGCGTTAAAATCTCGGTTAAAATAGAAGACCGTGACTAGGTTCACCAAAGTTCGATAAGCGTAGAACAAATATTTTCTGTGATCCTAGGTCCTAGGAGAAACTAGAAAGGGAGGCTAGGTTCGCCGAAATTCGTTGGGCGTAGACCAAATATTTTCTGTGTCTAGTATAGACACTTCGAAAATCGGAAACGGTCAAAATTGAATAATTTTTATGTTGAAACTTTACAAACCGAGGAGTACTGCATAACTTCAAAATTCAGTGTACACCGATTACATGAATGCAAGTGATTGTATTGTAAAATATATTTCAAAGTGATTGGAAGGTCCAAATTGAACTAATTTCAATTAAATAACTTTCAAAATAAATAATTTCAAACATACATTCATAATAAGTTACAAAATTTATTTTGAGTGGTCTACAATGTCTACCTGAATGCTTGCAGACATACATTCGTAATGCTAAAATATATTTACAAGGGGGTGGGGTGTAAAAATATCAAAAATTATGCTTGCATAATACTTGGACGACCCTGACCTTTCGCTCACTTTTTTGAAGATATAGATTTATGGAATATCCCTGATGGCAGATCTGTAAGCTCGTAGTTGCATATATTTAAAATAACGTAATATGAATGAAACTTTTTAAACCTATATTACAAGTTACAACTACTTTATTATGTTATCTTTTTACTTAAAACATATTCTTAAAAATTAGGCCAAATCCTGCAAATGTTTTTTTGGAATTTTTTATAATAATACAACCTTCGTTTTTGAAGTCGTTGTTTTTTTTTGTAGTGCTTATACGTCTGGACACAAGCTACGTCCCTTTCCAGCTCTCCTTTCCCTTTGTCAGTTCCGTACGTTAAGACTCAACGGTGTGTAAACGTCCGGAAATTTAAACTCGGCCTCTTTTCTTTACTATTGGAAATTTGTTTATCAAGAATTCGTATAAAAGAACATTCTAAATTGCAAAGGGCCAATAGTAAAAAAAAATCAAACTTTGGAGTTTTCCACACGGGTTGTAAAGAATATTAGTCTTGTATATAACGAAATAAACAGTACGAGAAATAAATGATGAGTTGCATTCAGTGAAATTGTTGTCATTTGTCAATATTGCATCGACTGAAATTCCGCCACAAAAGAACTTGTCCATATTTGTCAACATTTTGACAATATTCTTATACCGCAACTTCATTTATTTCTGCTGTAGTAATAAAACTGTTCTGATTGCAACGGTGGTAAGGATAATTTAGGGGGTGGATTAATGAACAACTTTCACTGGCTAAGAAAGCAATCACGAAATGTAAATGCTAATTGGCAATTTTCAGCAAAAAAAAGTTCATCACTAATCTAACTACAAAATAAATGATTGAAGTATACTTTCTAAAAGAAAGGTGTACAATTTTCTTTTTTTTATAATTAAAAAAATTCACAAGAAATTTTACTGGTGTATAATACACGTACACGGAAAAAATTTATCCGTAAAAAAGTCACGAACTAGTAGCTAGGTCTCGGATATGAGAAAAATTCAGCAGATATTTATGTATTTTCGTAAATAACCTGCGAACTTTGAGAAAGATTGAGGAACTCGATGTGAAAATTCTAAAACGGTTCATCACTTTTTTTTACGTGAATAATTACAAAAATATTACGACTGATTGGGAAAAGATTCTCAGAGCACTCACGAGCTTGCCCGACAAATCTGGGAACTCCAAACTAAGTCGCCCTGTGCGTGTGTGCGCTCGTATGTGTGCCTCGAGCTCGTCGAATGAGTGGCTAGAAGTTTTATAATACCTATTTTGTTTGGCCTCGATGGCTGCGCGTGTTTACGCACTCCTGGTTTATGTTTAGAAACTGGTGAGTCAGCAGTGTTTGAGGTTCGAATCTTCTGAGTTGCGAATTTATAAATTAATATAAAATTAAATCGCACAAATAAAATTTTTCCTCTTTTTATTTCAGTCTGAAATTTTCAGGAACTGTTCGTAGGAAATTCGAACTGTTCGTAAGGAACTTCGAAATTTATGCATATATTTCTCATAGAAATAAGGATTTAATGTTTCATTTTTTTATCTCGTATCCGAGACCTAGCTACAAGTTCGTGACTTCTTCACGGATAAATTTTTTCCGTGTATTGTACAGTCTTTGAAATATCAACAGTTCTTAATTTTAATTGTTGCGAAATAAAAGGAAAGAAGAGAGAAAGAAGGAACCAAAATGTTGACAACGAATCAAAACAATTGATAAAAACAAACATTGAACTGGACTTTGTAAGAAATCAGGTCATTTTAAATCCCATTTATAAAAATAACTCTTCATTTTTTTTATTCGTTAACAAGCGTCACATGCTTTTTACACTATTATTTTTATATATAATAAAGAAGATATATCTCGGAAATGTCACGCAGTTTCGTGACAATTTTTGCAAAGAAAAGCTAATTTTCCTGTCAGAATGACTATCGCTTAGTCTTAGTCTGTCGGAAATATATCGTAACTTGACAAGTTTAGAAATATAATAGAGCAGTATGTACGTCAGGTTGAATGTCAAAAATACAAATTTTATTCATCATTGAGTCTTCATTAAATTGTTGCATTGTATTTTTATGAAAAACTGGCATCTTCCTTATATTAGCACTCAATAGAGTGCATCATTAATGAGGATTATATTAACTCTCATTAAAAATTGTTTTAGATATTGTTGATGTTAAGTTTTTTGCTTTATTTTTGCATTTAAAAATTGTGTTGGTAATGTCTTTGAATCAGATTCCTATTTTGAAGTTTATTAAATAAGTAGGTGAAAAATATACAAATGTGAAGGTTTTTATGCAATAATATGTTTCGTGCGCGTCGCATCTCGTATCCAGTTTACTCCTGACTTTCGGAAATTTTTGCCTTAATGGTCGGAAAGTTTTGCAAGAGAACGACTACTCGAGACCGGTTTTCAAGTTAGTGGACTCTCGAAAAGTAGCCCTTGAAATTCTTGACGTGTGCTCGGAATCGAAATCATGCTATGGAAGTTAAGCTATGGAAGTCGAGACGAGAGAGCTGCCATTGTTTCTCCAATTACCCGACGGAGGCGGAGCGCGGCGCCGCGCCCTCGGAAGGTCGTCTATAGGCCAGAACTTCCAAGTTCGTCGACGTATGGCCGGCGCTTTGCCCGAGTCTTATTTCACCTTTCAGTGCGTTTGAGTCCCTACTTCACCACGAGCCAATGAAAATCGCGTCATTTCTGCGGAATATGACACCAATTTTTGGTTGGAAAAGTTAGCGATCTCAAAGGGAGCAATTCCAAATTAAAATCATTTTCTGGGGTCTAAATATATTCAATTTTGAAAGCTTCTGAGATTTTCCAGTTGCACAATGTCCGAATTTTGGACTTTGAATTTTCAAATTTTTGCGGCACCATCACCTTAAAAATGGAAAGGCCATCCTTGAACATAACCTGTTATTTTGAAGAGGGCGAAAAATGTGATCCTTGTTATTGAAACTTCTTTTATCATACTTCCGCATTGAAATTCTGAAAGTAGGGCGTAGCGCAAGAGATCAAAAGTCAAATTCTTCGCAAATTGAGATAGGAAATCAAATCAGCCAGATATATCAGATCACAAATACGCACGTGAGCGTTCCAATCGAGCAAAATCGATGTAGGAATGAAATTGTAATGCGATATAATATACATATTAATATATGTGCAGAATATGACTCGATTTGGACATTATATGCTTTGTGTATACAATTTTACTTCTCAGTTCGAAAGTTTGTTCGGCAAAACTTATTGCGGAATGATAAATATTGATATTGACATTGCCAACCCAAGAAAATACGCCACAGCTGCATCTCATTTGCGAAGGTTGTGTGATTATTATGGCAATTCAAGTTCGGGAAACCGCTTTTCGCGAAAGAAAAATACGTCAGGATTTTACCAAAAAAGTACATACAATGACTTGTAAACGTCTTTTTGTTAAAAAAACACATACAACAAAAGACTATAAAATATGATCAGACGTATATAAAACTCCAAGAGTGAATAATAATTTGGCTTCCTGTAATATATATATATATATATATACTGGGTGTTTTTTTTAAACTTGAGACATCGAAATATCTCAAAAAATACGCACCCTATATGAAAAAAATATCCGTAATAAAAACTTTTTATTTTCGAGGGGGAAAAGCGACTTTGAAAAAATACCCCCCCCCCCTTCCCGCCCAGGGGGCAGGAGTGGGGGCAATTTTTTAATTTCAAACGAGAACCCCAATTTTTTATCACAGATTCAGATTCTCCATCCTTTATGAAATACGCAAGTTTTATTCGAAAAATTTTTTCGAAACAAAAATTAAATAAAAATTTTGCCTCCTGGGGGGGGGGGGGGGAAAATTTTTTCAAAGTCGCTTTTCCTTCTCGAAAATAAAAAGTTTTTATTACGGATATTTTTTTCATAGGATGCGTTTTTTTCTAGATATTTCGGTGTCTCAAGTTAAAAAAACACCCTGTATATATAATGAATTTAAAAAATAATAATGAGAGAACTAAAAAATATTTACGAAAATAATGAAATCTTGATCCGCGCTAATAAATAGACACATCTTGCGTTCCATGAAAGCGATAAGATATGTAAAAGGCACTTGTGCAGTCTTTCAATCAAAACAAGCAACGAAGAATTGACATAACATGATTTATTGATAAAAACATTTCAATTTCGTCATCCAAGAATGACGATTCTAATTTTACGAAACTTACAAAGTGTTATGACCTTTATATTAATTATGTAAATCTAGCATCGTCAATACTTTAATTTCAAATTGACATTCTTACTGCCTGTCCCTTTCTGATTGATATGCATCTGCAAAACTGTAATTGGAGAAAAATTGTTGCAGACGTAATTAGTAATTTAGCTTCTATATGTTGTAATTAATTTATTCACATGTTTATATACATTTGTAGGCAGTTTACAATTTTCACTTTAACCAATTTTCCAATTGTCACATGGACCAATGTTCAAATTGTCCAGTGTCCACATTGATAAATGTCAAATTATCCAGTTTTCACATTGATAAATTTTGAAATTGTCCAATTTTCACATTGACCGATTTTAAAATTGTCCAATTTCCACACTCTGATACAAATTGGACTGCCTGGTCGCTAGCCAGATGGTCTGACCTGAGCCTGGCCAAAAGTGTATCCTTTTTTTTGGCTAGCCCCAGGCCAGGCTGTCTGGTCAGCCGCTAGCTGGACTCCCTATATTTTTTTAATGACTTGTAAACAAACAATTTTTCACTATAAGTGCTCAGCGCCAAACCTGGACCAGACCAGACTGTCAAGATTATATAAAAAAAATCTTGTTTTGATAGGGTGAATTTCTTATTTCCGATCATTTTAGACACAATATGTCTAAAAAAAAAGTTGCTGATCGAACTTAGAACTTTTTTTGGTCTTGGATAGCTGATCAGCGCCAGTCCTGGCCCGGACCTTCCAGACAGAACATAGAATTTTTTGTTCTTGGTTCGCTGATCAGAGCCAGTCCTGCACTGTTAAAAAAATCTGATCGAAATTTAATATACATGTGAGTAAAGTCATTTGCATATACCGTACATTAATTTTAATATACCATCATGCTGTAAAATTAATATACATGTGTATTAAAGTCGGTAAAACAGAGTGCGTGAAAACAACAAGTTCTTTCATGCCTTCAGATCCTGTCAAATATTAAAAAATAAAGGAATAACCTTGAATTCGTCGACTTAATTCCTAATTACAATTAAAGTGCAACGTACGGGTGGAATTTTTTCTAAAATTCGCTGTGAATATTAGAATTTTAACGTGAGTACAGGTGCTTGGAGGTTAGGTTTCTTAATTATTTGTTTAATTGAACTTTTCTTTCAAAAACCAGTGTAATTTATATTTATCTAGAAGAAAATATTATGTTTGATTATTTATAATTGAAAATTGCTGCCAAAATTGTTTTTAATTTGTGTACACTGAGAAAAATGAATAGTTGGGGCTACTACCTTTTTATTAGTAAATCATTCATTGGTTCTTACAACTGTTCAGTTAGTAATACCAACTAATCAAGTAGTCGGTTTAGGAAGCCGTTTGTAGTACTCGTGACAAGTTTACATTAGTAACGTTTTAGTAGTCAGAGTTACTAATAAATTAGTCATCTGTACTACTAATTGATTTTTCTGACAAATTAAAGTAGGTGGCTTAACTATTTTATTTGCTACCGTGGTTGGTACGACTGAGAATGCGACAAAGGTACCAACATACCTGCGGTAAAACGAGGGAGAACGTTTAGACATGGCCGTCATAACTCGTTGCTCACTTGATGTCTCGTTCATCATTTATTGATGAAAGTGTCAGAAGTGTTGCAAAGTTTAGGCTTCGGGGATTATATCGAAGCATTTGAATGTATGTATAAGAAATTCAACAATCAAACGAGTTTTAAGTTTTACTGGAAATCCTAACCTACAAAGTGCATCTGCAATTAGAAAGATCCCAGTGGGCATAGGGACATATTTTTTTAGAACGTCTTATCAGCTGAAATGACATCAGCGTTCCTAAGATGTCACAAAAAAAAAGATGCCCGCGTGCCCACTGTGATCTTTTTAATTCAGATTTCGATAGTATAGTGACAGATATTTTAATTAGTCCCTGTGAAAAAAAGAAAATAGTTATACCTACAAATTTTTTAGTAGACATGACAAACTATATTAGTAAGTTCAGCGACCTACAGACAGTCGTTTTGACAAACTGAAATAGTTAGTCTACCTAATAAAATAGTAACGGCAACTACTCGTTCCCCAACTAACAAAAATAGTTCTCACTACTAACTAAATAGCAGTACCATTATTTACTAACTAAAATAGTTGTCCCAACAATTTTATTAGTTGTCCCAACAATTTTATTAGTTGTCCCAACTAATCTTTTTTTTCAGTGTAAAGTGCAAATATCTGACTTTCCTGATAAGTGATCAATATGCGGTATATGAAATTTAATAAAATAGTCTCTTAATGGCGATTTCGTATACCTAGATTTTAAATTTAATATACAAATGTATGTTAAATGTATATTAAAATTGCAAACATTTTTAACAGTGTGGGCAAGACCAGACCTTCTAGACTAGACGATCTACATAAAGTCAGACCTGGGCAAGATTAGCGCCGGACCTGGGCCAGATCAGATCTTCCAGACTAGACAGTCTAGATAAAATCAGACCTGACACATTTTCAAAATGTATACAAATTTCAAACCTACAGATTTAAATGTTTATTTTACTCCTGCCAATCTGCCATTGTGTGATTTCTTTAGAGGTTCATATATATGTATTATGTCGTATTCTCTACTTTTTAAAGAATTTAATTCAAAATTTGCAAGGACAAAGGTTCTTTGACACTTTCAAATTCAAGAATCAGAATTTAACATTTTAAATAGCAAGTTACAAAAATGAGAATTTTCATTTAAAAGTATATCAAACAAAATAAAATGTCCTAACGTTCCAACTGAAAGTGTTTGAAATTGAACAATTTCATATCCCATCGTTTAAAATTGCAAGGATTAAATTTAAATCGGTAAAAATAAGGTATCGTCTAAAGTTCAAAGCGTTTCAAGTCGTTGGAAATTGTTGTACAATTGCAAATTGATGGCAGTGTCTGCTTGTATCGAAAAAATCCGTCTATTTGTACCAGAAATTTCGGTAGAAATATCCCCTTTCCAGGTCCCGTTATTTTTACTGAATAAATCCGGCTATTAGTACAGAAATTTTAGTACGAACACATTCTCATCACGTATCTCGTGCTTCGCACTCGATTTTATCTACAATACGAACTTTTCTACATTATGTTGAACACTTTTAAATCAAATGTATGTATATTACATTTATTTATGTACCTCGGCCTGGGATAGCTTATTTAGATAATGCAAAATAAAGTACAAATTTTATTTATCATGATTACTTTAATATTTGTTCCTTATTTTGCATTAAATTTTACTCTCAGCTACCCTAAAAAATGTATCATTTGAATAAATTTGTATTATTACAATTCATAATATATGCGTTGATATTGAAACAGACGTATTTTCGTTGATTTGTTTTTATAATTTAAAAAAGTGTGCATCCTATAAAAAAACAATTATTATACATTTTATTGGAACTTTTATTCGTTTTACCATACATTTAATTTGTTTGTTTTCAATGTTATTCTTTACAATTTGAACAAAAAATACGCACCCTAACGTAAAGTGCGATTCTAAGAGAATTTGTAGATAAAATTTAGGCGAAACATTTTGTTAAATAAAATGTTATTGTAGCTTCTGTCTTTTTACCAAGAGGTTAATTCTTTTATTTTGAATGTATTTTTATAACAAAAGTTTATAACAAATTTGTAGGTCTTTTTTGGTTGTCTTTTTATTTTTTTTGTCTCTTGTGTGGTTTTTACAAAAAAAGTTTTTATTTATTTTTAATTCTATTTTTTACGATTTAAACAAAAACTACGCGTCCTATCAAAAAGTGTTTTTTTTTTAAACAAATTTTTAGATCTTTTTTGAATGGACAATTTTTGTATCTTCGTCTTTTTTCGAACCCTGCGTCGTTTTTCCAAAAATTTAATTTTTGTATTGTTAATGTTATTTTTCATGATTAAATCAAAAATTACGCATCCTATCGAAAAATGATTGATAACAAATATGTATTTACTTTTTGGGTGAAAAAATTTTGTCTGTTTATTTTTTTCGTAGCTTGTGTCGTTTGTCCAAAAAAAATTTTTTATCTCTAATGCGGTTTTTTACGAATTTAAACAGAAACTTTTTGAAAAAACGACGCAAGTTACCATAACTGTTTATTTAACAAAATTTTTCGCCTAAATTGTATCTACACATTTTCTTAGAACCACCCGTGTGGAAAAATGTTCTGGCGCTGGCCTGGGCCAGACCAGACCGTCCGGTTTCCAGTCTTGTCACTGACCAGACGGTCTGACGTGGGCCTGGCCAAAAGTGTAACGTTTTTTCTGGCTAGCCCCAGGTCAGACTGTCTGGTTAGCCGCTAGGTATGGGCTGGTCAGCCGCTTGTGAATTTCTTATTTTTTATCATTTGAAACACCCTGTAACTTTTTTTGAAATATATAAAAAAAGATGACTGATCGGAATTAGAACTTTTTTTGTTCTTTGTTCGCTGATCAGCAGCGCCACACAGTGGACTAAAGTGAAAAAGTTCGTGACAAAATCCAACAAAATCGTAGAACTTTTGACAGGGATGACCTAGAGGCATGGATTTTTTTGAGATTTACAGATGAATAACTACAGAATAGAGGAAAATTACGGAGAAGCTGAAAATATACATTTTTTACCTTGAAAATCTAGGTTAAATTTCACATTTTTTGACAAAAAGTTGTATTATCGGATACCATGGGCGCTCAGATACTATATTACATATGTTACCTTTATGTTTTGAACCTTTATGGCATGAATGATTTACACTAATGTAAATTTTGATTATTTGTCGTATCAAAGGGGTTTTGGGGTCGTCTAATTGGAATACAAAATAAAAATTTCAAAATTCAAAATGGCGAATCCAATATGGCGGACAAAAATTGTAAGACCGAGCCGATATGACCACAAAGTACTTCGGGGG
>CAKNYM010051056.1:81504-93640 GCA_932195095.1 Andricus curvator
TCATGGAATTTTTGAATTTTCACTGTAGATTTGAAATCGACGACATAAAAAAGCACCAAGTAACGATTTTTAATAAGATCGGTTACATTCTCACAATGACATTCCGCCATATTGGATCCTTCATTTTGAATTTTGAAATTTTGCCCGTGTGGAAAAATTTCGTGGCGCTGTACTGTTTCTGTCCAGTCCGCCTTGAGTCGACACTGGCACTCCACAGGCTGACTGTCCAGTGGCTAGACTGGGATGTAACGCTCGGATCGACTAGTTTCTAGACAGATCGGCTATTTTGGTAAAAAATAATTAATAATTAAACAATATAATTATTTTTTATGCCATAAAAGTCCAATATATAGATTTTGCAGTTAATTAAAAATATAAAAAAAGTTTTTGTACAAAAAAAAAAAGAAGAAATGAGTTTCCGCAAATCTCTTGTACATACGCCGGGTGTCGAACTTCTGATGTAACTTCCTATTATATTGTTGTAACTTTGTCCCGTCGCCTTAAGACCTCGGCCATCTAAAAGTTAAATTTTTTTTCATTTTTGTCGGATATGAATTTCAATTAATTACATCCCAATATTTATTTGAATAGAACATGAACAATTTTTAAACATTAAAAGTGCTTGATGTGTGAATAAATCATTGAAAAAAATAAAGTTTGTATGATTTTCTTGCGGTTAGACTACGAAATAATGATTGTTTATTATTTCAAATAATTAATACAACGGCCATACCACGCTGGAAACACCAGTTCCCGTTAGATCACTGAAGTTAAGCAGTGTTGGGCGCGGTTAGTACTTGGATGGGTGACCGTCTGTTACTACTGCGTTGCTGTTGGCGGTGGTGGGTGTGGTGATCCCACACTTGTAGTTATTTACTACAAGAAACTATCCACCTAGAAACACTACCCGAATCGGGTAGTGTCACGCTTACCCCTTGAGGCTCGCCGAAAGGGAAATGGCTTAATGGTATAGAATACGTTAGGCTTAATTATTATTTACGCAATCAATGGATAATTAAAATAAATTGAATAAGTCATTTATGTTCAAATTTGATTTTCTGGAATATCACCAATATTATACATAGCATTATACATATTATAATGATTAGAAATTCAATATAAATTTATTATAACTTGACTACATAATTCAATTGAAAAAAAATGTTTTTAAACATTCTTAAAAAAATCGTTCTTAAGAATACAGTTCTTGTATCAAGATTTCGATCACCTTCAACCATTATTGTTTACTATCTTAAATATGTATTGGTGTACGATTAATTATTGCTTAAGCATTTGTGCGATTGTGTATTGTAATTTTCTAAATCTTTTATTAAAAAATGATTATTTGCTGAATTCACCTCTGTAATTTTTGTTTAAGTCCAAACCGTGATTCTATCTAGAAACTAGCTAAAATCTGGACAATCTTTATATATTCAAATTCGCAACGAACTCCTAGATAGCGCCAAGACTGGGACTAGACAGCAGAAAGTTTTGAATTAAACACGTAGCAAAACTAGACAGCACCAGTGAAGCGCCAGGCTAGTATTGCGTGAATAGACCGGCTTGAGATAAACTGTACTGGCTTTAGCATGATTCAAGACTGCCACGAAATTTTTCCACACGGGTGACTTCAGATTCGAAATCAGCGACCCGAAAACTCCCCCTGGAGTAATTGTCAGTCATATCAGCTCGGTCTTACAACTTTGGTCCGCCATATTGGATCCGCCATTTTGTATTTTGACATTTTTATTTTGTATTCCAATTCGATGACCCCTTAACCCCTTTAATACGACAAACAGTCAACTTTACATTAGTGGACATCATTCATGCGATGAAGGCTTAAAATAGATAATTCAATTGCATTTTTTTACAAACAGGAAGTCCTAGGCTGATTTAAAGCCCGTATTTGGATTCAGCATAACGAAATCTATTAGAATATATGTGTAACATATGTAATATAATATCTGAGCGCCCATGATGACCAATAATACAACTTTTTGTCAAAAAATGTCAAATTTAACCTAGATTTTCAATGTAAAAAAAATATATTTTCAGCTTCTCCGCACAGAAAAAACAGAAGATAAACTTTACATCGATTTCCGACGAAAGATTCTTTGCAACAAAAATTAACTTCAAAGGATAAACTTTACACAAATATCGGTTAAACTTTCTTTTGTTTTTCCATGACAAACACATGTATTTTGAAAGACGCGAAGTTGGCTGAACAAAACTTTATCGCTCTAAAAAAATTCCTGCAACAATTCCGTAATTCATCTGTAAGTCTCAAAAAAATCCATCCCTCTAGTTAATCCCTGTAAAAAGTTCTACGATTATGTCACGAACTTTTTCACATTAGCCCACTGTGCGCCAGTCCTGTGACAGACCAGACCTTCCAGACTATACGGTCTAGATAAGGTCAGACATGGGCCAGATCAGATCTTCCAGACTAGACAGTGTATAGATAAATCCAGACCTGTAACCAGACTGCCAGGACATTTGTCCACACGGGCATCTTACGCTAGGATGCGTATTTTTGGTTTAAATCGTAAAAATAACATTGAAAATAAACCAATTTAAGTTATGGAAAAACGAAACAAGTTACAGTAAAATATTTAATAACAACATTGCTTTTTTATGGAATGCGCACTTTTTTTATTATAGAAACAAGACAATGAAAATACGTCTGTTTTAATACCGATGCATATTATGAATTCTAATAATATACATTCATTGAAATGATATACATTTTGAGGATAGCTGAGAATAAAATTTAATGCAATCCCAGGCCGAGGTGCAGAAATACATGTAATAAAAATTTCATATAATAGTGTTGAACATAATGTAGAAAAGTTCGGATTGTGGACAAAATCGAGTGCGAAGCACGAGATACGTGATGAGAATGGGTTCGTTAAAGCCGAAGGAGCTTCAACAAAAAACTTTGTAGTAACATATTTATACTGATTTAAATCAAGCTTCTTTTTAGCATTAGCACTATAATCTTAGGAAAATATCTTTTATTAAAAAATATTAATATTTTAAGTATGCACTGAATTTTAAGTATGAAGATAAAATACTGTTGTGGAAATTATTATTAAAATTCATGAAATTTAGGACTGAATTTAAGAAATCATTAACTATGTTTTCAGTATTATTTATTGGGCACTGTATTCTAGTATTACTGAATTTTCCGCAAGACTAACTCTGGTTAAGTGTATATAGCCTTGGACAAGCTGGAAATTGGTTAGTCTAAAGGAAAATTGGCAATAGTAGACAGATTGTATTTATTTAATTATTTTTTGAAAGTGATAATTAATATATTAAAAAGTATCCCATAATCATTTGTCAAAAACTCCGAAATTAATCATATTAATTAAGTCCGCTTCAAAAACTTGTACCATAGAAAAATTACTTGTCTTTTTATAAAGTCACTCGCACAAATTCAAAAAATTGTTATTGATTTTACATATGAATAGTACCATTTTTACATATTTATAGATATATTGACACCGACTGAAAAAAACATTATTCCGATCTTTTCATTGCAAGTAATGGCAATAAAATTCAACCATTCACACGTGGATAATAAATTTAGGTTATGTAAGTATTATATAATGTTTTGAAGGGGTGTAGAGTCGATTGCTAAAAAAAATGCCATACTTATTAATACTTTAAATTTAAAAAGGCTACGTTTTAAGAAAAATTATACCTGGAAAATTTTAGGGATACCTCCTGGCTATTCCTACCGAAAAAATCCGACTATTCATATTGAAATTTCGGTGGCTTAGCCACGGCGTTTCTACAATTTTAGAGAACCTGTTTTGTTCGTAAATATTAATTTGGAGTCAAAGAAATAAAAAATGGCAGGTCCAATATTGTGACCCAAAATTTCGAAAAATGTAATCAATTTTGAGATCCCGAAAGTTTTCGAGCGTTTATTGAAGATCGAACTCCGTCCGAATCGTTTTAATTTGATGTTCAGTTTGAAATTTAATTGCGCAAAGTTAAAATTTATAGTTTTGAAAGCTAGTAGTGTAGGCTAGACTCTTGATCTAGAGGGATGAGAAAAGGTTATAATAGGCAGATGATTATATCTTTCAGATTAGGATAAGCAGATTAAGTTAGACCGAGAGTGGTACATAAATATTCCGTCAGAACTGGGCTTAAGATTTATTTATGTTTTATTTTGAATTTTCTGGCTCAAAATTGTTTTCTTCCTAAATAAATAAAGTTTTAGATTTTTAAAAAAATTTTCCTGTGAAAATTATTTATAAATTCATAGTTTAAAAGACTCTTATACCACACGTTTCTCTTGACATTTCTATAAATAAAAAATGTGTGGCTAAAAATGCAAGATCGTAAAAAAATGTAACCGTTTTACATATATTTAGTTTTTTATTCTATTTTACAAGGATTGTAGTTCTTATCGATCAGTGGCAAGACTGAAAGTAAAGTCATGGTAATCTTTGAATTTGAATTTCAAAATCGCATTGAAGACCTCTTGGTCGATGTTTCCGTTCCAATGCCAATGCTTATACAAATATACACATTTGATATTCACATTAGTTTCTAAGTCTAACGCTTTTGTTGGTGTATAGGTATAGTATACAAATATTTTTTTAAATTGAAAAATCTGAAAGTAACGCAGTTTTCATTTTTCACTGATTTAATTAGTCAAATCTGCAATTTCAGTAGTGTTTCCTTCATAACTTTTTTTACTTTTGGTGAATGAAAATGTCAATTGAAAATTTTGTATCTGGAAGTTGAAACTTCTACATTTGAGACATTTTTTTTAATATAACTTTGCGAATTGTTGGCACAAAAACAAAATTACCATGGCTGCGTCTAGTCGTCCCGAAAAATTGGGGGTTTTAAAGGGGACTATTCGAATATAACCATTGCCTCAGAGTTGACCTGTGACCAGCATATCGTCCTCTTCGTCGCGTCGCGTCGCCTCAACAAATTTGCAATTTATGAGACACGATAACCAGGCTTTGTCTATCCACTTTTTATCCCAGGTCGATGCATTTCTATGAAGTATTTAAAATAAATCAAAAGCGCTTGACTTTTCTCTAAATAGAATTAAGATATCTTTTTTTCTTTCTTTAAATTTCAAATATATACGTGATTGAAGGCATGAATGTAATTTATCTATATTATTAAAAAATATGAATTTTTGGACACATTAATTTTGCAAGTAAATCTTTTTTTAAATACTGTTTCAGAATAGAAAGACACTCTTCAACATAATAACATTAACAATTTTTTACACATACTTAATTATGAGCGATTGTGTATGTGAAGTACATCTAGAAATAACAAAAAACTTACAACACATACTTTGAAAATAAGACCGTTTGAAGCAATACGTAATAGTATCTGATAAGCTTCAGTATTTCTCGTGTGAACGATCTGAGATAAGAAATTAGGAAAAAATTATCGCACCTGCATGCCTGTGAGGTACATTGTACATCTACATTGTACTATTATATCGAGAGTCTGAGACCATTTTACATCAGCGTTTATAAGAACTACACTTATTTCTGTACTTTATATATATATATATATATATATGTAACTATTCTAATTTTCAATTATTGATATAATTTATGATTTATTCATTCATATCATTCATATCATTCATATTGACTGATTTATACATATATCAATTGATACAAAATTCCGAAGTATCTTTTTCGATTCGAAATAGGAAAAATACTTTTCTATATCTGCGGTTCTGGTGCTGTGGTCCATTTTTCCCTCGATTTTTCCTGCTTCTTCGGAGAAACTGACCAGAGCTCCATGGCAAGCAAATACAATCCAATCATTTTCCGTATTTTTTCCCGTTTGAAAACATTCTTCCTGGCCAGATAACGTTAAAAATGCAAGCTTTTAAAGCTGAACATTTTTTAAATGAACGGGTTATAAAAAATAAATTGCGAGGGTTTAAGAAGTCTTGAACTCAGGTGTACAGTGTACAGTTGTACTACCTTTGCTAAAGTCACTTGAATCTACATGAATTTACATGAAATCACTGAAGTCACTTGAAGTCAGTGTACGCACTCCATTGGTGGAGTGGTTAAACCCCAAGCTAAATTGTAAATTAAAGCAGTCAAGTTCATGAAAAAAAATTGAGCGCACAGAATTTCTAGGTGTTTTATAGATTTATACGGACACCTTCTGTGAATCTTAAAGAAATATTATCAGTAAATCATGCAGAAAATTCTGCAAATCTTATTGGATTTTCTGTAAACATTACAGAAAAATGGATGCCATCAGCGTTCTGCAAGATTAGCAGACTATTTTTTCTCCATCTGGCTTTCTAGCTTCAAAATTATCATAATTTCAAGCTTCAATATTTTTTGATTATTTGAAATTGTAAACTTGACAAATTTAAAATTTTTGAATTAAGTGCAATCAAATTTTAATAATATGTCGGAAACAACAAAAAACTATTAAAAACTGGACATTTATATTGAAACTTGTTGGATTCAGCAATAAAAAATTAAGATACATACTTGATAAATAAAAATTTTTAATTGTTAAAAACTGAATAATTTTGTAATTTTATGCCTTGGAATTACAAATATTTGGAAATTAGACATTTAAAACTACACAATAATTATTCTAAACTTGAAAAAAAAAAATTATTGAACATTTCAAACCGTTCAAAATTACATAATTTTAAATTAGAAACTATTATTAAGCATATCATTCTTATCGACAATATTAGGGCTTCCAATTTGAAATGGTTCAGTTTTAAACTATTGAAATTTCACACCATATAATTTTAAACGCTTCAATTTTAAATTGTTTCCTTTTGAACACTTCGTTTAAAATAGTCCAGCATTCTAAATGAACAGTCAAATTATTTGATTAAATTTCAAAAGATTAAGTAATTATTTCAAGTCTTTAATCACTTAATTAGAAATTGTTCAATTTGAAATGTTTATTCTTAAAGATTTCCACAGTAAATTATTATTCAGTTTTAAATATTAATGTTCAAATTAAATTTTTGTCAAATAATTTATGTTTACAGGTAATCAACTTGAAACTTTTCACTACTAAAATTGTTAAACTCAATTGAGAAAGTCTGTGTGGAAATGCTTAAATACGGTGGCGAGTACATATACCTCACAGGTTGTGCGAATTGATAAATTTATGTATCGAGATGGGAGGTGTCCCATATACCTGAAAAAAGCGATTATCGTACCAATATACAAAGGAATTAAAGGGAGATAAAAGCAACTGCAATAATTACACAGTTATCAGCTTATTAAGTACCGTAAGTAAAATATATTCAAAAATACTTATTCGTAGGGCAATGGAAATAACAGAAGTAAAGATATGGGAAGTCCAAAGTAGATTTATGCCAGGAAGATCATGTACAGATCAAATATAGCTTAAGACAGATCACAGAAAAAAGTTTCAGAGTAAGGAAAGAAGTTTTCTGTGCATTTGTTGACCTAGAAAAGTCGTTTTACAAGGTGGATAGAAGTAAACTTTGGGAAGTCCTGAAAGAGTACGGAGTCAATGGATGGCTCCTATACAAGCAATAACAACAATATATATTGGTAGCAAAGCGAGTGTAAGGGCTAATGGAAAACTGAGTGACTGGTTCGATATTATGCACGCTGTTAGACAAGGATGCGTTATGTCTTCATGGCTATTTATTATATTCATGGACAAGTGTTTAAGAAAATGGCCCTCTTTGACGAAGAAAGTGTGGATCTCGAGACAGTGAGGGTACGTGGGTTAGCTTTCGCAGATGATAAGGTTGTTATGGCAGAGTCAATCGAAGACGTACAAAGAATGTTGATCAAACTGAATACAAACACGAAGATCATGGGCCTCAAAGTTAACGTAAATGAAACAAAATGTATGGTGTTTGAAGGAAAAGATAAGAAAACAATATGCAACATTGTCCTAAATGCTGAGAGAATAGAACAAGTTGATAAGTACATATATCTTGGTAGCCTATTCACACGTGACGGAAAGATAGATGAGGAGTTAGATAGGCGTATAAACGATTGTAGAAGGTTATCGGTAGAGCAGGGCCCATTATAAGAAGTAAAAATATATCAAATAAAGCTAAAAGGGCAATACATAATTCTATATTTAAACCGATTGTGTTATACGGTAGCGAGACGTGGACCTATCAAGAAAAGGATAATAGTAAAATTAACGCGATTAACATGAAACTCCTGCACATGATATGCGGCAAAACACTGCTGCACAAAGAAAGTAATGAGATAATCCTCAACGAATGTGGTGTATAGGAGACACTAGTTGACATATATGTGAAAGAAATCGGTTAAGATGGTTTGGGCATGTTGAGTGAAGGAAAGATGAACGACTAATGAAACATGTGTATCACGGTAAAGTAAATGGCAGTGTGCCCAGAGGCAGGCTGCGGAAATAATGGTTAGAATATGTAAATGAGACCGTATTTCGAAGAGACATAAGAAGCCGTAGAAATACGAGAGCTTGCATGAAAAAATGCATGAACGTGAAGGAAGCTAGAGAGGTATGCCAGGACAGAGGAGTGTGGCGACAAATAGTTTATAAAAAGTGTCAGTGGAATGAATGACGCCTGAAACAAAATACCTGGGATACTAATGGGCCCGAGTGGGGAGCCTCACATGATGACTTTGTGAGGCTCTTCACTTGAAGTGATCGCCTGAGAGATTGATCAGCAACCTGGGTCGGGGCAGTGTTTCGCAACGAACGTGTTACTTAAATAAATAGCACGGGAATTCTAGATCAATCTAAAGATCTATACCTCCTCCCTCACATTATTCCTATCCTCCCCGAGTGAGTCACGCCTACCCCGAAAAGGAAATGGCTTAAAATGGTATAATAATAACTTTCAAACCCTTACTCTTTTAATAAGGTATAATTGTTCAGGCCTTCGTCAGAACTGTATTTCAAAACTATTTAATTTAGAAATGAGCATTATTAATTAAGACTAAGAAATTGAATCTGTTTAAAGTATTCACTTTTAGAATTGGGCATTGTAAGCCAAATCTTTTCATTGCTCATTCTTGAAAATTTTACCAATTCAACTTTTCAAACTAAAAAGTATATCTTTATCGAAATCATTAATTAATCGGAGTTATATAAACCTTTCTGTATATCGAAGAAATAATATGAGAAAGCTATATTCAAAATACAATTAAAGAAAAATGCAGTAAACTTTATTCTCGTAAAAAATTGTTAAAAGCTAAAGCTTTTTTCTTTTATAAGTTTTCAAATGTGGCAATAGTAAGGATTTCCATAGGCCTGTCCGATCTGGGGATTTGAAAAAAAAACTTCAAACAAATAATAGAAACTCGGTCCAGAGACTTGTCAAACCCTTAAGTGCTGAATAGGGCTGCGATTTGGGCATTTGTTTTATTGTGCAGCCATCTTTTTTTTCTTTCATTTTCACGTAACTGAATTTTCAATTAAGTATTCGATAATTTATCATTGAATGAAATTCTTGGTACACATTATTTATGTAATATTGTAAATATATATTATAATATATGTAATTCATTAAATATTATTAAAGCCCGTGTTTGAAGAATGCTGAATGAATTTCAAACTTTTGCAGAAGGAGCAATAAAATGCAGAAATATGGAATTTGTTCTCAATATGACGTTGAATTTTGCCGGCATCAATATTAATTAAACGACGTAGCTTACGCGTTTATACCAAACTGCCTTGATCTGTTAACCTCAGGTTTGCAGAACTTGCCTATTACATTTCATATTTCTTGCATGTTCGTCATAGTCTCTTAACTTTCAAAATATTCATTATTTCTGAAATAGTTCTTTGCAATTTACTCATGTTTATGCGGAAAATTTTAGTATGGGTATATTTTACTAACGAAATATTTAGTCTAATTGTGTTTTGGAATTATAGGTAAATATTAATGACAATTCAGACGAGTTTTACTGATTATTACAAAACATTGATGTATTTTTTTCATTATTGATGGCCTTATTTTCACCATGCGATATGCGCTAGCAGCGACTTTTGAATATTTCAGATTAAGAGATGATATTAACACTAATCGACGAACATAATAAGTAAGCGTGCTATTTCAAATAGGCGATATTAGTAGGTAATGACTAAAGATAGGGAAAACAATGTTCGTCGGCTTTATCGTTCAATGTCCTGGAATTTTTGTTTTGAAAACTCAATTTAGAATTCGACATTTAGGGAAACCTTAGTCTAAACGCTAACCATTTTTAAGATAAGTTTTCAATTAAACAGCAATTATAAATTAGAGAAAATTTATATATTATTGTGCTTTTTATAAATGCATGATAAATTTTTTTCACTCATTGTATCTTTTTCATATTATATTCATATACGCGGAGAAACTTTTGGTTGTACAATTTGATATTATAATATTTATTTTTACAATAATACAATAGCTTTTTCGTAGAAAGACTGTCAAGTTTGCATAATATAATAGGAAAAACATTCTTCATATGTGCATTCTACGTATTTCTAATTTTTCCTATAGTAAAATAGGAAAATATGCCATTTTCGGAAAAGCAAAATAAAAATAAATATATATTACAGTTGCATACATTATAAATTATATACATTAAACATGCAATTACACATTAATATTATATTAATATATTCTTAGCAGTAGCAGTGAACTTCCTATTTTAAATGGAAATCTTCGCAAAGCACCATATTAAAGAATATTTCCTTTCAATGCATTTTCCTATTGAGTATTTAATTTGCTATCGCAAATATTAGTTTTTCCAATTCTAAATGGGAATGGGGTCGTTGCATGAATTTTAGATAATATATTTTTGAAATGCTGCCTAAAATTCTGAGAAGCTTAGTGCATTGAAAATTTTGTTTGAATACTTCATTTTTTGGGGAAAAAATATCGAGGAAAAAAAGTATCGAAATCCCTATTCGAAAATTCTGTGACGTTGAAACCTCACATCGTGTAAACCGCTCAAACAATCACTGCAGTTGCTCCATTGACTAATGAAGTATCTAGCAGACAGCTGGCGAAAATTCAAATTACGATTTCTAATAGAGATGTTTCTTTACTTTAAATTGTCGAAAAGCAGCAGCCAGTCGTAACCAAATGTCACTAAAAAATACAATTTTGCTTAAAGTATAAAACCTAAAACAGATTGTAATGAATATGTCATTCAAGTGCGTGTGAGTGAGATGTTTCCAAGGATAACCTCAAATTTTTGTCAATCACATGTCGGAATCATGAGGTCATTTTTCCTCTTCGAACCTTTGCCCAGAACCTCTATCGACATAAAATTATGTATAATAATACATATAATAAAAAAAACATATATATAATAATATAATAATACACTTTACAAATCCTGGTTTCAGTAAAATTCTATGCATTTTAAATACCTTTTTGGCTCTTGTTTATACTTTTAAAACCTGTTTACAATAATAAACACAACAATAGGTTATGTTTACTGTTTACACTTGCAATAGCTAGCGGCCATATTGATTCCCCCGTCAACTGGACAACAGCGCTACTCAGATTGAATTACTTCCGGCGATCCGCCCAACCAAAAAGATTTTCCCGCAAAAATTAAAAAAACCTAATTTTTAAATATTTAAAAAATGCAAACTTATTTGAAAAAATGTTCCTTTCGAAATTGGGTTCATTTTTTAGTGTTCTTTTAATTTAACTGTGACAAAAAAATTGAAAATATGCAACAACCCTATATTATTAAGTATGGAATATATTTATAATTGAGATGTAAAAAGTATTGCTTCCTATCACTGTAGCCATAATACTATTTTTTCGACCATATCCTAGCTTGCTATCGAAATCTTGTAAAAATAAATATTATAATACCAAATTTTACAACCAATAGTTTTTCCGTATAGAAACGATATATACAATATTTACAATACGTGAATACAATGCGGGTCATCATGGGTCTTTGATACATTCGTTTGGAAGAGAACGTCAATTTGAGTACAAAGAAGGGGAAATGGAGAAAGGCGCCTCTGTGATTTCCCCATCTATGAGGAGTTTCAATTCGACTCCGATTTAGGTCTAACACTAACGTCTATTACTCTATTCTATATTCTAGTGTGTGTGTGTGTGTGTGTGTGTGTGTGTGTGTGTGTGTGTGTGTGT
>CAKNYM010051056.1:93650-189687 GCA_932195095.1 Andricus curvator
TGTGTGTGTGTGTGTGTGTGTGTGTGTGTGTGTGTGTGTGTGTGTGTATATATATATTCAGGCTCGAATTGATTTCATCGTTCCTTTCTTTCCGCATGAATTTTTGTTTCTTAAATTTCCATAAATTTTCCTTTGCGAAAAACTTCATTATTGGACCATCGAATGGTGATTTAAAATCATCGTGTAGGTTTAGAGTCTTGGATCATGGTTTAGAGTGTCAAACGAAGACTTTCCCTAGTCAAGTCGAAATTGTCATTTTTTCAATTGAAATTGTTCCAGGGGAATTTTTTGTAGCGTGCTTAAATTTGTTTAAAAATTTGTACCATTATATTTAAATAACGATGCTTTTTATTTGTTAAAGTAAGTTTATATTACTGGACTTAAACTTATTTAAATGAAACTTATTTTTTTCATTTGCCCTGATTTCAAGAAAATAGATTTTATTGAAAATATTAATATATTAAATATCAACTGAATTTTAAGTACCTATTCTGATAGATAATAAAAATTATTCATTTCTTTAACAGTAATCATGAAAATCCTAAAAGGTCTTATAAAAAAAAGGTTTTATAAAGTCACTTTCCTAAATTAAAGAACATCTTTATTTAATTTTATATATAAGTAGTACCATTTCTAGACATCAAGATATTTATGAGGATTGACAAAATATTATTTATAATAAACTCGCGTAATTGTTCTATACAATTAATCCCTATTTTTCTGTGTAATTACCAATGTGTCACCAATTACCAATTTAAATAAATTTAGGTAATTAAAATATAACCATTCATATACATATATATGGATGTAAAATGATAAAATTTGAATTCTTCAACTATAATTGCCTAAACTTGAAAGTTGCTAAATTTTGCTTATTAGTGTTTCGAAATTTGTAAAGGTTGAAGTCTAAATTTTAAATTCTTCAATTTTAAATAATACTTCAGTTGACAAATTGTTCAGTCATTTTTAGAATGATGTTAAAACTATTTGAAAATATAAATTTTCAACTTTTAATATTATAGTACCTAGAAAAATATTTCTTAAACAACTAAGTAACAAGAAAACCATTTTACAATACTCAAGGATCATTTGTAGAGAAATAACTTTGTAACAACGAGAACTTTAAGCATCAGGCAAATGTTGTCTGCCGACGTAGATTGATCATGTAGTAATAAAATAATAGGCTTCTCGTCCATTCAGGAAAGCGCCTGAAGAACGGCATTCCGTACATGCTTCAGGTAGCACACTTGTGGAACAAATTACGTTTTATATCGCTTCCTGTATCTTTCAATAATACAATCCTCTATGCCAGCTTATTTTGCTAAACAAACATACAGACTTGAAGATTTTCTTTCTAAAGTATTAAAAATTGTTACAAACTTTTGGTAAATCGCTTCTATACCACTCGTTAAATTAAAAAATAATGTTTTTAATTAATAAAATTTTGTAATTTAAATTTCGCGCCAGAATGACCTAAAAATTAGAGGTTTCTTGTGGCATTATCTTAGGTTGTGACGTCAGCTGGCAAGATGGCCGCACACCAAGGGCAAAACATTAATACATGGAATGAAACTTTATTTTAAAAAATATTTTAATTTGTAAACAATAATTTTTCACCATAATTGTTTTGGATATTATTTCTTACGTTTCAAAAGCTGTTCAATTAAATAATAAAATTTATATGCTTTTTTTGTAACAATTATTTTATTTAATTGAAAGCTTTTGAAGATAAAAAATAAAAAATCAAGCCAACGAGGTCGGCAAGTCCCTTCAAGGAAGGGTTTCGTAAGCTCTACAGTCTACAATTCTACATGACTCGAGAGTCATTCCAAACCATGAAACCGAAAATTTTCTCATTTTCATCTTCTTTAACCATTGTGATATACAAAACTAGCTGTGAATTCGATCTCGAGTGTTTCTACTTTGTTTGTATTTATAATTATATGGTGCTCATTTCACGAGCACTTTGCTTCCCGTTAGCGAATGTATTTGCTTCCTCATAGAGGAACCATTAGTTATTTTTTTTTAATAATAGACAAACCAAAGTGTTCATTTTGATAAATTTAAAAATAGAAATTTACAAAAAATACAAAATAATACAAAAACTATTTTAAATACAAAGACAAATCAGACCAATCAAATTTTGTGTTCGAAATTATGATTTTCCGAGCTGGAAAAGGGAAGGGAAAAGTTCTGTCGCACCCCATCCCTTTCCCAGCTTTATGATTTTTTTACCAAAATTGTCAGAATTATTCTATTTGAAAATTTATGATCAAAAAGTCTTTTCTATTCATGCGTCAACTTTGAATTATGTCGATGAAAAAAGTTTTTCTGCTTGAAACAGATGTTTCAAATATTATAAATGACCATAATTTTATTAATCTTCAATAAAGTGTATTAATATTATAGATCAATTGATTTACCTCGAATCAAGGAATCTTTTCCGTTCTTGCATCAATTTTGAATTATGTTAGTGAAAAAAGTTTTACTATAAAAAATCGTGTTTTCAAATACGAGTTCAAATATTAGGCATTACCATAGCTTCCTTACTCTTCAATAAAATGTGTCAATGCTATGGGTCAATCTTCAATTTGAGCCGTGCCCGAAGGAAATCGGACTAAAAAAAAGGTTTCAGCATACTGCTGTCCAAAGTAAAAAGATACATAAGTGACATTGTCGCTAAGGACGTATTTTCCAATGCCAGGTTGAAGAGAATATCCCGAAACCACAAAGTCACTTACGTGTCTTTTTTCCTTAGGCGGCAGCATAGGGGTCTGAAAAAACAAATTTCCTCGTTTTTCTTTTTTTTTTCTTTTTTTTTTTTTTGCCACTGATATAAAAAAAGAAGCAATAGCAAACTTTTATTCTCTATCGCAATTCTACATGCCAAGTGCATATAGGGTCCTAAAAAGCCACAATTCCAAATGTCTTCATTTTACTTAGTTTCATCCCACTGATAAAAAAGAACTATAGTAGATAAGTAGATAAGTGGATGTAAATATTTTTCCTCGCGTATTCCGTATAGTATACGACGGCTGGTTAACATCCATGCCAAATTTCAACCCTCTAGCTAGCACGGCTACTTTCGTATACCTGCCGCACGAATGACCCTTTCTGTTATGAGATTAAGGTCCGTTACACTAACTGAAATTATAAAGGCATGGCTCAATTCAATTTTAATTACCTGAATGAATTTCGTGATATAATTTAAGAAAAATGAAAAAAAAGTTCATGAAAATCGGTTCATATCTGCACTAAGAAAGGAAACCTTTACAGATCTTGTAAATATATAAATGGTACCTCTCAGTGTAACAAAAGTGCGATAAGTCTTGAAGTTATTATCCGATTTTCTTCTATCTTTTCTTAAATGTTTTTGTCATAATCTAGCAAATCTAACGCAGCCTATTAAAGTTTAATTTATTAATATTTTACCAAATTTTCATTTTTCTCAACCGGTTCTAATTCTCTAATCATGGGAAGGTCGCGCGAAGCAAGCAACCGCGCCCGAACGACAGGCGTCCAGTGTCTCTCTTGGGTTCCAGTATTGTGAAAAAATTTGAGGATGGCGACCCTGCCGCTTCCCAAAAAGTGCGAAAAAAGTTTGGGAAACGCTGCTCTAGAAATATGGAGTTATAGATATAGACTATATAGAGAATAGAGTAATAGACGGACGGACGGAGATCCGACCATCTACGAAAAAAAGTTGACTGTCTTACAGAATTTTTGGTTTAAATTATGAAAACCTATTTTATGTGAAAGCATCAATGAACCTTACAAATCTCCATGGCAATCCGAATAATTGCCGCACTATTAAGATAGGTTTGAAAATTTATTAATCGCTATTATCTAAAGTTTGACACCAATGGTTTCTCAAATATAGAAACAAGATTTTCATAAATTTAAGAAAACGGAATATTGATATCATAAAGTGTGAAGCTGTCTCAAATAACAATACAATTCTTTATTTCAGTTATGTTTGGTCAATGAGAGAAGTAACCTTCTGGTATCGAAAGACAGCTTATCTTTTTTGTTCGTGACATTACAAACGTTTCCAGCAAATATCTTCCGAAATCTAAAAAATATGCAGACACTTCTGGTGAAAAAAAAATTGACGATGATATTAAACAAAGTTTCGTCCCATGCATTAATGTTTTGCCCTCGGTGTGCAAAGGATCATTATTAACTTCTCCTCCTTCCCCCTTATTAACCTGGATGATCCCTTAACCTAAAAATATGCATATGCATCTTGTAGTTTTTATTCCCGGATTTCTGTATCAAAAATCTGCTGTCTGAAAAACTGGGTTTTCTATGGTTTTAAGAATCAAAACAATATTACTGAGATCATTTCAAATAAAAAAACATTTAATTGAAAATGTTTTTAATTTACAAAAAAGTTGTATTTTACCTATGTCTTTTCTACAATTGAATTTTTTCTCACTATCGCTTCTTAACAATTTAAAAAAAATGGTTGAATTTTATTAATTGATGGCTTATGTATTTGGGGAAAACTTTCTCTTCAACGCTGCTATTTCCATGGAAACAATTTTGAATGTAAATTTTTCTATGGCTGGAATCGTTAAAACCATTTTTTTAAGAAAACCTTCTTCAAACAAATAACTTTATTTGAAGATTGTTTACTTATTGTGAAAATTGTGAACAGTAAAGTTGTAGAGAATGTTTTCCACGAGAAAATAAGCCACGATTTTTTGGTTTTTTGGATTTTTTGGCTTTTTTGGAAGCGACAGTAAGGAAAAATTCAATTACAAAAATTATTATTAAAATAACTGTTTTTTTGTTGTTCTAGAATTTGAACTTTTTCCATAAAAAATAATAATTTTTCTTTTATAAGACATGACTGATAATATAATTTCAATTCTTAACCTGCAAACGAGGATGTCCAGCACGCTTTTTCAATATCTTTCACTGATGGGAAAAATCTGACAAAAGTCAGAGGCCACTACTGAAAGCTTCCACTTCACAAATATGCTAAAGAGTGTCAGACAAAAATAATTTATTTAACCAATTTTTGTATGTAAGCAAATTAATATGTTTGAAATCTATGTATAGTGTTTATTTTAAAGCATAACTTTTAAGATTAGTGACCAAATTAAAAAAAAAACAGGAAATTAAACGTCAGACATGTATCTTTCAAGAAAAAATTATTAAAATAATATAATGCAAAAATAAATGCTTAAGTTTTTTTAGGTGAAAATAGGATATTTCATGGGAGTATAGGTTTTTAAAGTAAAGATACTTTTTTGTGGATACAAACATTTGTAAATTGAATTGAAGAAGTAATGTTTTCGTCTTACGGTCACATAAAAATAAAAACAAAAAGAGCCATCGTTTAACTCATACTTATTTTTAGAAAAATTCCTTACGTTTCGGTAACTACTGCGTGCCTTTTTCAATGTTAACCTGCGTTGAACAATTTAATTCATCAAACATTTTTGAAAACCGAAAGATCATTCCAAGACAATCATAAGATTGTAATACAAAAACACAAGTCAAAATGGAAATATTCTAGTCATTTTTTAAGTAAATGATAAAAACATGTACATTATAAGAAGTCTCTTAAAACTGAATATACTTTAATTGCGTAAAAAACTACATTAATTGAAATATAAAGAACTTTATAATAGTTAGGATGGACAAACAAAAAATGACAACTGAAAGTTAAGTTAATTTGTCATCTTCTGTTTGTCCAACTTAACCATTATAAAGTTCTTCGTATTTTAAATAACGTAGTTTTTGACGTAATTGAAGTCTCTTCACTTTCAAGAGACTACTTGTAATGTACATGTTTTTATCATTGACTTACAAATTGACTGAAATTTTTTCATGTTGACTTGTGTTTTTGTTTTAAAATTTTATGATTGTTTTGGAATGATCTTTTGTTCTTCAAAAATGTTTGATTAATTCAATTTTTCAACTCAAGCTACCTTTGAACCTTTGAAAAAGGCACGTAGTAGTTGCCGAAACGTAAAGAATTTTTATAAGAATAAATATGAGTTAAACGTTGCCTTTGTTTGTTTTTATTTGTATGTAGCCGTAAGACGAGATGAATTACTTCTTTAATTTTATATACATTATCAGTCGGAGATTGGTCTGATTTGCTTTTCCAAATCTTTATGTTATTACAAACATTTATTTTATTACAAAGATTTGTATTTAGTAAAATAGTAAAAAAATATTAAAAACATGAAACTCACTTATTTTTACTAGTTGAAACAATTGACGCATGAAGCTCGTAGTCCTTGAATCGTCGATGCTCTTCGTTTTCACTTGGACACGATTGACCTCCGTTTACAGGTAGGTTATGGGTTAAAAAAATCGAAGGTTCTCGTCGTCCCGAAATTTGGGATGAGTATTCAAGTATTTTTTATAAGCTTGGCTAGTCGTCTCGAATTTTCGGGACGTCTAGCCCATCCCCTTTTCCACCCCCCCCCCTCCTTCGGGACGATTAGACACAGCCTAAACTAATAGAAAACTTTTTTTCCAGAGACCTGATTTTTAGTAAGACTTTAAACTAAAGATATAAGACCTGAAAAGTCTGTAAAAAAAAAAAGAAAGCTATAGTCTATTAGTGTCCAATTTGATTTCAAAAATATGAAAGCTCTTGGAATTCGGTAATAAGTTTCGGTGCCTGGTATTTTAGAAATCTTGATTCGGTTACATCAGGATGTTGTCCATTCCATCAATTTAAGTATCCCCTCCATAATATGGCCTAATGATGGAATTCTCATTCGTTAATCGTGGTGCGCCTATGAATATGCATTCCTTATAACGTGTTAGAGCTCTCAGGCGCTGGATGCATAATTACAGGAGTAACCTGCTTCAAGGGTTCTCACTTCCTCAACCCGGCAAGTCGGCAAGTCGCGGCCATCCTTCCTTCCTTATCGCCTCATTACTTATTCCTTAAGCTCGGTATGTACGATACTAAAACCGGTTCCAGTTTTTCTTATCGTATCTTTACCACAACTCGCATAAAAGTGGCAAAATACCGAGCTGATTGACCAAAAAGGAATATGTACACCTTACGTCTTGGACTTATACCTAATATACCAATGGACTGACTATTTTTGAAAAAGCAATATTTTTATATTTATTATGTTAGTTTTTTCAAAAGGATAGAAGATACGTCGGAGATTAGGACTTAAAATGATGAATTGAGAACCTCTTATTACTATTTGTATAACTAATTTACTATATAAAATAAACTTAGCATTGAGTCATTTTGTTAACTTTTCAAGAAGATAGTGCAATAATATAGTGCAAATTTGAATGTATCATTAAATTTTAAATAATATCTGAAAATAAACTTTTCTCCATGTTCTTGGGCTCATTGTGAAGGTAAATTTCTATTTAATCGCACCAACTTATTACTATTATTTTGCAATTTATATAACGGCCATACCACGCTGAAAAACCCAGTTCTCGTCAGATCACTGAAGTTAAGCAGCGTTGGACGCGGTTAGTACTTGGATGGGTGACCATTCAAGAATACTGACATGAGTGCTGTTGGCACATCGTGGGTGTGGTGAGCCCACACTTGTAGTTATTTATAACTACAAGAAAAACCTAGAAACACTACCCGAATCGGGTAGTGTCACGCCAACCCTGAAAGGGAAATGGTTTAATGGTATATCTTGCATGGTGATGGATGTTAAAGTTGGAACAAAAATGTTTGAAAATTGTTTGTATTTTCCTTGCTGAAGCACATTTTTTTTAATTATATGAAATAAGTAATCATAGTGTCCCTATATCAAATTTATTTGAAATATACAATATATGTAATCATTTTATTTTTTATTATTATTTTCCTACAGATGAAATGTCTTCGGAATTATACCTTTAAAATGAGGCCAAGGACATTAAAAAATGATTACAAGTTCAGATGTTATTCAAATTAAAAAAAAAAAATTTGAAATTTGCACTAGATTTGCATATTTTCTCAAAAGATTCACAAAATGACTTCAACACAGAAAAAACGAAATGTAATCTTTACAGCGATTTCAGAGTAATCTTTACCTGCAACAAAAATTAACTTCACGTGTTAAGATTTACCTACCACATGGGAAATGGTTACCATGTCAACTCTTTTAAATCCTGTTTTGTTTCGATGCGAAAAAATTCAACTTTATCTACTTGAAAATTACCCGCAACAAAAATTCACTTCTGTTTTCTCTGTGAACTCAGGCTTATCTTATAGAGAATTTTTATAGCCGTCGCAACATATTTAAGAGAGAAAATTTAACTCCATATAATTTACATTAAAAGAACTTAAGCGGTCATAGAAAGACAGATGAATCATACTTTTGACCGGTACTGTATCATAACTACATACTAATAAGTACTATGGGAGATATCGGCTAAAACGTATGTGATAATGCCTCACGATCATTTTCATCCCAAAAAGGAAAGAAGAAACATTTGGGCCCGTCTTTGAATATCTTACGAAAATTTAAAAACTTTTTAACATTACTGAAAAATGGTGAAAGAAGTGGAAAATATTAGTTTTTTTGTGTGTAAATTGCTTCTTTCCAGTCCATTCTATGAGTCAAAAATCCCCGCACAAGAAGTAAAGTGTATAAACTTCTCTGGAAAAAAATGTTCTATCTCTAAAAGTTCCGGAGTTATGACCTTCAAAAGTTATTTTTCAGCGAATTATTTCTTTGAAAAAATGACATATTTTAATTTCTCTCAAATATTTCATTTCGTGTCCATCGTTGGTGAGAGTTGTAATGTGGACTCAGTTTTGAGTGAATCTAAAACAAAAAAAATCTGCCCGCTTCGCGGGCACATTCTCATGGCGCGCTTCGCGCGCGGCTCGCTTCGCTCGCAAGTTTGAGCGCGCCTAGGGCGCGCGACTGTTGGATCTCGCGCTTCGCGCTCGATCATATATTTATCTCGCGCTTCGCGCTCGATTATGTGTTCACCTCGCGCTACGCGCTCGGGCGTATTTGCATCGCGCTTTACGCTAGGCTCCTCTAGATTTTTGAACTTCGTGTTCGACATCGATGAAAAGAAAAAGTTTGTTTGCAAATATTATAAAATTATCAAAACCTCTACATATTAAGTGATTGTTAAATTTATTTTTATTTTAGACTGAAAAGAACTTTATTTACTCAAGGTTCTATCGACCTTAAGGAACACATTCTCATCCAGACACTCGCGCTTCGCGCTCGATATTTGATTCGAAAATCATTTGAACCGTATGATAGAAACAAAAAAGTTTGAGCGCACTTACGGCGTGCGATTTGGTAAATACACTGAGCGCGCACTTACGGCGTGCGATTTGGTAAATACACTGAGCGCGCACTTTGTGCTTCGTATTATATGTTCTTCATATACAAATTACTAAATTTGTATTTGATTTCAAATGAAAAGTAATGATATAATTCAGGCGACAAATTTTATTAGTTAACATTTTATTTTAGCTTGTGCCGTTCATCAAAAAAGTTAAATTTTTCATTTTGAATATATTTTACCTTATATATATTTATTTATATATATTTACCTTGCATTGTTTTTTCAAAAATTTGATTTTTTTTACTGTCAATGTTATTTTCACGAATAAAACGAAAACCACGCATCCTATCGAAACATGAGTCAAAATAAATTTGTACCTCTTCCTTGGATGAACAAATTTTGTTTCGGTCATTTTTTCGTAGCTGGTAATATTCGTCTGAAAATTTGATTTTTCTATTTTCAATGCTGTTTTTTACGAATAAAACAAAAACTACGCGTCATATCAAAAAGTGAATGATAAGAAATTTGTAGATCTTTTTTAGGTGCACAATTTTGGTGAGATGATATTTTCTGGTATCTTGCATAGTTTTACAGCAAAATGGCTTTTTTGATTTTTCATTAATTTTTTGTGCGATCAAAATTTGAATTTTTTATTTTTCGAAAAATTCAAAAAGTTGTTATGAAAATATTATAGGGTGTTCAGGAATCAACGTTTTTCTCCTCTTGACTTTTTTTCATATCGTGCGTTTTTCGGCTTAAAATGTTCATTTTCGTTTGTTTTTTGGAATTTTGAAAATGCTATAACTCCAGTAATTTTTTTTTTTATCACGAAAAGTCATAAGAATATTTTGTTCGTCATTTTGCGTACTACTAATAACCGTACATAGAATTTTCAAATCTTCCAAAAAAGTGGTCTCAAAAATTTTCAAAATGTGCTCACTTTTTGGATTTTCATCCAAAATAGCTGGTTAACGAACTCGTTCTCTATTTTTGGGCCATAAAAAAGTGTGCCAAAGCTCAATCAAATCTGATCATTCTTTCGAAAGTTATCGTGGCTACAGACAGACAGACAGACAGACAGACAGACAGACAGACTACAGACTACAGACAGACAGACACCTTCGTAAAAATCGTTTTTTCTAGCTCAGGGGGTCTCGAAACGTGGAGATTTGATGAAAACCGACTATGTCAAATTTTACATAAAACCAATACCTTCTCATTAGAATGAGAATGTAACAATGCTAGCTCTAATGGATTTTCATAATCTTCCTTTTCTATATTATCTATACTTATAGTTTCGATAAACATATGAGAACCTTCATACAACTATTTTGTATTTAAAATTATACGAAATTCCGCGAGATGTAAAAAAGATACGGTAATTTACTATTCTTAAAATTGTTATTATCACGATTCTATAATAGTTTATACTACTATAATTGAATCAAGAAAATGCGTTTACTTGTCCGTATTTAAAACCACCATTTACTTGATCCAAGAACACGTACACCTACTGGGTATCATAGCTACTAGGTATTGTGATACAACTACTATGTAACCTATAACCCGTGCAGAAATTTCCCCATCTTTCCCTATTTGAAGTTGGTTTCTGATGGGGCCCCCACCAGAATATCTAGTCTAGAAAAAACTGATGGGGGCCCTGTCAGATTCTAGAGAAGAATTCCATGCTTCGTGTTGGTATGGCGAATCTATCTGTATCTAATGGGGCCCCGACCCGAGAATTCCTACAATCTTATATTGCCTAAAATATTAATTTTGAGGTTTTTGAAGGTTTCAGTATGCAGAAATCATGTTTTTTGAACTATTTGAACGCGTTATTCCCGAAAACTTGATTTAGGGCACTATTGAACATTTTTTTTCGGGGCCAGGCACATATGTGTCAGCTAAAGTTAAAGAGGTTATGTCAAATACGGCTGTCCAGTGCTTTACCAGAGCTTTCAAGTTTTGTATTTTTTAGTTGTCAATGTAATTTTGTTTGTGTTTTACAATTATTTTTCTCCATGATGAAAGCGAAAAGGCGCCTGCAACAGCAGGGACGACTTCAGAGCAAAAAGTTCCGCCTAATGAGAAAAGTCAAACGGGAAGATGATGATCAGATTGAGGTTATTTAAAATCAGAATTGGCTTTTTTTTACGCGTGACTTGATTTATTTATGTTTACAAGTTTTTCTCTAATTTATATAATAATACATTATTAAATATATCAAATCATTAATAAAATACTCGTAAATTAAATTATAATGCAGAATATTATTTACCCAATAATTTAAATCAAACACAGGGGCCCTTCTCCTAAATGGGGTTGTAGGCGGGCTACCCCCACTAGAACCCTACTAGAAAATCTAGTAGGGCCCGTATGGCCATAGCGTTACGTTCTAGATGGGGGCCCGACTAGTTTTCCTCACTAGAGCCCGATTAGAGATAGGGAAAACTCGTCGGAGCCCCACTAGAGCCCTATCGAAATTTCTGCACGGGAACTATCTGTTGAACCTACTTATGTATGTCTACTAGACATAATAGCTTTTAGGTGTCACATCTATTAGGTAAGATAGCTACTGATTATCATATACCTATTCGGCATAATATCTAATATAGGTATCATAACGACCACTGTTTTTATACTTAATCATCCAATTAATATTTCACATAGATTTTTCATCTAGGTTCTCGACCAATCAGATTCATCACATTTATCCTAAAACATAAACTAGGTGACATAGAAATTAACCCTATGTGGAATATTAATTCGCTGATTAATGTAAAATAGTGCTGCATGAAAAACTCTAAAACCGACTGTAAACTCAGTTGATGTCCCTTGACATCATAACCACAACGTATGATATCTGCCAAGAATTATAAATTTTAATCTACCAATATACTGGGACTGTAAATACTATTTTTTAAGATTTTTGTTCTACAGAGTCTTACATTTTTAACTGGTTTTTATTACAGGTGATGGATAGGCAACAATACATCGTCAGACCGATGGTAATGGACGAAACAACCGAGAATGGTACGGGAAGTGAAAATCCGGCTGTTGCCGGAAGTAGTGGTGTTGTAAGTGAAGCTGCGGTAGCACATGCACCGGCCCTGACGGAACAAACCCTCCGAGAACGTGGCATTCCTTTACACCAGGCCATTCAACAGGTAAGACTGATTTTCTTATTCTTTTCTTCTTCTCTAAAGCCACGTAGACACTATGCTTTTCAAAGACCGAGAAGAAACAGGAACAATCGTGCAGAAGTAATGAGATTGCATCAGACTCAGCTTAGGAATAAAAAAATGGGATATCAATAACTTTTTATCATTTTCTGAAAGAAAATTTTTTTCCGAAATTTAGATTATTTTATACTTGATAAGTAGACCGGGCAGCGGAATCCACCAAGGCCTTTGCTAACAAAATCGCTATTTCTTAACGATTTTAATTATTCTTTGCATTAAAAAAATCTAATTAGAGAAGTGGGGCTATTAACACAAATCTGCCAAATTTTTGATATAAAAGAAACAACATGTAAAAAAAAAATTTGAGTTTTGACAACAAAATAATGGTAGATTCACTAGCCGGAATATAATTTTTGCAACATTACGGCGCGATTTGGTCGTCGCGCTTCGCGCTCCGAAATACACTGATCGCGCACTTTGTGCTTCGTGTTATATGTTCTTCATATACAAATTACTAAACTTGTATTTGATTTCAAATGAAAAATAATGATATAATTTAGGCGACAAATTTTATTAGTTAAAATTTTATTTTAGCTTGTGCCGTTTTTCAAAAAAGTTAATTTTTTTTCATTTTGAATATATTCTTACAACAAAAATTGATTACAAGTTTGTAAATCTTTTTTGAATGCACAATTTTTGTTCATTTATCTGTTTTCGTACCGTGCATTGCTTTTTCAAAAATTTGATTTTTTTTACTGTCAATGTTATTTTCAAGAATAAAACAAAAACTACGCATCCTATCGAAACATGATTCACAACAAATTTGTACCTCTTCCTTGGATGAACAAATTTTGTTTCTGTCATTTTTTTCGTAGCTCGTGTTATTCGTCTAAAAATTTGATTTTTCTATTTTCAATGCTGTTTTTTACGAATAAAACAAAAACTACGCGTCATATCAAAAAGTGAATAATAACAAATTTGTAGATCTTTTTTAGGTGCACAATTTTGGTGAAATGATCTTTTCTCGTATCTTGCATAGTTTGACAGCAAAATGGAATTTTTTTATTTTTCATTATTTTTTTGTGCGATCAAAATTTGAATTTTTTATTTTTCAAAAAATTCAAAAAGTTGTTATGAAAATATTATAGGCTGTTCAAAAAGCAACGTTTTTCTCCTCTTGACTTTTTTTCATATCGTGCGTTTTTCGCCTTAAAATGTTCATTTTCGTTTGTTTTTTGGAATATTGAAAATGCTATAACTCCAGTAATTTTTTTTTATCACGAAAAGTCATAGGGATATTTTGTTCGACATTTTGCGTACTACTAATAACCGTACATAGAATTTTCAAATCTTCAAAAAAAGTGGTCTCAAAAATTTTCAAAATGTGCTCACTTTTTGAATTTTCATCCAAAATAGCTGGTTAACGAACTCGTTCTTTCTTTGTAGGCCATAAAAAAGTGTGCCAAAGCACAATCCAATCTGATCAATCTTTCGAAAGTTATCGTGCCTACACGATACAAGCAGCCAGACAGACGGACAGACAGACAGACATACACACAGGCACCTTCGTAAAAATCGTTTTTTCTGACTCAGGAGGTCTCAAAACGTGGAGATTTGATGAAAACCGACTATGTCAAATTTTACATAAAACCAATACCTTCTCATCAGAATGAGAATGTAAACAGGTTGTTTCACCAATAAAATGCCAATTGAAAAGACACCCTTACATATAAGTGACCTTCAACTTTGCGGTAATAGTAATGATAAATTTACGGAACGACACATTTAAGATGAAATCTGCTAGACCGGGACGTTAATCATCAGCGCCTGTTCCGCATCGTCAGGTTCGAAAGGTTCACATCCGGGTTTGAATAGTCGTCGTGCACCTGCGATCTCCACTTAGGGTCATTGTCCAACCAGCGCCGCTTTCGCGAAAATTCTCTGCTTTCACCGGGAAAGCTTAGCTGTACCCGTTATTAGATACATCCAGGTGTATATATTAGTGCGAAGATACAATTCGAGATATCAATTTACATTAGATTGATCCAAAAAAGCAACTGTTTAAATGTTCATGGGCGACTGGAAATTCGTATAGCCTCGCAAAATTAGAATATGTCTATTTTTTTGTTTTGTTGTAGAGTCATTTTTCAACTCGTTAATAGCATGTTCATAAGAAGTTATGAACCAATTTATTCAATCTTGGAGTTATTTGTTCTCCGAGATTTCAAGATGGATTTTGTCAACTTTTCATATTTCAGAAATATTATATAACAATTCTACAACAAGGAGAATTCTACAAAAATTGCAATATTTTCAGACTTAATGCCAACGGCCATGCCACGCTGAAAAAACCAGTTCTCGTCAGATCACTGAAGTTAAGCAGCGTTGGGCTCGGTTAGTACTTGGATGGCTGACCATTCGAGAATACTGTGTGCTGTTGGCATATTATGGGTGGGGTGAGCCCAAACTTTGTAGTTATTTATAACTACAAGAAAACTATCCACCTAGAAACACTACCCGAATCGGGTAGTGTCACGCCTACCCTGAAAGGGAAATGGCTTAATGGTATACATACATACATACAATGCACGCTTTGGTTAAGTTTGTGTGAAGTGAAATGCGTACAGAGTATGCTTTAAACAGTTTAAACCTCTCAGAATGAATCAGGAAAGGAACAACTAAAATGGTCAAAGATTTACCGTAGAAAAATGGGTAAAAACTAATAATTTTACTTTAAGTTCGCCCGTAGGTTAACAGGTGAAGCCTTTATGGCGAGTGCAATAAACCACGCCGAGTCGAATTTTTTTGGTGACTCGAAATACAAAGTGACCCTAACGGTAGTGGCAGAACAATAACACCCCAACTCCCAAGTAATAAAGTTTTAGGGTGTAGGTCTGTAGGTAGAAAAGCGTAATAATAACAGGAATGAAGAGCGAATTAGTGGCCAGATGCCAGACAGGTGAATCCTTAGAGTGAACCCACAGATTTATCACTTTAACATTACTTTGTCAAAAATTTTTAAAACATTTTAGCGAGCTGAAAAGTGACTACAACAAAACAACAAAGTAGGCATATTCTGATTCTGCCTAGGCTATACGAATTTCCAGTCGCCCATCAACATTTAAACAGTTTACATATCATAAAGTCATTCATAAAATTTTTCATTTCAAATCTCTCTGCACCATATTTTATATTTTATATATAGGAAACAGTCTTATCTTAAATAATAATCCGTTCTTGTTGAAGCGCAAAAGTAAAATTTTTAATTTGAATCTCGCGCCATAGTTACATTCCCAATTACACACTTAAACAAAACCTCTTAATTATCTCTTAAAAATCTTAATCTGTAAATTATTACAATTTAAAATCAGTATAAAGTTTTCAGACGTAGCGAAATTTCGGAATTCAAAAGATGATTTCTAAACTTCGAATAAGAATCGAGAATAAAAAGTTAATTTAATCAGGACATTTTTAATTTTTTTATAGGCCAAATTAATTTGAAAAATAAGAAAAATTCAGGGACAAAAAAGGAAGTTCATATTATTATTATAATTATTTAGAAATCAGTTCGTACTCTTCGCATCTAGATTATTTAAAGAATAAAAGTACAGAATTAGACAACCAACAAAATGTGAATTTTTCAAAAGAGCGAAAAAAAGATCTGTAAAATCGTAATCACTATTTAAAGATATTAAGTTTCTGAATATGGATAAACAAAGTTTCATGTAAAAAAGTTAGCAAATTCCGAGAAAATCGAGTAAGAATATTGAGATAAAAATTTTGATTGGATTTCAAAATCGGCTTTGGATAGTGATTAAAAAACGAATTTTCTATAATTTTTGCAAAAATAAAAACTTTCTCCCGAGATATGGGGACGCTGAATGATAATAAAAAAGGTTTGATCGAAAAAATGGGTTTGTTCCGAGAAAATCAAAATTGAAGATCGCGATATCACAGTATGAGACATATTTTTTGCTGAAAATCCAAAGAAAAAACATATTTTTTCTCATTAAATGATGATGATTGTAAGAAGTAGCAATGCTAAAAGGTTTAAAACATTATTACTACGTTAAAATAGTGATTAGATTGTAACTAGTATTTTTAATACATTTTTTTAATTATTGTATCAAACAATGCTATGTTGAAAAAATCCTTTTACCACAATGTGTATTTGATTTTTTAAGATTTTTTTATGCAATAAATCCATTTTCGATAAAAATGTTGGTTATCTAGTTCTGTACTGTAACATTTTGTAGGTTTATGGTTAGTGAAATTCATGGGCATAAACCCATGTTTTTTCAGTGCATTATGACTATTTAGTAGAATATATGCTATTAGTTTTTTTAATATATAGTTCATATCGACTTTAGATAACAACAGTGCCAACGCGACATTCTAGCAGTTATGCAAAAGTGATTATAGATTTTAATTTAAAGACTAATTAGAAGGTTACCACTTAAATATCGAATTAGCCTGATTAAGTTAACAAGTTTACATTTTTATTTTTTTTTCCTTAGTACTTAAATTCTATTCGAAAAAGAGTTTACACACGATTTATTATTTCACGCAAACATTACACAGCAATTACGGTCTGGTCTTTATCTACGCTTACATTATCTGCAAAATATGCGTGAAAAGTTAATTTATTAATTAACTTTGCAATTAATTTATGGACGGAAAACAAAATAATTAATTTGAAACCAGAGAAATTATAAAGACTAATGAATTCTAAAATCGTACTCAAGAAACCTTGAAATTTGGAATAATTATGTTTATTTTTATCTTTTATCTTTAGGTAAACATTTGACTTAAAAGCTGTATCTTAAAAAAACAGTGGCATTTTAACGTAACCAAAGCTTTAATGCTTATTATATAATTTTCTCCGTGTCTATGTTTACGGACAGATTCTCCTTCCCTTTTCCAGTCCGCCTTTTCCAGTACGCTACGTCCGTACTTTTAGCATCGTCCTTCAATTTTATATTTGAACTGTGCCTCATTGTGGAACGAATTATAAAATTTCTTGGTCTGAGGGTAATGGCCTCTCACCGCTTTTGTCAATTCTTTTTAACTTTAAATTTATTTCAAGTACCTAACTTGTTTGCATAATATCAAAAAATATGTTTATAAAATTCTAATTTCTAGAATGTCAGGATCCGTTTGCGCTAGGACCAAGAAATTGCAATATATTCCGTTAAGGATACGGTGATTCAATCATTCCACAATTTTTTCCTTTAGGACTGCAAACATTTTTAATTGATAAGGACCATGAATATTTGTTCGGAAATGTTAATAGTAATATTTCAAACTATGTTAAAGGTGTCGAAATAATTTATTTAATGGTTCTATTATTAATGTCTGATTAAACAATCAATGAATAATACATATTATATATAGTTGCATTACTCTCTTATTTTGTATACAGTCAAATTTTAGAATCTTGTAAACAAAAATTAATACCAATAGTAGAAGAATTAAAAGTTTTTAAATTTATTCCACCTGTCACAGGTGGCTCTTAGTTGTCCACGAATTGAGTTAAAGAAATTGAAACGAAGAGGACATTTAAAAAAATAATATTTTCGGGTTCCTAAAATTGAAGGGATAAAAAATCAACTTTTTTAATAACAACAACAAAAGTTAAGATATTTATATATTTCTTAAAAATTCTTAAATTGTTAGTAATTGACAGTTTGTGGCGCAAAATTAAAATTTTAATAATTAATTTAAATATACGATGAGTCGATTCACGATTTCTCGAACGCTTTGGCAGGCTTTGATACGTAGAAAAAAACGTCGACTATTATGAAATCGTTCTGTTCACTTGGCAAAAAAAGTACCGTAGGATAAACAAATAAGTACCTCACATATGTACTGACTAGGGGGATGTGGCGTGAAATGAGATGAAAAGATATTTTTATTCTTTAGTAACTCATTAGCTCATTCCAAGAAGGAACATTTTTTTCATGTATAAGAAACATGTTTTATTTTTATAAACAAAGTATGAATATTGGCCCGCTCGCGGCGTTTTTCGCCAAAAGCATCGATTCGCTATATCTAAGTGACATCATTCTTCGCGGGAAAGTTCAAATTGTCTGAATTATTCGAATTTTATATTTTCGAGTACCTTTTTACGGATCTCGATTTTTAGTTATTCATTGAATTAATATTTCACACAGGGCTTGTATCCAGGTTCTCGAACAATCAGATTTGTCATAAACACTTAGAAAAAATATTCTTATTTGATTCAAAGAAAAATATATATTCATTGCCTCTCAGTCAAAAAAATGTTTATTTTATTCCACGATTGATTCAAAGTCCATGGCCCCTGAAAAGGCGCCCTTACAAAACTCTCGAGATTCCAGCCATTTCATTGAGTAATCCAAGATATATGATGTCATTTTATCAGTAAGGTTGCTTGGATGAAAAAAAACGTGCTTTGGTGCTAAAGTGGTTTGATTGGTGCATAACAGCATATAAAAGTAAATTCTTTTTTTAGGAATTAGAAAAAAAACTTTTCTCCGTAACATTGTTTATTGCTTCAAATTTATAAAAATATTTTTATCTCATTGCATGCAATATTCCCATTGCCTGTGCTTACCTACCATGGAACTACAGTAAATATGGGGTTCTATTCGTCCTGTGTCTCAAGATTACGTTACTGAGTCTAGACAGAATGTATAACAAAGAAAATAATGGAGAGATTCCTTTCTATTTTAATTTTTCGAATCACAAATTTTTTACACTTTTATCATTTTATCTTTATTTCAAATTCTCATTCAAAAGATCCTATCAAGCAAAGTTATCTTTTAAAGATTCGTTTCAATTTTTTTACGTTTTACGTGAAAATGCTAAATCTGATTATCGTAATTTTTCAAAGTGAAGTATCTGGTCTAAAATATATTGTATTTAGAATAGAATCTAGATTGTATATAGAGTTGACATTAATCCTTCTGAACCGGTTTCTTGTCCATCTAATTGTCCTCTTTAAAAAATTGTGGATAATTGGTGATTGACAGGAATAAAAAAATCTAGATGGTTACAATATTTTAGAATTAATTTTTTGGTTTTCAGTTTGGATGCTTTCAAATTATTAATACAATCTGTGACTCTAGAATCATAGGGTACACTTTTCGATTTCCCCAATTTGACATCAGGAAATGCTTTTTAAAATCGGGTATTTTGTACGGGAAGACGTTTACTGACAATGAGAATAAGCACCTCTTTTTACCTGTTTCCATGGCAGGAATAATTAGAACATTGATACAACGTTTCCATACATTAACCTTTTATTAATTGCCCTCTCTCAACTGCACTTCGCTTTTTAAAACTGTATTAAAATCTTTTAATATCGTTCAAAAACATCCTAAAAGCATTTTAATTATATCATGAAATCATGGCCTGATATTTCCCAAATTTTATTCATTCCAGTCCCAAAATAAAAGAGTTTATTACAAATAATTGAAATTTAATTTCTGTATTTACTGTAATATTTTCACAAAAATATCTTAAATGAAGTTGACTCACATCCACATAAACACGATATATAAAAAAAGCAATAAACTTATTATTCTTTCTCTCTTACAGTAACAAATTAGTGATACTTTTAGATACGCTTTTTTATCTCCTTGACTAATAATATATATGTATGAACACGAAGCAAATAACATAGAAATAAAATGTCAAATCATAAAATTACACGTTTTAAACATAAAAAAGAACATTATTCCTGATCACTTGAAATTAGCGCGATATGTACTTCATGGGTCAATGGTCAAAGCGGAAAGTCGACAACCATACAAATATTTAAATTGCAAGTTTTTTGGACCATCCATTTTTTACAGAAGGATTTTACCTATTCGGATATTGCATTTTAGAATAAGATTACAATTACATGAAGAGATTGTATCAAATTACCTTTTCCTGCTATTTGACTAATTTTGATTAAAAAAGAGTGCAATAACACCTTGTATAATAATGGTTCTCTGGTCACGAATTTTTATTATTATTTGTAGAAATTTAATTGGTTTTTGACACCGACCTGCTTTCGTTATTTATCGCCCCTAAATATAAAGCGTATCATTGATTCGAAGCCTATCTACAAATAATTAGCACTTTTTATTACCTTTCACTTTATGCGGGTAGCAAGGTGCATCGACACCGTTGTCGAAAGGTGCACGTGTAATAGGGGCATTATCCTTGTGCTTTTGTGGCATGTAACCATTTAATCACATATCATTTATAGTTGGTGTTTCACACATCAACGCGTCCATGGAAACCGGTAAATGTATATTATTAGCCAGTTACATCATTTTAATAAATAAAAACCATTTTATATTCAGATTCAATCAATAGTTATTAATTGGTTCGCTTAAGAATTCAATATACACAGTTCTTTATTTAAATGGTGTCTATAATTTTTAGAAATAAAAGAAAAAAGTGCTATTTAGATTTCCTGCCAAAATCACAGTGTTTCAAATCGGATTAATTAATTGCAATTCGAATCTTCAATTAGCATTAATTCGTAAGTCTTTAATGGCGATTGATTAGTAGGAAAATATTAAGACTGAAATTTAAATTTTAATAAACTTTGATGTTTTCAATTTAATAAAAAATATTTAACTCATTTTTAAGGGAAATAATAATTTTTCCTTACTCGTTTCAAATTTTTTAATAATAAGTAACTTTTTCAATTGACTTAATTATTATATTTTGTAATTGGCACACCGTACGTCAAATTCTTACAAAAAATTTCAAACAAAGTAAGATAAAATTATTATTATCTTTAAAAATGAGTTTTAAAATTTGCATATTAAATGATGTACAATGACTTTAATGTAAAAGAGAATAGTTCTTTATAATATAAAAAAGGAATATATGCATTTTCAAAACATTGAGAAAATAAAAACAACTAGAAATTGATAAAAAAGACAAAACTTAAATAGGGGACCTCGAAATCATATCCTATTTTTAATTGTTTGAAAAATTTGTAGATAGGAACTAATTTTACAGCGTTTAACTTCATCATTTTGTAAAAATAAAGAAAGATTTTCGTATCGAACCACTTTTCCAAGTCTTCCTTTAAAAAATACGAGTGTTAGTGACTGGTCATAGAAGAATAATCGTAAGGATTCGTGATTCGAATCTGAAGTGCTGCCATCTGCGAGGCAATTCGCAAATTAGTGATAAAGTGTATTATTATAGGAATAGGAATCACAGTGCGTTCACTCTAATGGGTAAAAATGAGACCGTGTTTAGTGTTTTCTATTCCCGATAGGCGGCGCATGCTTTCAAAAATATGCAAAAATGGTTGCGGACTTACAGGGGCCAGGGGACTTGTCAACTCGGTGCGTCGTAGAACCTGGTAGCACGCCAGAATATTTCAGGATTTTGAGTGTATTTTATATTAAAGAAGAGTGTTTATTGAAATATGTTTGCTCCTGATGATGTCAATTATGGTGTTTACTTTTTTTAGTAATACAAGTTTCGCTGTACATATTTTAAGAGGTTCGAACATCATTGCTAACCTCGAAATGTGTTTCCTAAGACGAAACTTGTATTTCAATTTAATAAGTACAGAGATCAACTTCTGCAAACATATTTAAATAATAATTTTTCTTCAATATAAATTATACTTGAAATGAAACAAATGATGCTCAAATGAAGAAAACTGAATTACGATTAGGGGTAAAGGGGGAGGGAGAGGTCTACTCAGCGCGATTTAGTTCATTCTATTCCCCCTAGGAGTCGCATTCGCTAAATGTCGTGCTCCCTAATTCCTCATTCATGATGTTCCTCATTTAAGTCTCACAGAGTGAACGCACTGTGATAGGAATAGTGAAGTGATGAGCAATTCTTTAGTGTGCTTTTAGTGTGTAATGTTCTTGATTATATGACACTTTGTGTGTATTTATAACTTAATATTCCTCATTTTATGATAAAATAGTAAAATATTGCACTATTTTCCAAAGTAGCAAAAAATATTATCGGAACAGAAAGTTCTTTATTGACACCAAAATTTGCCGGACTAGAAACTTTAAATACGGGAAAATTTGCCGGAGCTCAATACTCGACCATTTGAATAAAGTCTGCATATTCATTTAGCTATTGTAGGGTCGGCTCAAATTACCGACTTTCCATTTTTCAATATTTGCAACTGGAAAATTTTTCTTCATAAAGAGAAAATAATTGTCATTTTTGAAATAATTTAAAAATAATATTTAGAGGTGATTCCACGCTGTCAAAGTTTTCGGTTGGAAAATTGATCGGAATTCATAAAATTGTCAACTTTCAAAGGAAAGGTCAACTTTTCCTGGAAACCTTTGTACTGTAAGTGGATTATTGGGAAGTTGCTGAGGTGCTTGCCTTCGAATTGTATTGCCATAGACTCAGTTAATGGGACTAGCAATGAGAATTTGGGTATACTTCGGAAAACGTCGACCCAGAATTTTAATTGGATTGCCTAGGCCTAGGGGGTTCCTTTCAAATCCCAGTTACAAGTCCCAGAAGGATTTTTGGCGCACATTAATAGAAATTAAGCTATTAACCTTTTTTTCTTTTTTAAAAAATTAGTTGTTTTTAAGAATCTCAAAACTATTGATCTGAATTCTGAAGGGCGAGAGGGATATGGCCCATACCCCGCTCCCCCCAGTCACGCCGAAACCCTTTTCCTTATTTGACCACTCATCCCGAATTTCGGGACGACGAGACACTTGGTAATAAATAACTTAATTTCTATTAACCTGAGCCAAAAATCCTTTAACGAATTTAACGGGGATGCAAAAGGAACCCCTAGAATCAGATCCTAGATTCTAGGACCTAGGCCCCCTAAGGCCCGAGGGTAAGTATCAAGTCAATATTCTTGGGTGACCTTTTCGGAACAAATCCCGAGAATTTGACGGTCTCTTCTAGCGCCGAGGTAACACGCCCATCATTGAATAAGTAATTTATGAACTACCTTAGTCGTTTATGGACGACTCATTTTTGTACTTGGCTAATAATCCTATTGCTATTAAAATTTGAATTATAAGATTTTTAAGAGGTGGCTTCCTGAATCTATGAGAATTACTGTTGTTTTTTCTCAGCGAAATCAAACTATATTTTTGGCCTGAAATAGACACATGAAAATCATGGTTTTAAGCAAAAACAGTGGCGTATCCACGGGGGGGGGGGGCAAAACCCCCCCTTCCAAATCGAAACTAACAGTTAGTTTCAAACTAACTGAAATATTAAAAATATGTTAAGGGACAAAATTCCCCGCAACCCTCCCAAAAAACAAATTCTGGATCCGCCACTGAGCAAAAACTATAGTAGAAAAGGCCCCATCTTTCCACACCTGAACGTGGTGAGTGACCATATGAGGTTAGACACTTAGGGATTTATAACGGCAAATGGCAGGGTGCCCCATGGGGATTACTGAAATCTTCTAAATTTCATATAAAATAAAAGCTTAGCTATTGGCAATTAAATCACATTTGGAGGTCTGGAAAGCATTGAACATTATTTAGGTTAGTATATAAATTCAGTAGATAATTACGTTACTAATGGTTGCGCAGTAGGCATACACAGTATCTAAACGTGCGCATTAGTTATTCACGCGCCCAGAAACAAATTTGGTTGAATGAACAGAATTTTGGTTGAATCAACCCTAGAATATGGTTATTATATGGACAACAAAATATTTCGTTCACCCAAGAACATAAAAGGCCCAGCACATTTAGTCGTTTATTAAACTGCTAAATATCACAAGACTAGAAAATTTAACGGCAAGCCATTTGCAATGTAAATTGTGCTGGATCCTTTGTTTATTTGATTCAAAAAATCATGTGCTTGAAGTTCTGAACGTTCAAATGAACGAAATTTGTTACTGCTGACTTTATAAACCAGAAAAAGAGCTCAAATGTTTGTTCACTTATATTGGAAATAATTTATTATTGAAACAGAATTATAATGCATATTTTAAATTGCAATTGCAGCAATATTTATGAGTAAAATAGAAATCGGGAAAAATATTTCGTTCATTTGAACGTTCGGAACTTCAGGTACATCAAAATTTCGTCCTGTTTTTTTTCTGTATCAAAAACATAATCACGCAATCGTAGGCACACACAAAGATTCAAGTAATCTTGCGTATTTTTCACATAATCACTTAATCCCATTCGATTCTGTTTCCAGATCACTTATTTTGATAAGTTTCACCGAGATGCAAACATTTTTGTTTTTTTTTTCGCGACGCTACGAACTTCCGAGCGTGGACTGTCATGTTGGAAGTACGCGATCATACCAAGTTCACAAGCGTCCGTCACTTTTAAGATGCTTTGAACTAAATATTTTGGTTGAATCCACCAAATATTTTGCTTGATTCTAGTAAAATGCTCTCTTACATTATATTTGGTAGACTCAACCAAAAAATTTTGTTAAATCAATACAATATTTCCTAAAATCAACAGAACGATTCAACCAAAAACTTTAATTGATTGAAGCAAACGAATTTGGCCAACTAAACGAAAATTTTGTCCATTTAACCAAAATATTTTCTGTAATCACACAAATGCGGCCAACAAAACGATTTTGTTGAATGAAGAACATTTTTTTTCTGGGTGCGGTACTTCTGACGTAAACGTAGTTTATTGTCTTCTCATACATTTTCCAAAGTTTCAGCCCGATATTTTATTTACAAAAAAAGTTCTTAGATAAAAAAAAATGCGGAAAATTAAAAAAGTGAGGTCGGTAATATAGGTATTTGACTGTGTCACATGCCCTTAAACCAAGTTTTTTTTCTAATGGTATTTCATATTTTTTTACAATTTTTCAAAATTTGTATTTAAAATTTCTTTTTAGTTTTTTTTTAAATTCAAAATAATTACACAAGTCACCTTCGATTTATTATCTCCAACCCCATAATAATACTCTGAAATCCCAAAATATCTGCTATCTGTTCTTGATAATTATTTGGTACGTTTATGTAACTGAAAAATAACTTGTAATGAATTCTTGTATAAATATTTGTACAAGAATTAATTACAAGTTATTTTACAGTTTGATCAAACTCGAACTTTAACGAATTGAGTCATTGCCATCATTACCTCAAGCGCTTTGGGGGGGGGGGGGGCTGCCTATTCCCCGTGACGCGCGCAGGTCACACATGCTCACACGTACATACAATTTGTACCCTCTGTTGTTCTCAAAATGAGCCCCAGATTCAAAAATTTTGGGGGACTTTTTTACTTACTTTTACTTCCCCTACGCCCCCCTGAAAGGAACCAGAATTCTCGCGGGACACCCTGTATAGTATATACTCATGTGGCCGGCCGTACAGATAGACACCTCGAAAAGCCTTGCGTAATCATTAACGGACACTCCCTGGACATGATAACATACTTAATTATTAATCATTACAATTTATTTTGAGTATACATTCAATTTAAATCAGTTCATTGAGTAAGTAGTAGGTGAAACTGCCTATGACTGTTTTGCGAAAAATCGTAGCAGATACAATTATTTTTGACACTTTTTCCTCACTGATGTTCCGTGAGATTGGTACGAGACGTTCAACATCATAAAATATAAACGTAGACAATTTTTCACAACTTTTTACCATCCCCCCAACCTCTCACTTAAAACAAAGTAGACTTTTTCGAAGTCCTCAAGTATTTATAAATAATTTAAAAAACAAACACTTTGTGTCAACACAGAAAAAAATAAAGGTAAAAAGCGTTTCAAGTAAAAATGCTGAGGGTAATCTGATCATTTCGGCATGAAAAAAAAACTAAAGATCGGCAAGGGTAAAATGAAAGATCACTAATTTTTCATTTTACCTGTACCGATCTTCATTTTTTCGTTTGGCGATATTATCCCCAGCATTTTTACCTAAAACGCTTTTTACCTTTTTTTTTCAAAGTTTCATGTATAGATAAAAGTTCAAAGTTTCATGTATAGATAAAAGGTATAGAATATAAATCGATAAAGAGGATAACATTTTTTCAGGTTAAATATTAATTTTTTCTCTCATATATTAATTAATTATACTATTACAATTAAACTTCGTCAGAAAATGTAGTATCATTGCCGAAATGTTATACTAAAAAAACTACTCAACATTATTCGCTAGTTTTCCAGTTAATTAAGATTATCTACTGTAAATCATTGTTTACTTTAGTTTTTTTCTTCATAAAATTATTTCATTAATTTCTAGTTATTTATAAAAACAATTTCATTGTACTTGAATCTGTCATATTTAAAGGTTTCAATTAATATTTTAATTATAAAATAACTAATGGTGTTAATTATTTTCAGTTTGAAACTTGGTGGTCATCCCTAACATGTGTATCAACCGGAAGTACGCCCCGTTTCGTGGTCGATGGACAAGCTCCCTTAAGACAATGTTTACACCCCGAGGCTTGTAATAAAGACATCGAATTACCAAGCCATTACACCCACTTCCATGACCTCAGAAAAGAATTCAAAACCTGCTACTCTTCACAGGATGAACTTTCACCCCTGAGCATTCAGGACATGATTCAGTGTATCCTTTTCTTCAAAAAATTATTTCTTATTTATAACTAGGTAGTAGGAAAAGAAAAAAAATTATGAGTAAAAGAGGTAAGCTTCAATTTAATAAATATTTTAATCCATGAAAAATACGATTTCTTCCACATAAAAACACTTTTATTACATTTTTAAATTTTTTGTGCAAAATGTTTATAATTATATCGATATAGGCTCTCTCTCTCTCTCTCTCTCCCTCCCTTTTTTTAAAACATGAGACATCGAAATATCTCAAAAAATACGCATCCTATGAAAAAAATATCCGTGATAAAAACTTTTTATTTTCGAGGGGGAAAAGCGACTATGAAAAAATTTGCCCCGCCCCACCCCCAATGAGGCAGGAGTGGGGGTAACTTTGTAATTTCAAATGCGAACCCCAAGTTTAAAAAAACACCCTATATATATATAATTTGAAAAAAAGTTAAACAACCACCGCAGGGTCCCACTAAGAGCAACTGCCATCCGACAAAATGTCAATAGCCCCCAGTAGCACCGCGGTAAATCACACCTATGGCCACGTCTCACCACCGTGAGATGGATATATATATATATATATATATATATATATATATATATATATATATATATATATATGATACACAGTAGTTTTCTATAATAGTTATGTCTGCCTAGTAGTTTTTCGTGACTTCCAAGTTTGACCACTACATACATACATACATAGATTAGCAGTTCGAACTCGAAAGTTCATTGCCTCACTACCCGATTCGGGTAGTGTTTCTAGGTGGATATTTACTACCAATGTGGGCCCACCACACCCACGACGGGCCAACAGCACGCAGGTATTCCTGGACGGTTACCCATCCAAGTGCTAACCGCGCCCAACAATGCTTAACTTCAGTGATCTTACGAGAACTGGTGTTTTCAGCGTGGTATCGCCGTTTGACCACTACACTTACAATAATTTCAAAGAATATTTCACAACAAGATTGAAAAATTGCGAAATTTCGAAATTTTTAATTAAAAAAAAACGGTTTATTTCATGGAGGAATAATTCACAGGTTTCCGTAAAGGAATTCATAAATAAGAACCTACGTATATGGAATCCTTTATCGTTTCCCATCCCATCTCGAGGTAGATGTTTCAGGTAGGTTCTTTTGTAGTTTCCCACATATGGGTTCCCATGTAGTTTTCTATTATGTTTTAAATATTCTCAAATGCAATGTGTTTTAAATATTATCAAATGCAACTAAATTTTCAAATAATTTGCATTTTTGCCTGCTATTTCAAAAGTTTGATATGCAAACGACAAATGAGAGAGGAACCGAGAAGTAGTTACAATTGTAAATTTGCTATATCGCTGCAAATTACTTTTTCAGTTTCGCGACCTCGCCTATCCTTTGTGGTTGAATGTTGGCGTGCGAATATATTACGTATATTCTCAAGTTATCAGGCACGCACGGGTCAGCGATGTCAGTGATTCTCAAGTTAATTAGAATTGCAAAGTAAAGGTGCGAACGTATTTCATCAAATTGTGAGAATTTTACCAACTTTTTAACAATGTCCATCTTAAATTCATTTTCAATATTCGAAATAATTTGAAAATCCATTTTTCATTACTATTTAATAAATAGATCAGTATTTATCACAAAATGTTCATATTTTAATAAATTTCAATATAAAAAGTTTATAGACCTTTTTTACAATTTAAATTTCGCGCTATAATTTCCCTAAAATTAGAGGTTATGCTTAAGCGTGGGATTCGCATGGACATATAAAAATGGATTGCTAACTCAGTGGGTAGGGTTGTGAGCAGTGAAACGTTTCATTGAAACATTGAAACTTTCACTTGAAACTTTCAAATGTTTCACAGTCAAAGTTTCATCGTTTCTTGAAACATTGGGGGGAAAGGAGAGAACTTCTATATGCGCATGCGCGGAAATTAGATCAAGTTGGTACTGGTGTACTGGTATGCCGCTTTGCCGCAAGTTTAAACTTGTTTTGAAATATAATGTAGTGTTTCTCAGTGTTACTACAGTAAAATTGTGTTATTCGTGAAAATATTAAAAATTATGGCACTGTGTGCATAATCACTTTTCTAAAAGAGTCTTTGAAAGTAAAAATAACAAATTTTTTCATTTTCCTTATATGCGGTTTGAATTTTCCCGCCACCATCTTTGAAACATTGCAATGTTTCACGAGACCTTGAAAGTTTCATGAAACTTTTCATTGGACCAAAGTTTCATGAAATTTTACAACCCTATCAGTGGGGTAAATGCGAACCGCAATTAGAAAGAGAAAGGAGAGTGTGGATTTGCCTATCACTTTCTGCTCTAATGTTACGTGCTAATTTAAAGTTGTGATAAAATAAATAATACTAAAAAGACGACGGAGAAGATTTTTGGCATAGGTTATGTAGAAAAAAAATCTTCAAAGAGTAACAGATGTGAAATAAAGATAGTTTTACGAATAAGAAATTATTAAATAATGTTAAGTGAATAACTGAAAAGTTTACAGCGCGATTTGAAGCTATATATGCTATGTGGAAAAAATTAGATTATTAACGGTGTGACTATTGTGAGAAGTTGTAGGCTCCGGAAGCTACGATCATGGTTCTTTAAAAGCAACCAATCCCGACGCAACTGGAACGTGTACGTCATCCGCTTCTGCTCCTTCTGTCCTAGAAGGTAAGCAAGAGCGGGAAATTTACGCGAGATAACATCGGGCAACACTGTTCCTTGGAGTCAGGTCTCTAGCCGCGGATGATCTTACGCGGCAGACGGGACAGTTGGAGATGAAGTTTTATTATTATTAGAAAAACATGAATACCGGTCTTAAATCTGAAAATTAAACCAGATTTTGATTGCGCTGATATTTTCATTTTTTATGATGAGAAATTAAAACAAAAACATTGGACTTACCTTTTTTAGCGTCTTCGTATTTGTTTACTTTTTGAAGTTCTATATAACCTTTACGTAGCAGCTTTTCGGTTGATTTCTTAGTATAATTCATTTCGCTATAGCTTTGAAATAGCACGTAACTAAGAAAACGATCTTTCCTCTTTCCGAGAATAAATGCAAACACCGATAATCTATCATATTTTATTTAAAAATTGCATTGTTTTTCATAAGGACAAGGACGGCAGTGCATTTGGCATACCCAGTATTCGAGATAATTGGGCCTCGATTCTATGAACCTCGATATCTTGAACTTCCCCTCATCTGGTGCCCCCACCACTAGTCACCCTGATTGTTTTTGACGTTTGCGCAGATGGTGCGCAGAGATTTTAAAAATACGCCATTGTTTATTGCTGCGTACATGTCTACCGTGCAACTTCACGTCTCCTCCGAGCGACCTCGATAATTTTGTCTATTTAGTATTAATTGCAAAATAAAGGGAATAAATTAATACATGCCATATTTAAACATAACCTCTAATCCTGCGGCCAGTAAGGCGGGAATTTTAAATTACAAGATACCGTCTTTTGTCTTCATGAAATTAAAATTCTAAAGCTCTTAAATTATACATTTTCAGGTCAGAGATTAAATAAATAAGATAATTATTAATTAAAATAAAATCCCTTTGTTTTAAATTAGATATTAATTCAACATTCAAATCTGATACTAAGAAACATCTGTTCCTAAGCTGAGAATTTATCCCCGGAAATGTTGGAACGTAAAAAATTTACTGATAACCTATTTATTATAGGAATTTAAATAGCAAATCACTGAAAGGTTTTTCTATCTGTGATAAGATATATTTTATCTGTGGAAATGCGATTATATTTACATTAATGGACTCATACATCATAGTTCAGTAGCCAGTGACACTTTTGTATGCACTAATAGTGTCGCTCAGTACCTTTGGTTTAAAATCTCCACAAAAGTCCCCTGATTATGAATATCAAGGTTACTTTTTCGAAATCTGGTGCAACAATTGTTTTTAAAAAAATTTTTAATAATGACGTTAGTTTTGAAGCCAAAATTTTTCTACAATTATATTTCAAGTTAGAGCGTTATAAGCAATTTAACTTGCACTAAAATTGACATATGTGCAGATAGATATCAGAGTGCGTATCAAACTGAAAATTTTCAAAAACGGGAAAGTTGCGTTTCAAGACACTTACTCCACACAGGAAAAATAAATTTTCCGATCGAAATAAAAGTTTTGTTCAAATAAAAATTTGAAAAACGGCCTTCTTGAACAACTGTGCGCGAATATTCCATACGTATAGTTTTCGAAAAAGGCCATTTTTCAATTTTGTCCATAAACAAAAATTTTAGTTCGATCAGAAAATTTCTTTTTATTTTGTAAGTGTCTTAAAATGCAATTTGCCTTTTTCCGAATTTGTTGGGGTCTGATAGGTCCTGTGATAACTATCTGCAAATATGTCAGTTTTAGTGCAAATAAATTGTTTATATCCCTTTAACTTAAAAATGGTTCGTTGTATGAAAAATTTTAAAAGACATAACAGTTTTTTTTCCAATGAGCTTTCCAAATATAATTTTTTTAAATTTTGTTCTTCAAAACTAACGTCATTGTTAAAAAAAATTCTTTAAACAATTCTCGCACCAGACTTCGAAAAATTACCCTTGTTATTCATAATCAGGGGACTTTTGCGAACTTTTTGAATCAAATATACTGAGCGGCATCATTAGTGCATACAGAAGTGTTGCTCGCTAGTGGGCTACCAACAAGATTATCATAAGCTGCAATTTTCCATAATATGTAGTTAGTTTGGTACAAATCGGATTTTGATTCTTTGCATCACCTTGAAATTATTGTATATAAGAGAATTATTTATGATACTATGATACCGTTCAGTTATTAAATGATAGTGAAATAGTTGATTATTTTATGATTACTATGAAATCAGTAGTTAACTGATTAGTAATTTGACGATAAACATTTACATGAAAGTTTCTTTTATTCAATGTTTTTTAAGTTACTTTTTTTATTCATGAAATAAAAAACGCTTTTGGTATTTGAGGAAAATTATTTGAGATCCACTGCCTAGCCAGATCTCAAGTTTCTCACCTCAAGAATATAGCGGTTCTCATAATGGGCTGTGGTTATTTTTGAAAAAATTTTGTTAATAAAAGTATCCAAAGTATCTTTATTCTTGAGTTTGGATTTTTTATAAATATGTACTATGCATTTGCAGTTATATGTGAAATACTTAATATTACAGATACTTCCAAATATGGATGTTTGAAGTTTGAAATTTGCATATTTCAAAGCGACTGAATGATTCTATTTTTTATTACTTTTTTGAAATTTTTCCGGCGAGTAACAAAAACTTGAGAAGCACTACACGGAGAAAAATTCTAGGTGTAACGCTGGGCACCGAGTACTCTTCTAGCAAAAATTCATCCTGTATCCGATTTCCTCGAAATACAGGACCTATTTTTCAAATTCAATTTTTCTAAATGAATGATTCTTTCATTTTCAAAATGAATCCTGTGAGATGTTCTGTCTCAACATTTTATTTTGCTCAGGACTAATTAGTCAATTTCAAAGGTTTATTAATTTGCAATTGCAGCAGTTTTATTCTCCGAGAAAAAATTTGTCAAGTCGACAGAAATATTTTCGAGGAAAGGAATCAATGAACTGTGAATCACTGGTATATATATAAAAATTATTAATTGCTTTAGTTCCCAAAATTTTAATTAATTTAAAGTTCAGTGAATAGCTTACAGACAAAATCAGTATAGTAAATGGACTATTTAACGCTCATTAACCTGGAATGATTTTTCTCATCACCCTCTGAATTTATAATAAAGTCGTATACTGCATATGTGATTAAAATCCCTGGGCAGGTAACATTTAATTTTAAATATTCTTGTCGGCTGATCTAACAATATCAGGCTCGTATAAAAAATAAGGTATTTAGAGAGTCCAGATAAAAAATTTGTAATAATAATGCCACGATATCTATTAGAGACTTTTAAAATTTTTTTCAATATATATTACGTAATTTCCAAATTATTTAAATTATTCTTTTTCATACAGAATTGATCACTCTGATTTAAAAAGTCTCTCAGAATTGCATAAATTAATTTTTTTAGTATAGAAATTTATCAGATTGAAATAATTGCATACACTGCTCTTAAATCCAATAAATTCAATACGTCAATCATTTTAGATTCAAACAAAACATTTTGCAACTTTTAAGTAGTTTAAGTTATATTTTTAAATAAAAAAAAAAACATATTTTAAATAAAGGGAAGCAATGCAAAGATATTCAAAACCGCCCTTTTCAGTCAATTTTAATAAAGAATTAATTTTTCTTTCAGGAAATTAATTCATAAATTCTTTTCTCTGATTGGTTGATCGAAAAGCAGCTTTGCGCGCCTCTTGAAAATTCGAGCATTGGCTTGGCAGTTCTCTTTGAACCGTGCTAACGTGAACACGCGGTGCACGTGGATGACAAAATACGCACACACTCATAAGACTTAGACGCGATTTTGACACGTTCTCGTCTTATCCATTTAATATTCCATTTTTTGTAATATCTTCTCAAGAAAATCGTCAAAAAGCTTATAAAATAAAAAATAATCGCACTTTATTATTTGATTTACAAAAATTCGAAATAAAGTCTTGTGCTGTTACGGTGAAATTAGTTAGCAAAGTACTTGAATAATTTGCATGATTCAGTTTTGAGTTATTCAACCTTGTTGATAAAAAAAATCACGACTGGAGGAAAGATCAATTTCCTGAAAGAAAAAAATTCCATCTGGTTGAAAAAGAGGTATGCATTTGAACACGTTTCTGTATTTTGATAAATAATTATTGTTTGAGTAAATATAATTCAGGGGAAATAATATTGCACTGGATAAATAAGGAATTCTAATTACAAAATAAAGTAATTGTGGAGAAGTGAGAAATACTTTGCTATTTATAATCATATAAAGAAAAGATACAAAGTTCAGGTTTCAGAACCAGTTTTTTTTTAAAGAACCATTCACTATCATTTTTTTTATATTGTAGACCGGGCGTAAAAATATGCTAATGAAATACATAATGTTTCAAATGTAAAGTGTAATATAGATTATTGTAATCAGGTATAGAAAAAATGTATTGAAAGCAGAAATGCATAACATTTAAGTTTTCTTGAAAGTTTTATTTACCGAAATAAGAAAAATTGATAGTTTGCTTACAATTTACATCAAGCTCTTATCTGTAATCGAAGTGACTTGGCTTGATTTAATACTGATAACAAGGTTCGGCAGTTCGAAAGTGTAACAGGTGTTTTACCATTTTTTTTCATAGAGTCTCTATAATTAAGAAAATAATTTGTTATTTAAATTTTCCATTAATATTCTGACGACTCGTCATACGTTCAGAGCGTTGAATTCTCAATTGTGAATAGATGTTGGTGTGATTGCTTCAAGCGCTTTGTTACGTACTTTTCTATAGAAATTTTCGTGCAAAGAAATAAAATAAAAGGGACTTGAAGAACAAAAGAGAGATTAGGGTAAGTGCACTCCTTTTTATAAAAGAGGGGACTAAAACTATGAACATGGATTTAAGACTTTTTTTAAAGAGTAGATTTGTGGATATTTCAAAATTCAAGTTTTCAAGTTACGCAAAATTTTCCGTTTTCGAAATAAAAGTAGTTTTTTTTAAATTTAATTAAAGTCGGTTGAAAACTGAGTAAATGATACAATCTTAGTAAAATTGAATTGCTCTAATCAAAGAATACAAAAGTTGTCTGAGTGTGGAGCCATTCATGCTTTAGTCATACCTGAAGTTAATAAAACAAAACCACCTGTTACAGGTGATATCGATCGATATTCCATTTACTTATCGTAACACGCACGCACTTTTATGAAAGTATAAAGATCTGGTAAAATAGAACTACAATAATTTGTTAAAATTTTTTTTTTATTCGAGATACTGATCTTATTATTATTGCGTTTTTTAATGTGCAAAAAACATGTTTTTCAAATTTACTTAATTGCACATTTAAAAAAAAAGTTATATATGTCAAAGTTGAAATTCCTCTAGCTTGTATCAAAGAAACATGTCATTATTTTATTGTTATGGACAAAATTTTTTGGGCTAAATGATTTTGTTATTTTCAGCATTTTCACTGATTCCAATTTTAGCCACTGACCATTCATTAGATTTTTTTACCTAAAGAAGCTATAAGTTTTAGTACGCTTTGCTGCAATTTTATTAACTTTACTTATTTGGTGTATTTGTACCTCGAACCCTTCAAAATTGAATATTTTGACCCAAAAATCTTAATTTGGGTTATTTCAAATTTCATTTCAATAAAAATTCAACGGACTTTAAATTTTGACTTTTTCGAATTAGAGCGCTTTTAATTTATATCTTTTAAACTTTCTTCGGAAATTTTTTTTAAAGTGACGAAAAATTTTGCGCAGTTTTAAATTCGCGCGAAATTCATGTCAAGGTTGAGGTGAGAAATTTAAAATGCAAGATATTATTGTTTTTTTACCTTATGAAATTATCCTGAAGTTAATCACTAAATATTCTGAACACACCTGAATTCAAGAATTCAAAAACAAACATTTTTGCACTTTGAAATTCACGCCAAATTTATGTTAACCACTAGCATTTTGACATACAGTGGAATTCAAGAATTCAGAAGAAATTGAGTGAAATTATCAAAAAAATTCAAGTCAATTCCAAAATTTTGAAGTAAATTAAGAAAGTTCAAAAGAATCGGAAGACTGAACCAATTTCAATTGATTCCAGTAAAACTGAAGTGAATTTAGGAGAATTGAAGTAAATTGAACTGAGTATTTAACTGAAAATAATTACTAATTGAATCAGTCACCGAATTTTTGCTTTGCAATCTGAACTAATTCAGATTTAGGGAGTAATCATTTTAAATGAATTTGCGTTACTCTAGTTTAGTCCGTAGAATTTAATTTATCACTTGAAAACTATCGAACTTATTCAAGTAAAGAAAATTTATAAGTACAAATTCAATGTAAATTCAAACGAAGAAAAAAAATTAATGGAATTCAGGAGAATTCATTTGAATTCAAGAACATGTGTACATGTGAATTCAATAGTAGTTAGCCCTTCGGAAATTATTGATGAAGTTTGTATGGTTATTTATAAAATCGGATGATAATAAAATTATGAATTATAATTAAGTGGTTCCTATTGAAGTTTTAGTGATATGAATTTAGAGTATTTGTATCAAAAAAAATTATTTAAAAAAATGCACAAGTCTGACACATTTGTTGCTTCTGAAAGTTGAGTCAACGCAGAGAGTGCCACCCTTCCCACTTTTCCTTTGAAGCAAGTAGTCATTAGTCAGTTCTTGAGCTGGTGTTCATTTCGCCACGCTTATAACAGCAGCACGAGCACTTTTTTTCTAAACTGAGTGCTTTAGGTTTAGGATTATGCACATATGCATAATCATTTGCATGAGACATGAGTCTTATTGAGACTCTTGGATTATCCTCGCGCATAAGGGAAAAGTTCCTGGATCTTTGGAAACAGTATTGGCCGTTTCTTCAGTGAGAGAGTTTAGATTGGTCGACCTTATCAGACTCTCGGTTTAAAGCTTAAAGGTCACTCCCGTGAAGATATTGGTAACGAAACGATACTTGATCGAGCGCCTTGTGCAGCAGTTCAGTCGATCTTTTGCCTCCTCGAAATCTTTATCGACCTAGTCCCCTCTTCTCATCACCATATTATGTGTTTTTAGTTTTTAGTAAGTTCAGCCATTAATTTTAGTTCCCTCTTGTCCTTCGGTCGAGGCGACTTTTATTTCATTTCCGGGGGACAAGGTTATTCAGCATCTGCTCAGCATCCTAAAGTTACACCCCAAACTTGGTAGGTCACTTAATTTTTTAAACTTCATCATAATTTTTGTTTCAATTTTAATTCCAAAATTTGCCTATTTTCCCTACATTCGGTGAATAGATTATATATTTTTATATCAAATCGCTTTCAGTTCCAAATATGAAGGTTTACATAGAGAGATATGTATTATTTATTGAATTTATTGAATAATACCAACTTTTGTTTAGTCATTTACAAACAATAGCAAAATGCTTTCATTTTCTTTAAAAATATGTAAAGAATCTTTTAAACACATCGCGCTTCAACTTTTTTGCTTGATCTTTTTTAAATTTTGGTACACTTAGGATAATAATTTTAGAAATTATAATTTTTTATCGAAACCAATCTATATAGTTACTGTAAAAAATTAACGAACAAAATTGATTGTAGTCAAAATGACAGGAAAAAGTTAATTTCGTAATTAAAAATTCAAATTTTGATCGTTTTCACTTGGAATTGATGGAATAATTTATAATGCTAGCAACTATTTTAAAAGTTTCAATGACTTAACATTTCTCATTTCTATATTATACACCTTTTTTAATTAAAATGTGTATCTGTTCCGAATTTGAAATTGTTACATTTTAACAACTTACAATTGTACGATTTGTATTGCTTTAACTTGAAATTTTCCAAATGTAGACGATTTTTCTTAATGAGTGATATAAGTTTAAACCTGCAAGATTTCCAAGATTTAAAATTTGTTCAAAATTAAAGAAAAATATTATCATTGTTTCATTTTATTTGGTAGTCTTCAATTTCCAACCCATTTACTTTTTAAAGGGACCGAATTTAAAACTTTACGAATTTCACTGTCGCAAAATTCAAATTGCTTGAGAAATATTTATTTAAATAGAAATATTATTTATTTTCAAATTTTTGTTTTATATGATTAATTTTTTTTTCTTGATATTTTATATTAAGTTGCCAGATTTTAATATTGTTCGATTTTGCATGCTATGATTTTACATTGTTCCATTTTATACTTTTTTAATCTGGAATCATTCAATAATAAATCCACAAATTTAGCACGGAGAGGAACTATAAAAAGTTTTTGAATGTCAATAAATATCGGTAACAGTAATATTGAAATTGTTAACGAAGTTTCGTTCGTTTGATTAAAATGAGTAAATTTAAAAAATGACAAAATGAACGTTGTAGTTAAACAGTTTCAAATAATCCACTATAACCACCTACAATCAAAAATCGATCATTTTTCAAATTTAAACATTTTCATTAATTAAAAATTCGAAACTTTTAAATGTAAATTGATCAAAAATTATTATTATCTAAATTAATTTATTTTCCATGTTAGTTATATAAAATTAAAACAATTTCCAGAAATCTCCTGTTCATTGCCTTTTTCCGTGTATTTAAATTTAATATTCATTATTTATTATTTACTTATAATTTATTATTTATTATGAAATATTAATGTGTACTTTTGTACACTAGTTATCTCAAGTTCAAAAATGAGCATTGTTAACAATGATTGATAAAATCAAGGAAAATATTCCCATTGTTAATTGTAATTTTGAAAGAGAACTGAAGGCGAACTTTAGAAACAAATATTTCAGGTTAAAATAATTTTATTCAACAATTTAGAGTTGTATATTTTGCTTTCTCTTCAGTTAAAAGTTGTAATTCTTATTTAATCCTAATGTTGTGAGGCTAATTTTATTCCTTGAAAGGTCTCTATAAATCTCTTTGGTGAGTTTTTATTTGAAAAATATTATTTAGGAATTTTATAAACATTATTTTTCTGAAATAAAATTTGTTCAATATAAACGTATCAGATAGATTTGTAAAGAATCTTTTAAGGAATAAAATGAGCGATACTATAAAGTTCGACTTCAGTTTCCATCAAAATTAGTTACAATTAGCAATAGGAATATTTTTTTCGATTCTACAAATCATGTTTAACAATGCTAATTTTTCAACTGGAGATAAAATTTCTTTTTTAAAGGTAATTGTCACATTCATCATTTATCGTTGGTCTCTGGGTTAAGTAAACGTAGCGACATTCGCATTTTTAATTCAAACCTCTAAGCAAATTCATTATCACTGAATGATGTAAAAATCAGAGATTTTTGCTGAAGACATCTTCTGTGATAACGGGTACAAGTCATAAATCAGAAGCTTCCAGAAAAGTTCTGGATTAAAAAAAAATAATGTAAAGCTTTTTCATCAGACTTGCCTAAAACCTAAAATAAAAAGCTTTTTCTACCTAGAAACATACAAAATTGTAGTCTGGAATACCATAAAATTCTGCAAACTTCAGGTGACTTATTCAAATGTTACTAATCTTAGTTGGGCCCCTTTATGCCGTGCGGCTTAATTTTTTAGAATTGAATTCTATAAGTAAAACAGTTTCAATCCGTTTATTTGTCACATCCAATAATTAAACTTCAATCATTATAAATTCAAATTCTGTCTTTTTTTCGTGGGCACTGGATGCACTTTATGTGCTACTAGATATTACGTAAATGGCAAATATGTAATTTAAATTTGCAATGTAAACAAATCTGTTATCAATATAAGAAAAAATAATCAAAAATCGTTTCGAGGACATCTCAACTCTCAACTAGTGACCATTGACTATCTTTGGCGTGATAACTGACGTACGGAATGATAATTTGCAGCTGGTTCATCTTTATAATTTTCAGATTTCAAGTCTATCTACTATCTGTAATATTTTGATCATAATAAAATTATCAAAATAAACACCTCTTCAAAGTAATTCATTCTTTTTGGTGAATTAAAAATTCTGTTCATATTTGTCTGTATTCTACAGTATTCTATAATAATATTTATAAATAATGTATGGAAGAAATCGTATTTTCAAATAATCTATGTCTTTTGATAGGTATAAATAATACCTATTCATTTTCTTAAATGAAACATTGATATGAACCTTAACAAATACAAATTAGATTTTGGTCTTTCGTCCGATGTAGATAATGATTATCAGGTCAAGGAAATTCAGGATATGGTCAACATCATCCAAAGGATGATAAAAGACGGTAAGAATACAAATTCCAAGTGTTATTATTTGTATTTTAAAGTTTGGCACTGTCTAATATTACGGAATTTGCCGTAAAACTAATCCGGTCAAGTATACTTGACCGCTATATATAGCTATGAATTTAGCATTCTTATACCTAGCGCGAAATTTAAGCATATTATATACCCTATTGAAAATATCTTGAGGAAATCCTCGTGTTATTTTTCTACAGCATTTATTCATCGAAATCCTCAGGGATTTTCAAATTCCTTGAAGAAAAAGAAATCGACGAGTATCAGTTGACTGACTCACGGGTTTCCTCGCATAGTCTAAAAATCCTCGAGGATTTTTTCAACAGGGTAAGGTTGCACCTTGCATTGAAGTTTATTAAAACACGTTTTTTATTTACACAATGTTTTTATTTACCTAAGCACGGCCCTGAAACATGCAACATGCTTTTGATCACATAAGCCGTAAGTGAACAGTACTGGTTTATGAGTACGGGTCAAGACTTGTACATATATAATATTATAAGCAGGCTGGCTTCTTATCACAGGGGTTCTCAACTGAGGTCGTTTATTTTCTTTACTTCTCTTTATTGAGAGTTTTATTCCCGACTATGAGCACCCCTTCTTTTATATTGTATACTTGCAAGAGGCATTACACTCAAAATATGAATTATACGCCGAGGGGTTGACAACACGAGCGATGTAGTGTACACTGGCTTCAAGTTACTTTAATAACATACACTTGCTTCACGAGTTATTAGCCCCTCAAACTACTATATTTTTTATTTTTATTTTTTTTTGCAATTTTCGAAATTCTTAATTTTAAATTAATTTTTCATTTGTGAGTTCACTCTAGAGTCTAGATCGTTATATTGAAAAACTTTGCAATTTAAATCTTGCGTCACAATTATTTCAACATTAATAAAATCTAGATAAAATAAAAAGTGTATTTTTGCACAAGTATTGAGGTTCAGTAAAAGCATATGGGATTTTATAATTTACAGTGTGAGTCGGTTTTGCAATTGATGGTCGTTATCGGAAATCGGGTTGAGATCGATTTGAAGAAATCGAACGAGTGTAGTAAGGAGAAATATTTACGAAATGCTAATTTCTCAGGAACGTGTTTCGCTGCGTTCGCAAATCGATGGTATTTTGCTTGGGTTTCGTTTTTTGGTAGCGAAACGCGCCTGTAAGGAATGAAAGAATAAAGGCGCTTGAGAAAGAGGAGACAGGATGGAGGTGTAAAATTACGAAAAATTTGACTGCTTTTTACATTCCAGTGTCTACGCTTTCCTACTTTTATCTCACAGATCAAAAAATGATTTATGGAACTTATAATTGATTCATCATTGTTTTGTTGATTCCATTAGATATTTTAAACAAATAAGAAGCTGCAGTGATTTAAAATATTGAATTAGTTCAAAGTCTTCAAATACATTTTTTTATTAAAATTAAACTTTCGCATTGCAGAGGGGAAATAAAAATTTCACGTAGAGTCGCAAGCCGCGAAATAAATGTTTAAATTCTTTGTAGACAGCCTAATTGTAAAATCATTTAATTTGGGCGGCCGTCTGTCGAAACACGCGCTTTGCGCTCGGGTATTTACTCTTTGCTCTCGGAATGCTTGAATGAAACTTTAATACATATCTTTTAGATCCCATTTTTTTTCTATCAATTTCAGAGCATTCAAGTTTTGTGTCCATGAAGTTCTATAGAGTTATTCTTTTTTTATACTGCAGTTTTTCTATTCCAAGGAAGCGCTGCAATTCCTAAACTGTCAACGAAAATTAAATTTGTTAAGAAATGTCAAAATAGTCGCGGATATTTATTTCGTATCAACCTTAACTTTCAAAATGTACGTCTCTAAATCTAACTTAAAACTTGTGAACATGGGTGAATAAAGAAAATTGAATTTATTAGAATGGCAGGCAAAGAAGAATGAAAGAGCTAAGAGAGATTGGAAAAGCCTAAGTTAATTAAAAAGAAAACAGAAGTGCTAGTAGAAAAACGTTCAGTGCCGGTAATATCAAACATATTATTTCTAAAATGAAGAATAATTATTTTCAAACGTTGCCGAAAGCAGTTTTTGAATTTTTTTCGGCACTTAAGCAAATGTAATTTTTTTGTTTTTGTCCCTGTTTAAAAGTTCTAAAGTTAAATTTGGAAAAATACACTTTTGATGTTGAGATTGATGTAAAGTAAGTAACCACGATTATTTTGAAATTTCTTTCCGAATTCGATTTTCGAATATTAGCTATTTTCAATTTATCACCAGGTAACTTCACTGCTTCGAGTGCTAAGGGGAAAACAATGGCACCAAATGCATGGGACAAAACTTTATTTTTGTAATATCTTCGTAATATAATAATTGTTATCATTTTTTTATTTCATTAAATAGTTCTTAAAAAATAAAAAATAACTTACAAATACATTTATATGGAAAAAATTAGTCCTTACGAATATATTAACAAAATAGGGCCATAATGGACTAAATCTCATGTATTTGGTCCATTGTTTTCCACTCAGCACTCAACGAAGTGAAGTTAGCTGGTGGTTAGGTGAAAATATCTAATTCGTTGACGCTGCAGCGATTGCAGCGATTCGATGGAATATAAAAACAGTTTTTAAAAAAACTCAATAAAACTCCATATACACAAAACGACAAAACGTTCCCTGTGTTGATCCAACAAAGTTATTTCTGCCGAGGCTTCAATTATTAGAATTGAAACGCAAAAAATTTAATAATGTTAGATTGAAAAATGAAAAAATTGGTTCGTTAAAATGTATATCGATCAAAATTGTAAATTAAACAATTAAAGACATGTAATAGTTAAAATTGAAATCTTGTTTGAATTATTCAACGTAGAATTCCATTTTTAATACTTCAAGTTAAAAATTTTAGATTTTTAAAGATTCATTTTCAATCATTTCAATAAACGGGACTTTTTTCCAAGATTTGAGTGGCCATCCTGCTTTACATAAATAAATCTCTTATTTCGAGAATATTAATATTTAGTAACTTTTGTAATTAATTCGTATTTCTACCAATTATTATTAATTGTCTAAAAAACTAATAATAATAAGAATAAAATAATCCATCACAATAAAATAATTTTATGGAAATAATATGTATAATTCGTTTTTATACTTTTTTATTCATGTATTTTTGTTTGTTTTTTTCAATTCTACTTATTAATTATTTCAAGAAGTGGCCAAGAATTCAACCAATTAAAATATATCTCTTGCGTTACGGGTAATAACTTTAAAAAGTTTAAATTTAATCTATTTTCCCGCCACTAATTAAACGCGTGCTGATTGGTGTAAAAACAAAACACGACTCAACAAGTGTTTTTTTTCGTCAGAATAGACGCTTTCGACTTCCGACGCTTTGTTGGCTTTTTCGTGTGTCATGATTTTAATTTTCTTCTATATTTATAACCGTCTGTTTTTTATAAAAATTCACTCCATATTAGTGTTTATATGTGTTAATTTATTCCTCAATAAATTTTATTATTTACGACAAACGTGTTGATTTTTGGATTGTTGCCGGTAAATTTTTAGGTTATGTTTACTCAGATTTTGTAATTATTTTTCATTTTCGAATGACTTTTCAATATGTTCATATACGGGGTATTCTAATATTCATGAAACTAATTTTACGAAATGTTCACCGAAAATATTTGTGCTACGCTGCGCTCCCCGAATTTTAGTGAACACTCAACTTGTCACCTTTTCATTTTTCCCATTCTAGGTACGCGCACCGAATTTCGGCGAGCGACCAATCACAAATGAATATTTTTTTTCGAAATTCTGTATTTGAAATTTTATGTAATTATATAGGAATGCAACCAATTTTTTGTAAATATTAGTTTAAAACTTAAAACAGACTTAGGTTTTTGAAAAACAGTTTCCTACTTCTTTTTTTTTTGTTTGCTGAAATTTTGTTTCTCTTATAATTTAAATGATTTAACTTTAAAAGCATTTTTATTTTCTGTTGCAGGTCACGTATTTCAAAACCCGGAGGCAGTTAATCTAGTTTTGGAACCTGGAATATGGTGAGTACATAATAAGTAAATTGAAATTCTTCCAAGTTTTTATGTACTTTGACATAATCAAATTTTAAAATCCTTCAAATTCCTGTTTATTTAAATTGTTTGAAAACTTTAAAAATTATCCATATACTCATTTTTTATAGTCCGGGAAAAGAACTGTTAACTCGTTTCATTATGCTTTTTTATGTTTAAATTATTTTTAAAGACTGCGTAAAAGCTGTAAAATGTATATCAAATCATGATTTGTTGGTAGATGTTTTAACTCGAGAGAGAGAGAGAGAGAGAGTTTTAACCTCTCTTTTTTTATTATAAGAAATAAAAAAAAATTCCATTGCTCTTATTGATTTATTTAACTTTAATCCTATTTTTAGAATTTAATGTTGATTTCTGAATTGCAGTTAATAGATTTAAAGGAAGCTATTTTGCAATTAAGGAAATATTACTAAAATACAAAAACCAAATATAATATTTTGGAAGCCAAATTATGATAAAAAATATTTGGAACCTTGGATGGCTATTGTTCAATGAGTTCACAAATCTTACAGATGACTCGATATAAACGGCTGAAGAATAAAAACTAAAATTTGTAAAATACGTGTTCTCACAAGAGAAATATTAACTACTTGACTTACTTTATCAAAAAATATTATTTTATCCATATCTCAATATTTTTATGATATCCTTCATTTTTATTTCAGCTCAAAAGACGAAGAGGTAGATAGTAATTGCGTGGTTAGGGCGCGAGGTCTTCCTTGGCAGTTGTCTGATCAGGACATCGCTAAATTTTTCCGAGGTCTGAATGTCGCAAAGTAAGTAAAATTTCATTTGTCATACATCGCCTAAGAAGTATCTTGTATCTACATCAGTAAACACATCTACATGTTATTCTTAACATTTTAATTAAATAACTAAAGCTGCAACTTTCTTCAACGAATAATTTGTCTCGTATTTTTGTGCAAGCTACTGGGATCAATGTCTATGAGGTAAAAGTAGGCATCTCCATAATGTGTTCTTGTATTTTCATTTTTCCTGCATTTATTATAACCAGGGTGGCCACAACCAGAAAACTGTAAAATGCCAGTGATTTTTTTTTTACTGGGAACGAGCCGGGAATTTATTTAATTGTTAGTAAAAAAACATCCAATTCAATCTCTTAAAGGCCTCAAACCAAGCTGAATTTGACAGTTGTTAATTTTTTAAGTCTTTTAATATTTCGTTTAATTTCGAATTTCATAAATTTGGAAATGTGTAGTTTAAAATTCTTATTTCAAGCGTGTGACTTTTTACACTTGTATCAGAATTATTTTTATTCTTTGTGCTTATTTGATCTTTTTTTGTGTGCTTTTTCCCCATTTTTTGTAATTGCAAATATCTAATTTTACATTTTTGAATTTTTAATTTAAGCAGAGATTTAATGATTTATAGAATTAAAAGCACTCAAAATTGAATAAATTTTAATGGAAACATACATATAAAATAAAACAATTTTTGAAGCTAAAATGATGCTTAAAAAATTAGAATTGAAAACTTTCAGAGTTGAATATTTATTCATCAAAACTTGATAAATTAGGCAATTTCAAATTAATAGCATTTAAAATGAAACTATTTTGCATTTATTCCTCCAAGATATTTTTTCAGTTTTTAAGGGTTTAATTTGAAAATTAGGGCTCGAATAAATGTCTGAAAACCTGGGGATTGACCGGAATTCTTTTCTGAGGTCGCAGTGGTCATCCTGATAATATTTAGTACAATTTTATTACTTTATTAATTTAATTATGTGTAAATTTTTAATCGTTGTGGATTTTCTGAGTGTTGTCACTGGGTAGATCGATTAATCATGATACGAGATGCAGTAAATGTTTACACTTAGAGATCTTTTAGAAGCGCAAGCAAGAAGTATTTTGAGAAACTCAATAACTAACGCACTGGTCTTACGATAGCTTCTATCTAGGGTCAAGGATCATGCTTCTTCGGTCTGGCACAATTAAGTCTGATTTGAGACTCTAAATTTTGGACTTATAATCAACAGTATTTTCCCAAAATAAAGGCTGGTTTTTGTTAAGTCTTTTAGGGTCAAATATTTCTAAAAAAAAATTTCTTAGTTTAAAGTTATTAAAGTGATGCTATTATGTTATTTATATTTAAAGTTATTAAAGTTATGTTATTATGTTATTTCTATTATTTTTTTTTAATTTGAACGCTTTAAACGTGAAATAGTTCATACTCTGCTAATCAAATCGTTTTATTTCAAGACAAAATTTTAATTAGAACTGATTTAATTTTGAATGCAGCTGGGAAGAATTCATAAACCCGAAAACTAATTTTAAAAGTGTACAATTTAGAAGAATACAATTTAGAAGAATACAATTTTATATTGTCCAAATTTTTGTTTCCAAATAGAAGTACAAATTTACCATGAAGTATATTTAATTAATATTTTTGAATTTCAGAGGTGGCGTTGCCTTGTGTTTGAGTCCGCATGGAAGGCGGAACGGAGAAGCTTTAGTACGTTTTGTGAGTAAAGAACACAGGGACATGGCGTTGAAGAGGCATAAGCATCATATTGGCTCTCGCTATATCGAAGTCTACAAAGCATCCGGAGATGACTTTGTTGGAGTCGCCGGAGGCACCAGTGGAGAAGCACATGCCTTCCTCTCTCGAGGAGCTCAAGTTATCGTCCGGATGAGAGGGCTTCCTTACGACTGTGTAGCTAAACAAGTGGTGAGCCCTCAAAATATATTTTTTTAATTCAAATCTATTCCTATTAAACACCGACTTCTAAACTTCTACTGACGCTTGTTGAAGTTGAACTAAGTAAGACTGTGAAATTTATTTCTCTTCTCAAGCTGTATCCATTTCCTAATGTCCAACTAATTCTTTGCAGCTGGACTTTTTCGCGTCCGGACAAAAACCCTGCCAAGTTCTAGACGGTGAAGATGGAGTCTTATTCGTGAAGAAGGCAGACGGTCGGGCAACTGGCGATGCTTTTGTCCTTTTCGCGAAGGAAGAGGATGCGGCGAAGGCTCTCAGCAAACACAGGGATTGTATCGGTAGCCGCTACATTGAACTTTTTAGAAGTACAACCGCCGAAGTGCAACAGGTAAACTTGATTCATTAGCAAAAATGCATTCTAGAGATATTCTTTCATTTTTACATTCTCATCATAATGAGAAGTTATTAGTTTTATGTGAAAACTGACTATCGCGAATTTTTTTGTTTTGATTTTAGGTTTTAAACCGAGTGAGTGACACAAAAGCGTACGACAGGATGCCACAGCCAGTGCTGCCGATGCCAAAGTTCAGCACACTTTTACCGCAACATGTCATCACGTCAGGAACTCGCAAAGACTGCGTTCGCCTCCGTGGACTTCCCTACGAAGCGCTTGTCGAGCACATCCTCGAGTTCATGGGCGAACACTCGAAAAACATTGTTTACCAAGGAGTCCACATGGTTTATAACACACAGGTAAAGATTAATTTTTCTATATACAGTACTCTCACAAAGCGCCTTTTTCGCCAAGTGTATCCCCCTTTCACTAGGTCTAAATTCGGTAAGTGCCTCGAGCATGGCTTTAGATGCACGTGCGACAGACGATATTCAAATAGTTCACCAATGCGTTCCCAAGCACTGGGCGCTTTGTGAGAGTCTAATGTACTTTACGGAGTTTCTGGTAGTTCGGATTCCACCTTAGCTGACGTTAAGTACAATAATGTATTTTCAATTTATCCAGGGTCAACCCTCGGGTGAAGCATTCATCCAGATGAACAGTGAGGGCTCTGCCTACGCTTGTGCCTCTCAGCGTCACCATCGCTACATGATCTTCGGGAAGAAGCAACGCTATATTGAGGTCTTCCAGTGCAGCGGCGAAGACATGAATCTGGTATTAACAGGTGGTCCGACTCCGACAAAAGCTCTGCTCTCACCCGGTACGTTAACCCCGCAATCACCCGGGCCTCTAACCCATCAACAGCCTTCGGCCCCAGTCCCAATGCCGACGCCTCAAGCCCCCTTATGGGACATCCACGCACTAATGCAAGCTCAGGCTCAAGCCCAGGCGCAAGCTCAGGCCCAAGCCCAGGCTCAAGCGCAGGCTCTCAGGAATCAGGACTTTTGGTTGATGGCTCTCGCCTCGAATCCTCCCAATTCCAACTCACCAGTATCGCCTACCTCCAACAACACGAGCAAAGCTCTAGCGCTTCCTGCGCCGGCTCAACATCAAATGCAGTCCTACGCCATGACACCACAACATGCTGCTGCCATTCACGCGGCTCAGCAGCATGCCCAGCAACCTCAAGCACCATTTTTACTTTTTAATATGCCCTCTCGGTACCCAATTCTTCACCGGGCTCCTCAGCCTCACGGGCTCATGCCTTCCCTTATTCAATCTCCACTCAATCCCGCCGCTTTGGTAGGTTTAAAGAGGTCTTGGGAATCCGCTTTTCCAGCCGAAGCCGCTGGCGCCGCTGCCCCAAAACGAGGCCCTTGGCAAACTCCGGCTGGGTTCCCCACACAGGCCACCGCTCCCGGTTTGGCATATCCTGCTCAATTTTATCCGCAAATGTAGAGTCTGAGCTAGCCGAAATTTCTTGGCAAATTAGATGATTTTTTTAAAGCATAGTTTTTTGACGGAAAGATTAAATTGGTAAAATTCAGGGCCCGGATCAAGTAACCGATTGTAATTTTAATCATGTTTAAATCGAAATATTAAAAGGGCACAAAAATAGTATCAAAAGGAGCCATTCTGGGTGAAGTAGCGAAATGAAACTATGATCCTTCTGACAAAAAACGTGACTTTTTTCACCACACGTGACAATAATTTAAGATATTATTAAGTGCCTTACTTTCTCGGATCCATCTGCAATCTCGATTTTTATCAGCCAAATGCATCGCCTCCAATCTCTTAGCATTCGAAAAGTAAACTAATCCACGAGATGTCACTTTTATCAGGCACTCGATGCATGGCAGTAAAGAAAGGGTAAAAATACAAAAAACTTTAGGCTCTTTACAAATATAAACCGAAAACATTTTTTCAGCAATAATAAAAGCAGGGAAAATACATCTCGCATACTTAATATAAATATAATAAAATATAATTGTTAAAGAAATAGAAATTTCCCGACAGAAAATTGTCAACGATGTCAAATTGCCGATACTAAATATTATTTAAAAAATGGTTAGATTAAATATTAGTTATTAATTAAAAATGAAAATCGACTAGAGCTTCCACAAAGGAGCGTCATAATGAGTTTTAGTGAATTTTGTTCGAAGAAAAATGTTTTGACAATATGCACGGTATTTTTAACCCTAATTAGTCACACGGGGTGACTTCACCGTTTAAAAAAAAAAATTTAAACAACTAATTTGTGTTACAAAAAGTAAAAGATCATCTTTTGCAATCCTTAAATAATACCTAGCAATTTTTTAGATTTTTAGGACTCATTACGACCCAGTGTGACTATTATGCGATTCTACTGAAGTGTGACTAATTAGGGTTAAAATATTGTTTTTTTACAATTAAAAAAATCCAAACTTGTTGAAAAAATGCACATTTTCACAACGTGTTTCGTTTACTAGTTTTTAGCCGATTTTCACAAAATTACAAAAAAAAATCAGATTATAAATTATTTTATTTTATTTTGAAAATACATTTCCACCAAGCTTGAACTTAACAATAATTAAAATTTCGTAAAACATTAAAAATTAATAAAACTGACAGAATAAATAATATAAATAAAAAATTTACGAATTCTTCTGAAAAGGTCATCTAAAAATTTAATTTTGTTAATATTAAACCGATTTTTCCATGAATCTTTTGGTTTTATTAATCATAGTTACTCCTATTATTGCTGAACAAAATTTTTTAGTTTTTAAAGAGCGTTAAGTTTTTAATCAGGTATATTTACTCTTGTTTTAAGACAAATGCAATAGGGTCGATGCATGCGGGGGATTTTTGTCCAAAAACGTGCCTGACTTTAAAGAAAATTGTATAAGAAATTAATTCCTTAAGCAAAGAAACATTATAGTCAAGACTTATTTATAAAATAAATCTTCCATAAAATGGAACCCCTTTGAAGTCAGATTCGTAATCAAATGCAACTTTTTCTAAAACTTGAAAAGAAGTCGAGTTTGCAGATTTTTCTTATGGTTTGAGGTTCGCTATACGTAAGTTTTGATATTCCATTTTTTCTAATGAAACTCGTGATGATATATTTACACCAGTGTTTCGTCCGGAAGGACAAACCAAGTGCCTTAATTGCTTCAAGATTTTGAGACTTTACATTGAATATCCATATATTTATGGTGATAAAAGAGTACTTAGAAATGATCGTTGCATTTACCTTGATCGACAAGTGAAAGGTATTATTTTTTTATTAATTATTAAAATATATAATATTATATATATAAATATTTAGAAAATCTTATCGAATAGAATTATTCTGTAATATATAGTTTATTTAGACTTTTCTCCTCATTCCCTAGTAGATTATCTAGTTACTATGTCAACTGGTTGTTTCTAGTTTTACATTCCGAAATTCGTGTGCGTGTTCTGTACAAAATGTTCCCAAACCCCTAAAATTAATCAGAATATATATTTTGATAGAATCTATCTGATTAAAGCAGCTTGTGAGAGCAGCTAGATTTTATATTGGAGGTAGGCGCTTTTTGCAAATCCCTCAACATTCCTTAGTTAACATTCCTCATTTTCCCTCAAGAAAGAGGCCACATTTCGCAATAATTAAGATTTGAGAGTACAAAGGAGCTGAATCGTTTAGTACTTAAAAATGCTCCTTGCTATTTCTGATGGACAATTATTTTACACTAGTGTTCAAGAATTATTGTTAATGGGAGCACTGGGTGCTAGTCTCCTGATCTTTTTGATCTTTGTCCTTTTTTTAATTCATCTGAATTCGTCCCTGAAGGGTTCTTCAGTGTTCCGTTTATTATATTTAATTTAGAGATTCGACTCTTCAGCAAAGGATTTTTATTCTTGAGAATCGAATAAATCAGTACAATTAAAATTCTTTGCTGAAAGACTGCAGCTTCTAATTTTAGAGATTAGTACTTTCGGTGTCTCACATTCTACGCAGTGCTTACCACACCTTACTTGGGAGTCCAAGGAATATATCGAGGGTGAGTTTGTGGAAATTCCAGGAAATCTTTGTAGACAACAAAATAGAGCTCATGTTGAAATATAAAAACTCCAAAGTCTTCCACATCTCAAAACCTTGAGTTTGAAAGATTTCAATTTCCACGAGCTAATTCTCGATTTTCCTAGGTGCAACGGATAAGGACTCTGGCCAAATATACGCGATTCTTGCCAAGCTTTTACGTTTAATAAATAAAAAGAAGAATGCGGAGATCGTTCGTTGCGCCAGGAAAATATTTTAGTAAATTGGTTGAACGCATGTAGTGGGATGTGGAGGGACATACATCTTTGTTAATACGGAAGAAAGGCCATCTCGAAGATTTATTGTGTGTTTTTATTATCGTATGGTTGACGACTTGCACACAGCCGTTCTTCAAATATGTGGTAGAGAGTAGTAGGTATTTTTATTTAATTTCCTCGGATCGGCTGATGCCTAGTCTTCCGTCAGAAATAGTCGACTCTAAAATAACTTATATATCTAAGTTTAAGTCTTAAGTTTTTCATGATTGTATTGTATTCATGATTCAAAGTTCGAGTCACATTTCTGATTGAAGCGATCAAGAATTGAAAACTTGAGAATAGTTGTACTGGCTCTTTAATTATGTTCATCAAAGTGTAGACTGTAGAGAATTGAGGAATAACTTTCGGCTTGTCGTATTTTTTAAAACGACCCAATATTGAAATTTGAATTTCGCGCTACAGTTGTAAGTACAGACGTGCAGACTAGCAGCGCTGGTCGTAAGGATGGAGTCTAGTGATGGGCGCTGCTTGGTATTTCACAGTCATGACCAATCCTGACCGGTCATGACGGTAAATGTTGGTAAAACGCGGTCAGACCCAAATATTTCCACCAGAAAAGGTTTTTTTATAGAGAAAAGTGATTTAGTTGTTAGGACATACCCTATACTAAACTTTTACAAAAAAAATTTCGGTTCTAAATGTTCCAGTTATTCTCAAAGTAATAAAAATTCCAAAAAGCTGAGCATAGCAGACGACACTTTTGACAGTTTCGCGCGAGTTTCGAGGAGAATTTGAAAATGACACTTTACAAATTTACAAATTACATTGAAAATCTGTTGCATTTACTAAGCAATATTTTTAAAATAATATTTAGTAGTATGCTAAGTTATTTTGAATATCATTTCAATAAATATGACACTTAAATATTAAGTTAAGTACTTTGTATCGTATAGGTTATATTTCCTAAATGAAAATATTGTTTTTTTGTCTTCAAAAATAAAATAACATTGATATCTAATTATTATGAATTTAGATTTATGAGTAATTTGTGTAAATAATTTATTATTTGTTATTATTTATATGTGACGAAATTCAATAAGGCAATTATTATCATTAAAAATGGTAACAATGACAATACAAATAATAAAAAATAATACATTATTTACACAGGGAATATAACCTATACGATACACAGTACTTACCCTAATGTATAAGTGTCATATTCATTAAAATGATAATCAAAATAACTTAGCACACTACTAAATATTATTTTAAAAATATTACTTAATAAATGCAACAGATTTTCAATGTAATTTTTCAATTTGTAAAGTGTCATTTTCAAATTCCCCTCGAAACTCGCGCGAAACTGTCAAAAGTGTCGTCTGCTATGCTCAGCTTTTTCGCATTTTTATAACTTTGAGAATAACTGGAACATTTAGAACCGAAAAACTTTTTGTACAAGTTTAGCATAGGGAATGTCCTAACAACTAAACCACTTTTTTCTATAAAAAAAACTTTCCTGTTGGAGATATTTGGGTCTGACCGCGTTTTACCAACTTTTACCGTCATGACCGGACATTACCGGTCAGGTCAGGTATTACCACAGTCAGGCCGAGCAGTGCCCATCACTAATGGAGTCCCATAGTAGCGACAAACTGGGCGCAAAACGTCAAGTCACTAGACATTTCAGCTAATGAAACTTTTTCTGTAGATTACTAGGAGAAAATCATTGACTGAAATGTCTAGTGACTTGACGTTTTGTGCCAAGATTGACACATAGGACGCCACCTTGAGACGCGAAATACAATGTGCTTTAGATCATGGCAATTTTGAATTAGAAAGCTTTTAAATCCTATAATTTAAAGCCTGAAATGTTATCACCATTTCTCTGCTTATCAAAGAGATTCTATCATTAAAATTAAAATCCAAACTCGGCAGCTAAAATTGAGAATACCAAAAACGCTTTACTTTTGAATTCAAGATGATGAAATCAATCTCAGAGAAGTACGTCTTTTTCTCAGGTGGTCTGATCCAAGTGCAAAAAATGTTTTCCTGTTAAAAAGATTTTTACACTTCTTTGTGGTGTCTTTTCTTCGGTTTTCGTTTAATTAGAAATGGTAAATCGGTGGTTAAGTTGCGCCCAGAAATGACCTTACTCGTGCACATGCATCGCATCACTCCGTTGGCTTTCGCTGGATTCATGCGACGAATATCATGGGCAAAGATTATTGATAAATTCTAATAATACAATTATTCTATTTACTATTTTCTGTACTAACTGGACATAAGCTGCATTATAACGTGACCCTGTGTCAAATGTGTTGTCTGGTTTGTGGATGGCTAACAACTGGTGATTGACGGCGTCGCTTTCCGTTTATGTGCGTCAGATTCTTGTCTTAGGGACGACTAGGCTACACTTGTAAAACAATTTCGTCGGATATTTATTATTATAGGTTTTGTCTCTCTTTCCCTGGAAATATTCGCAGCACGCATGAGCTCGTAATAATTTTTTTTTCTTCGTCCACCGACATTTTCACGGCTCTTTTTTTTTGTTGAGTTCTTCATTTCTAATTTGTGGTTTACATTTCGCACCATAATCGGAATCCCTCACTTAGCCATAACCTCTAATTTCGACGTGATTGTGGCGCGAAGTTCAGAGTACGAGATTTTCTTTTTTCGATTCATGAATTAAATTTTTCAGTTCTGGGGAGCTTTTAATTTCTAAATTTATGGAATTGAATCGATTTGTTTGCATAAGCTGGGAAAATGTCACGGACAGAAATTTAGAGGACCTGTTTTGTCTCCAGGAACTAGATACAATTTTTGCTTAAAAAATAGTTCTGAATTTCGATTTTGAAATTAAAAATAAAATTATTTCATGCAATAATTTGGCTTTGCTGGTGCAGGGATATTCAAAGGGGATCAGAATTATGGGATGATTTAGGATACATTGAGAAATATTTTTTGTTTATTATTGATAATTAAGCTTCAATTCTTATTTTCTTGAATCGGATCCTTTTTGCATATGCCTGCTTAGAGTTCTAAAACTTATTTAATTTAGAAACTTTTCAATTCTCTGCCTGCTAATTTTAGTAAATTTCTGGAAATTCTAAATTTGCAGGTTCAAAATACAAAATTATGGGTATAAATCTTGCAGTTTAAATTGCGCACCCAAATCTTAAACCCACGCTTGAAAAAAACCTAAAAATTTGAGGCGATTTTGGCGGTAAATTCAAGTTGTAAGACATTCTTTTCTCATTGGACGATTTATATCAATTAAAATGAACATTTTAGAACTCTAAAACTAGACAAATTTTTCAGAAGAAAGAGGTTTTTTTATAAGCTTTTGCCTCTGCCCTAGCGAAAGCTAACTAATGGTCATGCATCAATGCACTATGTAGCGCAATGGAATGGGATGAAGTGTCGATGTCTCGATAATAATAAATCTCGTTAGAGGATTTCATTATAACTACACGTAATATTGGGAGCTATGAAACACACTTCTACACGGACGTACGAGCACATCTACACGCACAACAGTTTTTTTTACTGTAAACTCTGTATATCGATGATTATATACCAATAATCAATAATCATGTTTAATAAATGTAATCGTGTCTCGTGGATATCTTTAAGCTTGCCGGGTTGGTGGTTTCTTATCCTTGATACCTTGCAGGGTGGTCGTACTTTTCTATCCGCCCCGGTTTCTTCATCTTCGTAAATCTAAAAATCAAATTGAAGATGAATAAACCGAGACAGTATCTCAGAATTTTTTTCGGGTTATAAATTCTGTATTGAAAAAAGAGGGAAAATATGCGTGCGTGTTCGATCAAGGAGGGAATTTTTGCATGAGAATCATCAGAATATTTTGCTTTTTCATATCTGGTTGCATGCATTTTTTGTAGGCAGAAGCCTTGATTTCAATGTTGATGAAGTATGTAGGCGGGTAGAAAAAAGTACGGTCATCAATCCTGTTGCGTCCTTTATAGAGATTTCACGGGGCTGGCAGGTATCTTTGGTGCGTAACGAATCAGTCGAGAATTCTGTGTCGCAACACACATTGGGGGTTTCTATCACTATTTTTTTTATCTCCGTTCCCTTTTTTCTAAGCTATCTTGCCCTTTTTTCTATCATCCAAGCTATTATCGCTCATTTCTCACCTTCAGGCTGGTTTATCATTTAATTTTTTAAGACTCTTTATACGGTGAGGGTGTTGAAACTCAATATCATTTTTAAAGCTTTGAAAGCCATCGTACATTATTATTTTAATTTATGCAATTTAATTTTCCCGCTATTGTTATGTCACCCTTAAACCTAACCTTTATTTTTGACGTGATTGTCGCGCAAAATTGAAGTTGCTTAAATTGCTTTCAAACATCAATTATATGCTTTATAATTGGAATATTTTTTCTATCTTTTTTGGAAACTATTTTTGAAGAATAAACCAGCCTGGAAAGCTCTGGTGTTTTTCCCAAATGGTGGTAGTTTAGGAATCTAGTCAGTGATATAGAATTTTTTATGTGTTGTAGAAAAATGTCCGTCTTTGGGAAGTATTTACTTATTTTATTTATTTTTTTACAAAAAATCGATTTCATGTTCTGAGAGTTTTTTTCTCATTTAGTTATGGAATTGAATACAAACATTGCAAAATTGTATGCTCTTCTTTGAAACTCAAAACCTAAAATTCTAATCGAGAAGCAAAGAAGGAAAAGTTTAGTTTGTCAACTGATGACACCTGAATTATACTCATAAAATATTGATGTATGATTTGTACCTTAGCATCTCTGTTCCGTCGAAAATAAACTGGTTTCCATTAAAACTTGTCAAACTGGTTCTGCAGTCAATTTAAATGGATAAAGGACCAAATTTTTTTTTTTTCTGTTAATTCCAATGAAACGATTTTCAGCGCTGAACTCTTCATTTTTAAATTCAAGCACTTTATTTTAAGTATAATTAATTTTAATGATACGAAAAAACTTCAGAACTTATTATCAGTTTTTTAACATAATATTGCAAATGAGTTTAAAAATTGTTTTATGTTTTCAAATTGACTTAAATATGTAGTTGATATTAGTACTATTTACTAACAAAAAATTACCAGAGATGCCTGCTTACAACCCCAGAGTGCAAACAACAGAATTGTAAATTGAAATTTCTATTGCAAATCGAAAGTTTTAAGATTTAGAGACCTACACAAATTATAATTATAAATATTAATACCATATTTTTATAAATGAAAATATAGAGTAGTAAATTAAGTTTATAAGATGATTAAATGATAAAATTTCCATTTGCAACTCTGGCACATCGAATATGAGGTTCATTTTTTACTTATTATTATCTGCGAACTTGCGTTGAAATATTCCCGTAACATACTCGATTGTCAATTTACATATCAGACTCCTAAGTTTGTACGTTATTTTCACGATGTTTATGGATAATCCTTTTCACTTTACTTTAAATCTTGCAGAACCTATTGTTTCTTTGTTGGTGATGCTGTGGCTATTTACTATTATACCCGTTTCTGTTTGCCACTCAACATTCATCTGGAAATCAAAAACTAATTAGGCTAAATTTTTACTGAGACTACGTTTTAGAATGCTCAACGACATTATTTTATAATTTAGATAATAATTGACTTCATGTATTCAAAGTAAGTCTCTTTAATAGATTCTTTCTATTGATATTGGAATTGGCTTTATGAACCAGCAATAACCCCCCGCAAAGATAGATTCCATTTAATTTTTAAAAGTACACGCTGCTACCGCTTGTAACGTTTAAAAAATAGGAGAACATCTTGGAATTTAAAGTTGGCGCAGAAATAAAATATTCTTTCCTATTTCTCTGGGTATTTGGTTTTTATGATTTCTGGAGGATTTTTTGTGGCATGGAGCGTGGAAACGTATAAATCAGATTAATTAGTTTTCACATTTTGTAACTTTAAATATTGCCACGTTCAACCTATTGACTACAAGCTTGACGATGGCAACTGGTTTTGATGTGTGGTGCTGTTCACGATGTATCCGGGGCCTGTGCTGTGACTGGTGAACGGACAATGATTACCCAGTCCAGCGAATCGTTCTCTAAAAAAAATCTCATCGTACCACTGTTACTTCGATAAAAGTTTAAAAATCAATTAATACTAGCTTTTAATCATTTTGGACGCGTCTACATTTGAATGCTTTTCAATGCCTGTCCCTCCGACTTGAAAATGATACTCGTAACTTTTTAAATGAAAAAAATAAACTTGTGGCGTCACAGTCACGCCAAAATTGTAATGACACACTTGCACATAAACTCTGAAACCTTCTAAATTGTAAAGGGTTTTGGATTTAAATACCATTCTAATTTTGGAAGAATGGGAATTTCACCTTTTATGTGATGTTTCAAAATTCGTGTTACTTCCAATTTTTTGAATTTTTTTATTTGGATGCTTTCAATTTTGGGAAAATGCAAAGTTTGACCCCCTTAGTATTAAAGATCTTGATGCTTTTAAAAATGAAACTATTTAAAATTTAAGACAATGAAAGGATTCAAATTCTGATTTTGGAGGCTTAACAATATTCAAAAATAAAATTGTTTTTAAAAGCTTAATAAGTTAATCATTTGCCAAACGCTTTCAGAGGTTATGTTTAATTGTGGAGTTATTATTCTTATATTATTGTGGAGAGAAATTTAAACGGGCGATCTTTTTTTGTTTCAAAAGTTACAAACAAATAGTATTTTTTTAAATAAATGCATAGATATTGAATGGGGACGAGCAAAAAGGAAGGTGTGGTTTGGCATTCGAAAGAAGTGATAACAACATTTTTTAAATCGGTTAATGTCTTCTGTTCGGTTTTTGAATTTGAGAAATCCAATTTTTAAATATTCAGAAGGAGTTTCTTTATGAGCCAAATTATTCTAGCGATTTTTTATGAACACAGTTTTTCGTGGTAAACAAGAATACAAAATTAGAAATGAAATCCAAAGATGTTTTGCAAATTACAGTTTTGTGAAAAAAAGGTTTTTTCGAATTTAGTTAATTGCACATTAAAAAACGTATATGTCGAACATGAAATTTGTTCAGTTTGAATCGAAGAAATATGCTATTATTTCGTTATTTGGAAAAAAAATTTTGTTGTGGTTTTTGAAGCGCTAAAATCGTTGGAAAAAGACCAAATTCGCGATTTTGAAACGCTTCAAAAAGGATGACAATTTTGTTTGGTAATAACTAGGGAGCGGACTGAATAAGGTATGAACTCGACTGAGAATCATCTACGAAAGGACAACCACTGCGAGCAACAGTGTGAAGTTGTTTTGTAAATTCAAATATTTCTCCTCGCAGTGTAAAACTTTTTTTAAAATGCCCAAATAACTAATTTAAAAAAATTTTGTTCGCACATTTTCATAAAATTGTAGCATGCACAAAATTTGGTTATTCCTAGTTTTTTTTTTAATGTTTCATTACAAAAATTATTTGCAAAAAGTTCACCAAAATTTTTGACCTCATCAGAAAATTTTAAATTTTCAAATTCAAAAACCGATCAGAAAAAAATTAATCGATATTTAAATTTGGTATTACTTTTTTCGGATGCCAAACCACAGCAAAGTTTTTCTCAGCTCAAACCATTCGATTAATTTCAACATTTTCACTCCGCCCCAATATTAAAGCAATATTTCTAGCTTCTATTTTGATATTTTTAAAATTTGCTAATTTATAAATACTTTAAAATCAAAGTTTGGAAGCTTCCTATTCCAATTAATTTCTAATCCCAGTGGGCACCGGGACATCATAAAGACGTCCTTAGAATATGCCATCTGACAAACTCTTTAAGACATCATTAGGATCTTTTCATGTCTTTAAAAGTTCCTCAGAACGTACTCCAAAAGACATCTATAGGACAACTTTAGGACTTGTGTGCCCACTGGGATGTTTCTGCAGTAATATTTGTTCTCAATTCGAATTTAGTTCTAAATTAAAAATTTGAATGCTTCAAATTATCTGATGTTTTTAAATTTTAATATAAATTCCGTCACTTGAAAATTTGTTTGTTTCTAAATTAAAAAACTTCCAAATTCTGAACTAAATTTCCTTGGATGGATAAAATTATAAAACGACGAAAAAGAAGCGAAGTAAAACCTATTCTTTTCTTTGTTCAATAATTTTTTTCTGACTTTCTGGTTATGGTTATTCGATTAATAATATTCTCACTTGTGTCTGTCTTACTTCAATGTTTTAAAATTGCAACTCTTATTTCTTTTCTCTTCTGTCCTTATCTTTTTCTTCTCTAAATCGAAGACAGAGGTACGAGGTTGGTTTAATTTTTTATTTTCTAGTTAAAGAACTTTAAGAATAAGTATTACATTCCTGGTTCTCTGAAGGGAATGAGCTCAATTTATAATTGTTATTTTCAAACTTGAATGTGGTGGTTGTGAGAAAGAGAAAGCAAGAGAGAGAGAGTGGATTTGGTAATTCGGCGTCGGGGCAAAAAACGCAAAAGGTGGTTGCGACGTGTGCGTACAATTTACTGTATTATGTTATACAATGGTGCAGTGTGGATCGCGTTTTGGTAGCGGGACTTCTACGTACAATACTAACTTCTGTGCTTCCAGGTAGGCCAAGTCAATCATTATTCCTAAGCTGGCGAGGATTTAGGAGCCTTTTATTACCAGGAAATTATGTGTAACAAATTAAGAATTTTAAATTGAAAGAAAAACACGTTTTCCATCATGGAAAGATGATAAGAGATGTAAAAGAAATTATTTGTCGGAAACATTTTATTTAACTTTGAGAATGGTACCTGGCTCTTGGTTCCTCATCAGAATTACGATATCATGTGGTTTAGAGCTCTCTAATTTTTACTATAAATAAAAGGGTATTTTGTGTTTTGTTCTAAATGGTAAACATAGCTAGTATTCGTTTTATTTTGTATATAGAAATCATGGGTTCTCTGTTAATTTGGCTATTGGTGTTTCACGTATGCAAAATTAACTTTCTACTGGTGTCACAAATGGTTACAAGTCACAATTGCAACGCGTTTCAGTTCGAAACACTTTATTAACTCTTATCCTACATTTATCCATCCTGCATTCAATAGATGACCAGAATTTTCAATTTGTCTGGAAAAAAGTTTTTAAAAAAAGTCTGGTTTAGAATTAATCTATTATTTGATAGAAAAGTGAAAGCTAGATTTCTCTGCTCCTAGGGAAAATATTTAATTGGAAATACTATAGAATCGTGGAGAGAATAAGTAATTAAAGATGGAAATGAATAATGATAGTAATGTTGTTATTTTGTAATATTTTATTTCACCAGGAGGCACGATGATGCCACCACCTCTCGCTACAGCAGCAATGTTCCAGCCTCCACCATCGCTTCCAGCATTTCCTCCAACGTTTTCGCCAATTTTCTACTGGCCTCATCCCTCGCCCCCAGTGAGCCCGACAAATTACTATAATCATGGAAGCATTCCGGCGATACCTCAGCAGGCAACACTGGTAAATCACAATTCTTTAAATTATTTCTAAAATTTTCAAAGAATTCGATTCGATCCTTGTTTTTTTTTCTACCATTTTTTTTTTCATATTGTTGAAAGTTTGAAGTTAGGTTCACAATATTTAACTGAACTAAAATTCCTCTTCGTTAATACTAATAAAAGTATTATATTGATATAATATCAGTTTCTAAAGAAATACTGTTATAACTTTTAAAAAGGAAAAAAGAGAGTACTCCAATTTAAATTTCGCGCCACAAACGCATGACCACTCTTGAACATATCCTCTAATTTCGACGTTTCAATCATTGCATTTCGATTTTCTACAACTTCTTCCGAATTTTTTTCCAAGAGACGCGCGCCATTTTGAAATTGTCCTTAATTTGTTACGATATCAATGAAAAATGGTTTAGCTTTCAATGTATCAAAGTTGGAAAGAGGTTTTTCATTTATTTCCATTGTTACAAATTTCCTAATCGTTGGACCTATAAAATATGAAATAGTTCGTTTTCAACTCTTCGCAGCTAATATTGTTCAACTGAGAACATTTCAGTTCATAATTTGTTTGTATTTTTAATGCTTCAATTTTGAAAACGTTTACTTTTAAGTGCTGGGCAATTAAAACGAGTTATATGGACAGTACCGTCCAGAAATATGAGGACAACTAAAAGACTAGCGATTAAGATCAAGATAAACAAAAATGTAATTATACTCAATCAAAAAAAGTCGATTTTTTCCATTTTAAATCCATTTTTGAAATTGGACTGCTTTCTAATTTTTAAAGGCTTCATATTTGAAATTGTTCCACTTACATGTATAATATGAAATAGACTCAGAACGTTTAATTGTAACAGGTGGTAGGTCAGTAACGGCTGCTTTTGAGTCCAGAATCAGAAAATAATTTTTTGGGGGGAAATAAAGACGGATAAAGATTTGAATTAGTTTTTCCGCAATTTGTCAACTTACTAGACATTTGTTCACACAAGAACCAGTAAAATTTAACGATCGATCGTTTAATATGTTTTTTGTAAAGCAAGAACCATTTAAAAGTTTTTGCGTTAAAAAGATTCTACCAAATTGACAACGTGCGGAACCCAAATAATTTAACATTTGGATTTATGCAAATTTCAATGTTTTTTATTTTTAAAAACTTGGAAGTAGATTATATTTAAAATGTGGCTTTCTAAGTTTTAGTAATTTTTAAATTTGAAGGTGTATATATATACATAAATAATGTAACCAACTAGTGCTATTTTACGATTTTAATAAAAATGTATGTTGGAATAATTCCTTGTTTAATTCTGATCTGAAATGAAAGTGAATGAATTGAAATATAAAATTATCACATTTTCATCATAATGAAAAGGTATTAGTTTTGTGTGAAAACTGACTATCGCAGATTTATTAAAATTTCCACATTTTGAAACACCTTGAATCAGACAAAAAACAGGTTTTTACGGTGGTGTCTGTCTAATTCGTCTGTATACTGGATAACTGTTAAAAGACTAATCGGAATGGATTACGCTTTGGCATACCTGTTTAGGGGCCAAAAAGAAAGGTCGAGTTCGTATGCAAAGTGCGAAAAAAAAATGAAATGTCAAAAACTGTTCACTCATAAAAGATCTATGTTTTTTGGATAGGATGCGTAGTTTTCGTTTTAATCGACAAAAATAACGTTATAAACAACAAATATGAATTTTTGGAAAAAACGACATTAGATACAAGAAAATGGTAATTGACAAAATTGTTCATTCAAGAAAGATCTACAAATTTGTAATTAACCATTTTTTGATAAGACGCGTAGTTTTCGATTTAATCATACAATAAAATGTTAATTAACAAAATTATTCACCTAAAAAAACGAAAATTTTGTTGATGGCTACTTTTGATAAGACGCGCTGTTTACCGAGAAAAAGAACGTTACAAATAACAAATTTTAATTTTGGGTAAAACCATTCAAGATACAATTAAAATGTTTAATGACACAATTGTTAGCCTAAATTAGATCTAAAAATTTGATTGCGACCATTTTATTTATAAAACATGTATTTTTCATTTTAATTGTGAAATGGGCCATTAAAAACAACAAATTCAAAATGGAAAATTGACACGATACATATTTAACGACAAAATTTTTCGTCTAAAACAGAAGTCGCGGACCGGGGTACAGGAATGAATATAACATACATTCAATATAATGTAGAAAATTTCGCGTTTTGGACATACTTTAATCGAGTGCGAAGCGCGAGACGCGTGATGAGAATGTATTCGTTAAGGCCAAAGGAGCGTTAACAAAAGAGAATTAATAATCACCAAAGTGGATTTTATGCATAAATGTGTGGGAAGTACAAAGACCGAGCGCGTAGCGCAAGGTTAATAAAATACATTATCGACTGCGTAGCGCGAGAACCAACAGACGCCGTCATCTTTATCACCCTTCAACTTGAAATTTTTCACATTTTTACGGCGTTAATCACAAATTGCTCAATTTCTTCACCTATAAAATATGAAATAGTGTGTTTTCAATTCTTCGCAGCTACTATTGTTTAACTGAGCACGGGGAGCTTCAACCAATTGTCTTCGCACTGGGCTGCTTTTTGTAGAATGTAACTTTGGAATGATGTACAAGTATTTTTAGCACAAAATTAAAACCATCTCTGGGGTTCTTTTTTCAAAAACCTAAATTTTGTAAAATTCAAATTTTGGTTTGAATTTTCAAAATTTTCGTTCGGAGCGCAATTAGACCTTAAAAAGTCAGTAAAAAATTATAATGAAAGAATTTCGTTTAAAGAACACCTGTGATTATATGAAGGCATAAGTGTTGTCCATAATGCCTTTTTAGAAAAAAGCGTAGTTAAACTTTCTTGGACTCGGAAGTTTTTTTTGCACTTTTTAATTAATTGATAGCTTTAGAGTATTTCACGTATAAAATCAAAATAATCTGTGGGGTGATTTTTTCATAAAAACAATACCTGTCTTCATATGGAGATATTTGTTAATTTAAAAAAATGTTCTGTCATTATTTCTGAGTAAGAACTTTCTAAATTAATATATTAATTTAAACTGGACCACAGATACTTTGGCATTTTTTTAAAGAGTCTCTTGTGTGAGCATCGAAATACTGGAAGTTTCAGTACTTGTAGAAGAAAATTATATTGTGTGACAAGTTTCAAAAGCAACAGATTACAGTTCCCTGATAGTACAATGTTTCAAATGCGAAGAAAATGCGAGGGGATTAGGATTTTTTAGTGAACAAGTGATGGAATCCATTCACTTTGATTTTAGTATTATTTGGCAAAAGTGTTAATCCCGACTACGTTCAACACCTACATGCTGAATGGGAATACAATGACCATCATGTGTGAGGGAAATAATTGCTTCTACATCATTTTAAACTTCAGTTTGCATGAAAACAACTCGTTTTTCCTACTTATATTTATTTTATTTACAATCGCTTCTCCTGTAAAATGAAACTACCGCGCGTTAGGTCCCTTTCTTCGCGGACGGTCATATATGTAGTTATCTTGTCAAAGTTTTAGAAGAAAAAAGATCTCCAAACTTAGAAAGAATCATGTATTGTAAAAACCATATCCTATTTTTTTAATACCCTATTTCCCCTATTATTCAACACTTTTAATTAATTTTATACTGCTTTTTTGCAGTTGACACCAGCAGAAATACTTCAGGCTCCACCAGAGACTCGTTTGGAGTTGATTCCACCGCCAGGCTTAGGCAAACACTTTCCTCTATCCGATCGTACGCTTTACCTGTTGCATCTCTCGAAGCACCACGCAACTAGTACAACATTGAACTGTTCCTAGTTCCAAGTTTCAACAAGCAAAAACTGAATCGGTCCAATGCCGAACAAGTCAATGCCTTGCCTCGTGTGAAAGATACTTCGTGTGATCTTATTTTATTTTTATCCTCAAGAGTTCCCGCCTGGAGTCTACTGAACACGAAGGTCAGCAGGTGCTGATCTCCGAGCGATTAGAAACACATATCAAAAGAACTGAAAAAAAGCAAACAGCAACAAGCTAAACAAATTAGGTAGAGGCCACCTCTAAAAGGGCCAAAATAACCAGAAGAACTAAAAGAAAAGTCAATTTCAGACTTGTATACAATAACTATAATCATTTTTCTATCATCCAAAAAACTCTACCCTCATATAGAACAAAAGGGAAACTTTGCATCACAGTTAAATAATTAATTCTTCAAAGATAATTATTAAAACTGAAATATTCCTAAAAGGATTTTCTCTTACTTTTTTGTTGTTGAGATTTTTAATTTTTTAAATATATTTTTACTTTTTCTGGATTTAAGAAAATCTATTAAATGGATTCAGGCGTCCATTTACAGCTCCTGCTTCCCTTCATCGAAGGAAGCTCTCGTAGTCTTTGACGTGCCCACGAATAGCACAATCTTTCTAGTCTAGAGACAGAGCCAGCTTAGCGTACACATATTTGCAATATCTCATTCGGAAGATAGAGCCGCTCTTTTTGTCGTAATCGAGGATCAAGAATTCGTCCTACGATGATACGAACATATCGCCAACGTTTTATTCAATCAATTTAAAAACTGCTTTATATATAACTAGTATACCTTCAAGTTCATTCTTATTGGAACAGTTTTTTGCGTTTTGCATTTCTAAAATAGTACTTGTAACTTAAATTACAAGAAGAAACGTTTGCCATTTAAATTTCGTACCATCCAGGTTAACGTCATTCTGTCAGGGAGGTTCGTCTCAGATGAAAACAAACCTTCGCCTTTGTCTTCATACGCGTAGAAGACAAAAGCAGAGATAAATCAAATATGTTTATTTTCACCTGAGACGAACCTTTCTGATACAATTACCTTAACTTGAAGTGCTCTGGTTACGAAATGGTGGTGATAAATTTAAATTCTTTTTTCTTTATAAAAGTTACGAGCACGTATTAAAGATAAAATTTCAAATATGAATTAGAATTTTATGTAATTTTGAAAACTTTTTTTTAATGTTAGAAGATAGTGTTCCCGTACAGGAAACGTAATAAAGTCCAAAGTCGATATAACTAGACAGGTCGCGCCAGGGCCGCCGATTTTAATAATCTATTAATTCGTGTATGTATGTATATCTTTTATTGTTGTTAATTATCTATGTGCGAGAATAACGTATATAGTTCAGCGAATTTTTCGTAATTTAATGTTAACCCCCGGAAAATAATATATATCCATCGCGTAAATCTCCGTTTCGCGAAACGAAAGCATAATATTAGATATTACTGCCTTCATGCGAAGCGAAACAACAAATATTACAACAGTCTTCCGTACAGTTCTTTTTTCTACTAGCAGTTTCTTCCCTTACTTAATAATTTGTTTTTTAGTAGCAAAGACTAGTTTTGTACATTTTTTTAGCAAAGTACGTCTTGAAAATAAATTCTCTTCCTCTGGAAACTCATCTTTCGTTCCAGATCTTTTTGTAAAAACTTTAGGATATTTAAGAAATTTCCAGTAAAAGAAATTTCAGATAGTTATTGTAAATTATGCCGCTTTTTGATCTCGTAGCGATCAATAATGTCTTCTAACCAGGACTTGATATTTTCTCTTAAATTAACTAGGATCGAAGAGAAAATATTACCCTAGATTTCGCGTCAAAATTTATGCCAGGATTAAACATAACCTCTAAAGCCATTCTAGCGCAAAGTTAAATTCAGAAATTTCTCTCGATTCTAGTTACGATTTCTTTCAAATAATCTTTTGTTTTTAATGTATATCTAAGCATACGTTTGCGCAATGAGAGTGTAATAAATGCGCAAAAAGCTGCGTGATTGATTGTTTTATCGACTGCATCGTTGATGCCGATCATTAATGATCTGCACACCTTTGAACCGTAATGAAATTTCACTTTGGTAGTCGCAGTCAATAGGTGCAATTTTTAGGCCTATAATGATATTTCTGTGCAATAATAATAAATGTCGGACCGCAGCCTCGAAAATAACTTGGAAGATCTAAAAGGTGCTTTTCAATCAATATTTAATTTTATTATTCACAAAAAAATGCAGCATCTAAGAAACTCATTTTTATTTTTGAGATCTTCCACGTTATTGGCTACATCATAAATACGGTATCCGACAAGAATACCTAATAAATACACATAAATATTTAAATTATATTAATATATTGTGTAGCAAATATATAGTTAGCGAAATTAAATGTGCAGTTTTGCGTCCTTCACTTTTTCTCTTGTAATTAATTACTCAGAGAATGAGTGAAGAATTAAAACTGCTTCGTGTAGTCTTAATATATATTCTTATAGAGATTATATTTCAATTACAAATATTTGTATCTACAAAATAGATAAGATCTCCTTTATTACGAAAATTTATATGTTTTGTATCCGTTTCGAAAAAAACGAGGAAATTTATATTTTAGGACGATCCTCGTTAAACACAGTGCTTGTGATTTATTTTCGATGTGCAAGAAATGATGAAAAATTTCTCTGAGAAATTTAATCAATTTTATTATTGACCATAGATTACTGAAATTTAATATTATTCGAATTTCCAGAGGAATTTTTGAATTAGAATTTTAATTAGCGACTTATTTACGCTCAAGGGGCGAGTCAGAGGCAAAGATTGCCGGGAAATTGATATTGTTCTCTGAACTGAATTTCGGAGAAAAGTAATAAAAATAGCCTTTGTGCTTACGCGTGATGTTGTGTTGAAGTCACCGATTCTGGTGCAATTATAGGTTATTCCATACATTAAGGAACGTTCCAACGTTTTAGAAAGTAATAAACGATAAATATGAGACGTAGAAAGGCGCTGATCGAATTAGTTATAATTTTAAGGATCGTAAAGCGTGAATGTAAATAGGATCGCGGCGAGTGTTGAGAAGAAGAGCGAATTATTATGAGAAGGAAGTTTGCGCACTGCCTGTTGCAATTATTTTTAACATTAAAAAAAATTAATAATTTTTCTCCAAATTTTGATCATTTTTTTATTTGCCACTTACTGACATTTAAATTTCGCGCCATAATCGTAATGCCACGTTCAAACATAACCTGTACTTCTGAGGCCACTTTGACTGTGACCATCACTGTGACTGATTTTGTTTCTAAATTGAGATGAAAATATAAAATTGAATAATATTGTATTGTAAAAAATTTGACCGCTCAACATGACAATAGCTATATTTTAAATATTGCGAAACAGTGATTGCCTTCTTCACGAGAGATAACATATCATAGAAACCTAGAAAAGATTGTAGATATGTACGAATGTACTTTTTACGTTTACAATTAAATACAAATATAGTCGTAATTCGCATCATGGCGATGCTCAAACGCTGCGAAGTAAAAAAAATAGGATAAGAAATCCTTAGAACTTTGAAAATTGAGTTTTGGCGTGATCGCGTATTGCAGAGAAACGACTTTCTAAACTTTTTATTTGTTATGTAATACGATTGCAGTGAAATTATTTCCATAGATTTATGTTATATTATATATATATACATATATGTATAATATTATAATGATATTTAATGACTATGTTATGCCAATATCAATATTAATATATTAAATATTGTTTTGAAAATCTGATTTAATTTATTAACCACAAATTCCCTTCAATTAAATAACAAAAACCGGAGAAGAAAATTGTAAGGGTAAACGAAATTTATTGATTAAAAAGCACTCATTGAAGATTGTATCTAAACATTTTTTAGTAATTCTCGAGTGACTTAATTTAAGTCAATTTTAATATTCACTATTAATTTTTTACTGAAATGTTAGAAAAATGTTTCCTCGTATCCAAAAACCAGGAAAAGAAATTTTTTATCTTCAACTTATTCTTTTCAGTAATTCTCGAGTGACAACTTCGAATTCTTTTACAATTTAAAATTTAAGTACCTTTATTTTAGAAAATGATTTCCTGGTATTCAAAACCAGGAAATCTTTTATTTTCCAGAGTAATTCTCGCGTCACAACATGAGAATTTTTCAATTGAATTAAATATTTAAAAAAGTAAATCTTCCTTCTTTCAATTGAATCGTCTAGGTGCAAAACCGGCCATCTCCAAAAAACAAAATTGTTGGGGTAAGCTGATTTTCTGTCACACTTAGCCAAAATAAGATGGGAACCAAAACTCTGGTTGTTAAAGACATTAGGGCAGTATGTTTCAAAACACTTTTCCTATTTCTTGCTTGATTAAAAGGAACTTCTTCCCCAAACTTCTTTATCCTTAAGTATGTAGGTGAACACTATACGAAACGAGCGGCCATTTTCAGCATGGAGATTTGACCGGTTTTGCAGCAAATCGTGATATTCGAACGCATATAAAACAGGGATTTTAGCTGTTTTTTCATGGTTTCTTGTTTCCAGTTGATTAAAAAGTTCACTTAGGACTCAAAAAACTAAAAAAACGCATTTCCCAAAATCGAGAAGTTGGCCGGTTTTGCAACTAGACGATTCAATTGTAAGATTAATCAACTATATTGCAACATTTTTTTACTTAAAAAAATCGAACTAAACTGATTTTCTAAATATCTTATTCGAAATACAAAATACAACCGCAGAATTTTTTCTATATACTTTAATGTAAGAAACCGGAGAAAGAGAGAAAAAAATTGTAAGTATAAACGAAATTTATTAATTAAAAAGCAGGAAATTAAAATTGTTATATCTATATTTTGTTCAGTCACAACTTGAGGACTTACATTTTAGGAAATCGCTCTAAGATTTCCAAAAAGCAAAAAACGAGAATTTTTTTTTCAGTAATTCTCGAGTAATAATGTGGGAATTTTTCAATTTATCATTCAAGCTTTTTAACTTAATTTTTAGAAAATCGCTTCCTGATATCCAAAAACTAAGAAGCGAAATTTTGTATCTATATCGTATTATTTTTCAGTAATTCAAAAGTTACAATTTTTTCCATTAAAAACAAGTTCTTTTACTCAAATTTGAGAAAATAACTTTCTGATATCCAAAAACCAAGAAAAGAGATCTTTTTATGTTCGCCTTATATTTTTCAGTAATTCTCGAGTTACAGCTTTGGAATTTTTCAATTTAAATTTAAGTTCCTTTACTTCAATTTTGGATACTGAATCATAACGAAGAAAATTGTTAACGTAACAAATTTACATAAGAAAAACACTTGTTAGGTATCGCACATTTATAAAACTTTATTAACAATTCGCGCACTTCTAAAATTGATATAAAATTAATATATAAGTTTCTTTAAATTATGTGATCCGTGTGCGTATGTATATATTGTAATACATCACACTACCATTTGTCCAAGGAAAAAATTAAAGATTACAAGTAAGTTTATTTAAAGTGTCAACCGAAAATTGTTAGCACAATAAATTCGAAACGGTCAAAGTGATTTTACCGTTTTGGAAAACCAAGGCTTTTGATTTCCGAAATCGATTTAAAGAAAAACGGAAAGCTTTTACTGAAAATAATTATTTTCAACTGCGAAATTTGACATGTGATAAGAATTATTTTCCCTGGACAATTGGTCGAGAGAAATTAAGTATAGTACCACAAAATTCGAGTTCGAGACTAAACCTAGGAAACTATACAAATTTAAACATATCAGTTAATTATAGGAGCGAAGTGGAATTTATCCAACCTTAAAATAAATCGCGTTTATCTCTAAGTATTCGAGGATATGACTAAATTATAAGGACCTCGCCGAAAAGCGAAAAATCGGGAGTGATTCACGCCCGACTTAATTATTTAATAATTATGGACGGACATTGATGACGTTTTATCGTACGCGTATTTTACACTCGGTCTTTCGCTAAGTATATATCACAAATTCACAACTTGAACATCCTTAGGATCGATTCGTAAACACTTGTGTAAATGATTGGCAGTGTTCTATATAAACGCGTACAAAGCTATATTTATATCTAAATTCTAATTATCCTCGACATTGAATGCACGAGACGTCTATAAATATATGTATATGTATACATAACGTATCAAATTTTACACTTGGATTTCATTGTCAAGTTTATAATTAATATTAAAAATTGGGCGTATTCACATTCTTATGCTAAGTGCCAATAAATACTTCTTTCTAATAAATCTAGATTCTTATATTGGTCGTATCTTGATATTTATAAAAACGAACTTTTACAGTAAATATTTATAGTTTAGATTTTATATTTCTATATAAGTCAGTGCGACGGCAGATACAAAATTTTAGAAAGTGAGGCAAGTTCCTTTTGTCAATTCCTACTAAATCACTAATTATAAGAGTCAAGTTTTCCAGGAGAGACGGACAAGCGTAGCGAAATTAAAAACCAGGTCTCCTGTTAAATAAGGCGGAAAAAAGAAACTCAATTTTTAAATTTGGCGTCCCTTCCTCTCTCCTCGGAAAATTGATGTGATGTTTTTTATTGCACAAATCTTTCGGCCGAATATAAAACAAAATTACGAAAGAATGTGCTTAGATTTCGTAGGCTTGAAAATCTCAAAATCTCTCACCTGTTTCACTTTTAAGGCATTTCGATATTTGATCGCTTTCCGGAAACTGCACTCGGCTTTTTTGGTGGAAAAAAGTCGATAGATGCATGAGATCAAGGAGAGCAAACTTACAACTATAGAAATTGCTGATCCTTGCGAGCATTGGATTTTCAAAGAAAATACATTGAAAAATCGGATTTAAGGTGGTGATTTTTTTAAAATTTCTTATTTAAAAACAGGATTAAATTTATTTTAATCTTTCTTCTTCCTCATAATCATTAGTATATAATTTTTTTGAATCCATAAATTTTATATACATTATTTTTAGTTCGAATTTCATGCGCGAAGAAAAGTTGAAGTAAAATTTCTTTTTTTTAAACAAAAGTTCATTTTTCCACACTTTGAACAGAAACTTTCATTTTATTATATTTAAATTCTTTACGATTTGGACCAATTTATTTGAGTGATTTCAAGCGGAACCAGAGAAATTAAATTGAAAATCCAGACTTAAGACGGTTCTCACTTTCTAAAGAAATTCTTAGTTTGAAATTGCAAATTTAAGTAGTTTTATATTTAAAAATGGAATTTAGTTTATCTTAATCTCCCTTGTTCCTCATAATTATCAGTATCATCAAGTTTTTGAATCCAGAAATAAACTTGAAATAAATTATTTTTAGTTTAAATTGCATGCAAAAAAAAAGTTTATTCAAAGCTTTTTCAAAATTGAATTTGATTGGTCACGTTTTTTGTCAAAGTTTTTTAGTTATCTTAAAAATAAATAACCGTTGCGCAATTTTTATGCGTAAATAACAGATACTTAATTTCTAAGAAATATATCTTAAAGACTTCGTGTTTGTTTCTTTCATTTTAACTGACTCAAAGGCAGGCAGGCAGTAAGAGTTTCAGTGAGGATCTACAAACTATGATTTTTGAAGGTGCCAATGCGATTAGTTCAATACCAACTAAACGAGAGAGCTCCGATCTTTTTTTAAATAAAAATATGATACTCTTAGATAAAACATTTTAAAAATGTGAAGAAAAACAAAACTTTTTGACATATTATCTCCGCTTTTGTAAAATTTTTGAATATACAATTAATGTTCTCAAATAAAAATTCCGCCTTTTAATTTCCAATCCACAGAATTTTCTGAAGAATAATTTCGAATTATTTTTTAATTCACCATCAACTTTTCCTACTGAATACAAATTTTAAATAAAACAGAATGCATTTAAAATCCAAGGAAGAATACCAAGTTTTAATTTCCGATCGTCAGAATTCACTGGAGAATAACTGCCAAATCTCAACATTTTTAAAGTATAAGTATTCTTTTCTGAAGTAGTAAGTACCAATCTTCCGAATTTTCTGAAGAATATTTTCCAATCCTCAGAATTTTCCAAAGAATAATTTCCGATCCTCAGCATTTTCTAAATAATAATAATTAACAATCCTTTTTTTTTAATTAACAAGTAATTTTTCCAACTGAAATGAAATTTTAAACAGAAAACTACTGGATTTGACATCCGAGGAAAAATCCCACCTTTTAATTTCCGATCTTCCGAATTTTCTGAAGAAGAATTTCCAATTCTCAAGAGTTTTCTGAAGAATAATTTTTAACTGTCTTTAATTTACAATTATTTTTTCCAACTGGAATTAAACGGTAAATATAAAATCACTGGATTTGAAATCCAAGAAAAAATCCCACCTTTTAATTTTCAATCCTCGCTCGGAAGGATCATTTTGTACGTAGAAAATGAATTCAGGAAAGAAGTAATTTTCTTTCCTACATTGCAGTTTCCAATGGTTGACTCTTGCTCCTCGCATGAGAGGAAAGCTGCGTGAGTTCTGTATAAGGGTCATTCGGTACAAATGTGTCGAAATTAGTTTCGAGTAAAGCTTCGCTTTTGGATCGAAGGGGTTTTTCCTCGCCAGAATCGAGATTCGTTTCAAGAATAGCCTCGCTTCGGGGTCGTTCCTCATAATAATAAGGATGAGAAATTGGAGGACTGAAGTACTCCGGAACTGGTTCGGAACTAGGTGTCAGAGGACTCGTGTCGTAAGTGTTGTAATCCATCGGAGCGAAAGAATCGGTCATCGCAAGACTAGAATTCAGCGGAAGGGTGGATGCATTATTAAGATAGGCGGAGTCGTTGATAGGATCTGAGGGAATTTCATCGGGAGCTACTTCGCTGTTCACTTCCGAAGGCCAGTTGCTGTTATTCCTGGAAGTGAAGGTTGAATGGTTTCGGAATCCTTCGTTCCGATAGGCAAGGTCGAAGACTGGATTGTCTCCCGTTCCAGGATATTTCACTCCCTGGGAAATAAAAAATTATACATTAGGGTTTTCTAGTTTAATATTTATTGATCAGTCATTTAATTTTAATTAAAAGACAGCCGATTCTACAAGGTTATTTTTAAGCGTGGCTTGACGCGATTTTTGCATGAAATTGAAATCCAAGATTATTTTTAGTCTTTAATTGACAAAATTACCTTAAACTCGCTGGTACTAGGAGAATAACGCGGATTGTGAGCTTCGTAGACATCGTAGCTCTGATTGTCTTCCATGGAAGAATTCAACTGCGATTTGTCCATTGAATCCAAGCTTCCCCCGTTCATCATCTTCTTGTAATCGAGAGTTCTCGAATTTAAGGTATCAGTAGATTGCTTCGTCTGAAAAAATTATAAATAATAATCAATTTGGAAGCGAATTTTTAACAATTCGCTGGAAAGCATATTATTCCCATTTTCTGTAAAATAAGACAATATTCGCAGGAAAGCATAAAATTCCCATTTTCTGTAAAATAAGACAATCACAGTTGCTTGAATTAATATAAAACGAAATTAAGCACTAGATTTTTTCACATATAACTAAAGCTGAACAAGAAGGACGTAAACGTAATTAAATTTGAGGGTTTTATTTCCTGACCTGCATCGGTGGTACCAGAACCACTCTTTTTTGTCGCATTGGCCGCTTGCAGAATTTATAAATTCATTAGAATCACGGCAAGTAAAATTCATTTTAAGTAATATTTTTTATGAACCGACTGATTCCCTCACTTAAAAACTATAATTCAAGAAAAACTTAGATTAAAGATCTAAAGCATGAACTAAAATTCAAAGAAAGTAATTAAGCTTGTGGCATTTTTAGGCATTTTTAAAAATAATTTAAATTAAAGCAGAAATTCAAAACATTTTCAAAGTGAAAAATTTTTAATGAAAAAATGATTTGAAAAACTGTTAGCATGAATTTTAAGTGAAGGATACATATAGAGATTAAATTTCTTCCAAATTCAAAAATTGTCTAAAAATGGTTGTGATACAAAAATTAATGCTTACCGCTACTGGTTTTCGACGATAAGGAAGTTCCGAAAATCCTGAGGTTGATCCAACAGATCGCAAAGAGTGAAGAGATTGTCGAATGGAATTTCTCCTCTCTAGTCGTTCGACTTTTCTCTTCTTGGATTTTGAAACCCAGAAACCGATTGCAGCCGCCAAAAGTGCTAAAGCAGCGCCTATAGCACCCAAAACTCCGATGGCCACAATATCTCTCCTCCAAGAAAGAGGATCAATCGAAACTCTTGGATCTGAAAAAAATGGATGGATATTAAAATCTGAATTCTTGAATTGGTTCAAAAATCAAATTCCAATAAATTACTTCGACAAAAAATGATTAAAATCCTCTTATATTGTTGATGTCAATATAAGCAAAAGGCTTATTTCAAGTAAAAAAATGTATATAGAAGAATTGTACTGTGGGATCCAAAAAAAAGAAGAATACTATGAAGCCTTGAAAGATATTTGAACTAATTGATGAGGGATTAACCACTAGCAATTTTTTATGTACGCCATAATTCAAGAATTCAACAAAATTCAAAAGAATTAGAAGAAATTCAAAGCGACTTTAAAAAACTCGAAAGAACTTATGGTGACCTTAAAAGACTTTAAAGGAATTTGAAAAAATGCATAAGAAGTCAGAAGATTACAAAGAATTTAAATGCAAAGTAATATTTTCTTATTCTTACTTTCTTATTAACATTTCTTATTTTCTTAAAAAAAAGACAATTAAAAAGAATTCAGAATCAGGTATATACCTGAATTCAAGAATTCAAATGGATTGACGGTGAATTTAGAAGACTTTCAAGGGAATTCAAAGAATTCAAGGTGAATTCAGAAGACTTCAGGCGAAGTCTAAAGATTCAAAGTATTTCAAAAATTTAAGTGAGCTTATTTCAAAAGAATTTGAAGGAAATAAAGAAATTAAAAAGTTTAAGTTAGCTTAGTTAAGTTATTTTAGTTAAGTGAGTTTAGTTAAGTTAGTTGAGTTAGTTAAGTTAGTTTAGTTAAGTTAGCTTAGTTAAATTAGTTTAGTTAAGTTAGTTTAGTTAAGTCATTTTAGTTAAGTTAGTTTAGTTAAGTTAGTTTATAGTTTATTAACGGTTGACGCCGTTGATACAAAGCAGTTCAAGGGCATTACAAAATCAATTAAATTTAAAAGAATTTAGAAGCAGGTGCATACCTAAATTAAAGAATTCGATGGAATCCAAGGTTGATCCCTCGCCAATTAATAAATTTTCATTATTAAAATAAATGGGCTTACCAATTTCACAGATGAAAGGATTTGGTTGAGCACAGATGTCGATCTCAATAGTTTGATACGTGAACACCGTGCATTGATCCACACGTTCCAATTGCTGAACCCAAACACGTTCTGAATATTCAAAACGTTCTTGTTGTTTTCTTAGGAAATTCCACAATTCATGATAATTGCTCATGATGAAAGGCATTGAAGCATTTGCAGACTGAAAACAATTTTTTGTTTAATTAAAAATATAATTAGTATAAAAAAGCTGAGATTCAATATTTTTTAAAGAAAACTTACGCGACAAAATTCTCTAGCGCTGAAAAAATCCATTGGCGCCCCAATATAGAAGTAGCATGTGTCGCCTACGAGATCCCAACCAGGAGGACATTTTCCTGCCAAAACTGATTGATTGTTCATATGAAAGGGTTCGTAGTCCACTTGAAGTAATTCTGGGGAATCCCCACGATCCCGAATTCGTCCAGCGACCGCAACAGTTTCGTTGTAGCCCCACCAGTTGTGTCTTGCGTCCACATGAGATCTCCACATTTCGAGCTGACTATGGAGAAAAAAGAGAAATTATTTGTTAGACTTTTGACCTGAGCTCATTTTTAGGACGAATAGACAAAAACGAAAGAAATAAACACAAGACGAAAACAAGTTGAAAAAGCAGACGATTAAAACTTGATAAAGAGAGCAAAGTATAACTAAGTCTTTCCAGTTCTCAAAGGTTTGATATTTCCACCACTGAAAGGATTTCGAAATTTGTGAAATATTTTGTATTTAGGATACCTTGAAAAATAGGTAGAAGAAATATATAATTTTTATGTTAGAAAATAAGAAAGTAAATAAGAAAAATAAACTTTAAAATCAGTATTGCGAGTCTAAAGCATCAAGAATAAGAATAAAAGTTAGATACTGCTTTAAAAAATTATAATGTTTAAATAATGAATCTTTCTGACGTCACAAAACTTTTGCTAAAAAAGCAGAAGCAAGGGATTTTCAGGTGAAAGCGTTGCACACGAATAAGTACCAAATTCTCGTACTCGTGTTACTTACTTATTATACCATTCCATGTCGACAACGCTGTTATTTTGTATAATAATGGTCATGCGAATTCATATATGAAAAAAATAATCAGTGTATAAAATTATAAATCAAAATAAATCTAAGAACATACTCAGGGCTTAATATTTACAGGATCTATTTTAATCAAGAGGAATTTAATTTGATTTTTTAATAAGGAAAATAAACTAGGACGATAAAAGATTGTTTAAAAAAATAATTCATTTTTTTGTACCAAGAGTTATAATTTGATCAATTTCTTATTTGAATACAAATTAAAGGACAATAAAATATAGGTTATTTGGAAAAATAAAATAATGTATCAGGGACATTTTTTAATCATAATTTAGATACTCACAGTGATCTGTTGATGGTAAGCATTTCGTAGTCATTATCAGGATTCCAGAAAACATTATCGACGTATTGCTGTCCTGGAGTTCCTGCGACGATTGTACTTCGACCTTCTCTATCGACCGCATAATTCCTATAAAGAATAAACAAATTTCTTATGACATATCAAATTTTATAAAAGATTCCATTTTAGGGGTAAGCTCTATAATATTTCCAGGACTCGGAATCACTTCAGAGGTCAAAAATAGTCTTAATAGTGGCATAAATTAAAAAAAAAATAGTACTTACATGGGCAATTCTCAGTAACCTTTAAATTTGATGTCCTAGTTAGGATTAAGATTAATTGACTATGAGATAAGTTTAACTGTGACAAAAACTACACCGATCAACAGTTTTTATGCATAAACTTGTAAATACAAATGGGTAAATTTACCTCTGATATATGCGACATGTTTTACATTTTACATTTTTATATATTTTAAAGTCTGTCATTTATATATTTTGTAAGACAAAAATCTGAAAATCACGCGTTTTTGTCTAAAAATGATTTTAGAATCCAACTAAATTAATAAAAATTACATAGGATGTATAGAAAAATTGTAATTGGATCGTACAGTTTGTCCTAAAATTTACTCCCCTTTCTAATTCTCAATATTAGCAAAGTTATATTTTCATATAAATCAGAACATCCGTTCGTTATAAAAATAAATTGTCGCTGGTGTAACAGGCAAGGCTTCTTACAAAATTAGTTTAAATTAATGAAATACTTTACAGATATCTCATTTTTAATTACATGATAATGCACTCATAAGTGTCATTCATACAAATTGATGAACATTTTTCCCATTCTGTAAAAAAAATTTACAGTTTTCGTTATTTGCACTAACAAAATCGACATGCGATTGTTCATAGAGAAAAATACAGGGGAAAAAGGCTCGAGTCGACTATCTGTAAAATAGTTTTCGATTTTTAAAAGTTAAAAAGGCCGCGAGTCGACATACGGTCGTTCTGAATTGTATGTTGTCATACCTGGTGTTAGAGGGCAAATACAACTTTTTAAGTGACTTGCGGTTCTATCCTGCAGAGAATTACAAATTTCAGTCGCAAAAAACTTGTTATTTAATAAAATCTGTTTGTTTTTCAGAATTATCCTCTGCGTAGATAGACGCAATTTTCTTTTGCGAATCGATTGATGTGAAAATCTCATTTTCGTCAAAAATGTGACATGAGTATCTTTTTAACTTGTATGGCAGTTTAATATTTATATTAATTTTTATGTGTGAAGTTTTCAGTTTGTTAGGAATTTATAACCTTTCATTCTGATATAGTTGTTTGAAATTTTCAAATAATGATATACGAAATATAAGAAAATAATTTGCGAGGAAAATAAAAAAGGAGAAAGATAAGGTGAGGAGTTTTTAGTTGAATATTGTGTATTATGTACTATGAGCTGTTCAAAAATTGAAAAAAAAATCTTTCCACTTGTTTCAAAAATACAGTGAGTAGCCTCAGACTTACACATTTTCATCAAATAAACGGCTATACACGAGTGAGAATATAATTGTGGTCATCCAAAAAAGCAAACATATGAAATGTCATATGTGTCGCTATTTATTTATTTGTCAAAATTTATTTTACGAAAATCTCAAGGTTCTGGCCCATATGTATATAAATCATGCAAGCCTCGCCGTTTAAAAAATATACGTTACGCCTTTAGGGACGAGGGGGGGCCACCTCGAGCATTACGCTAATGTTAAAGTTATATCCCCCCCCCCCCCCCCCCCCCCCCCCCCCCCCCCCCCCCCCCCAAGATTTTCAGAAAAAAGCGTTACGTATTTTTTGAACGGCCCCTAAGTCACATCAAATTTCGAAAAAATTATTTCTTTAGGAATACAGAGTAAAAGTTTCAGATAGAAAACTCAAATTAGAAATATTTTAGATCAAACGCTATACGTATAAAAAAATACATGAAATAATAAATAATGTGTAGTAACTTGAATTTTCTTGTTTCTAGTATAAAATCGTACGAATTTGCCAATTATATTAGCATAAATGAAATTATTTCTTAAACCCATTAAGATTTTTTTAAGTTATGAGGCATACAACAATTGACCAAAACAGTATTGTACAGAAATTCCATTACATTCTATGTAGGTATTTTTAATTTCTAAAATATTTTACTATGTAAATTCTAACTCTAATTTCTAGAAGCGCTATTTTTATATTTTGTTTTTGAATTTTCAATAAAACTTTTGAATTCAATTTCTCATACCTGGGTTGCTACAGAATTGTGATTTTAAAATTCCAGGAATTTTCAAAGGTAATTAAAAGAAATTCTAAACCTTACACTGACAGTTCAATTCCAGAAAAATGTGGAGACTTTTAGAGAAAGAGAATAATATCATCGCACAAAATGAAACTAATTAAAATCTGATAAAAAATATTTGCAAAGATAAACAAAATCTTTGAAAATTAATTCCTACTTCACTAATTCCAAAAAAATTAATCAATTTCCTCCAAATACAGCAAATTTAATTATTAATTATTTTTAAATCCTTGGAGTTTGTATACATACTTTGAATTATTTAAAAATAAATTAACGTTCAATTGTAGAGACGCTCGTAACTGGAATCTTTTGTGTTTGAATTCTTATTAATTAGGAAAGGATATATAATTTTAACTATTTTCAAAACAGAAAACTTTTTAATTAAATTTTTTTGATATTTATAGAGGAATATTGTTAAATTTGGAACTTATTTATTTTCAAATTGTTCAAGACGTTTTCGACTGCAAAATATTCAAGCAATAAGTGTTTCAAATTAAAATTATAGAATTTGGAAAGGTTTTTCTTTAAAAAGTCGAAAATGTCGTACAATCCAAGGCCTAAGATAGAAAATAATAAAGAATAGACGAATTTACAGATTTTGAACTATTTTAGGGTATATATTTCTCTATTTGAGATGGTAGGCATGTTATTTTAGCCAATCATCGAAGTTCAAAAATATTTTGAAAGGGAATGTGAAGAAACAGCGGCAATAGCGGGGAATTATGAGAAAATAGTGGCATTAGTGGAATTTTGTTTAAATAGTGGCATCGCCAAAAAAATGCGTTAGAAGTGGCCTGAGTCCGAGCCCTGTATTACCTGTATCCTGTTTTTAATTAAAAATTCACCAAACTTACTTATAAAATCCATTATGCGATGTACTCTGGTAAATCGGCAATCGTACTCGCTCGAACCCTGAAATTTCGAGCAGATGCAGACCAAGATTTCCGTGAAGATAATTTAACGTCATGTTGCTCACGACTTGTTTCAGTACAATATTATTATGAAACGAGGCATTGTTCTTCGTGAAATAATTTCTGAATATCGTCACTTCCTGATAAGGACTGCTCTGTCGACCTTCAACGTATAATGCTGGTTTGATTAAATTTTCAGCGAAGAGATTATTATGAATCCAGCCTTTGAGTGAAGTAGCCGATCCTCTAGAATCTGCTCGAATTGAAAGTCCACCCTGGTTTCTTCTCACGAGATTATTTCTGAAGTAAAGTGACTGTGTATTCTGCACGTCGAGCCAAATCGCAGATTTACAGGTTGTAAAATTTCCATAAAGCTTCTCACAATTGTCGACGAACTGATTTCGTTCTAGAGTAATTATCGCGTTGACTTCGCCAGCGCTTGCATACTTTACTGCACCTTCTCGACATTTTGAAATTACTGAGTAGGAAATATTGTGCTGTACGTCCCGATTAAAACCGATAGCTGAAATTGGAAGAGTCACAACTTCTGCGATGAATCCGTGGACGTTGCTTGCACCATTTGCGAATAATTTGACGCTTAAACTCGGTCCTCGAGTTCTGAAAAGGGTTTTTTCATGGCGACCATCGACTTCAAGGTCTACGATTTTCTGGGTCGTTATATTGTAAATGTCTCCATCGTACAACGAAATGCTATCGGCTCGGCCTGGTTTTCCAGTTGAGTTGAAGAGGTTGAATTGCAGAAGTCTGGAAAAAATTTTAATAATATAAATTTAGTTAGATTAATGATGGTGTTTTGAGCGATGTTGTTTGTCTGAGTGATATAAATTTATAATAATAATATAGGTATTTTTTTGACATACATCAGACCAAATAAAAGGAGATTAGTTGTTGAATCCTTTATTGCACACTTTCAGAAATATATGTTTTCGAAATGTTGGCTACTGAAAGTGTGCAATAAAGGATTCAACAACTAATCTCCTATTATTTGGTCTGAAGTATGTCAAAAAAATACCTATATTATTATAAATATAAATTTAAATATTTATACTTAGATTTAAAATACATTCAAGATACATCTATATTTGACCTTGATAAAGAAGCTGAAAATAGTGAAAAATTAGAATTTGTATTTTGAAATGTTGTTTACCTGAATCCAAATGGTTTTGCCCTGTAGGAGCTGCGAAAGATTTTGACACAATTCACCGGGTTGTTGTCGTATTTGTGGTAGAGCAAAACCCTTTCCTCAATTGTAATTTCCTTCGTAGTGTCACAAATGTCCACCAGACTAAATAAATTGTAAGGAATGTTGAGATCTTTGATAGGAGTGAATGAACTCTCATCTGCTTCTCGTCCTTCTCCAGTCAGAGACAAAACGTTGACTCCGTTACCTAGCACGTTATGAATCTGGTTGAAGAGCAGCTCAATCTGAAAAAGCCCAATTGTAAAAAAACGTTAGGAATTTGAAAAATGGTCAAAGAAACATTTCTTAGTGTTTCGGGGCTAATTTTAGGGGGCATCTTTTAGAGTTAATGTTTAAAAATAAAATCTTACAGTATGCGTGGGAGAAATAACGTTAATCCCGTGATAGGCGCTTTTTGTGATATTAACGTGAGAAATAACGGGAGACTTCATTATCGCCTGAATAGCTGCAGATTTCTCGTTGTGCAAAATTCCAGCTCCCGTGATATTTATGAATTTGAGAACCGATTCAACTCTTCGAACAGTTTCGTGAGTGAGAACATCGTGAATTCGATGTTCGTAAAGGTGGTGTTCAAATTCGCTATTTGCAATTCGAATTCCTCCCCAATAATCTCGAGAGGGTTCGAGATTTCTTTCGCCACAGTGAACAAAGACGAAATCTCCGTCCCAAGGACACTCGTATTTTTGTCCAAACAATTGGCCGTTCAGTCTTATTTGGCAGTCTTCTAAGCTCTCTTCATTTCCAGTACACTGAAATAATAAAAATATATAAATTATTAGTCACGGATTTACAAATAAAAAACGTGTCAAACGTGAAATTATAATTTCGCGCTACAATTGCGTCAAAATTGTAGGCTGTGTTTAAGTGTGGCACATATTACTTTAACTAGCGGTAACTGTAGCGCGACTTTTAAATTGGGATATTTTATTTTTACGCTTCAATTTTCCAACGTTTACACATTTGAAAGGGGTTCTGACAAATTTAGGATACTCTGAAGTTTATGACGTTATCAGACTTGAATTTCAATTCCAACGCATCCAAATTTTGAATTGAACATCACAGGTCTTAGCGATGAGGAGAGAAATATACTTGAAAATGATTACAGACACAAAAAGAGGAAAGTTAAACGACTAGTCAAGGAAAGTAAAGATAAAATCAGAACAGAAGAAGAGAAAAAAATACAAAAGGACTTTGAAGGAACTATGAAACTATTATTTAAAGAGATGAAGGAAAGTAAACGTATACAGAGTTTGTCAGCATGAGAAACAGCAAAGGTGAAATGCTATATGATATAGACGTATCCCGTCTATATCATATAACTCTTTCAAAGAATTATTATATATACTATATACTGCGACATAGAACTTAATGCATTAAAAAACCCAATTGAAAAAGTCTGTGTCATTGTGGTTAGAGATATAATTAAGAACTTAAAAATGGCAAGGCTACTGGTGTAGACAGTATTAGCGCTGAAATGTATATTATTATATTCTAAATACTCAAAAATATTTATTCATAGGGTATTGAAAATTACAGAAGAAAATATATGGGAAGTCCGAAGTGGATTTATGCCAGGAAGATCATGTACAGATCAAATATTTAGCTTAAGACAGATCACAGAACAAAGCTTGAGAGTAGGAAAGAAAGTTTTCTGTGCATTTGTTGACCTAGAAAAAGCATTTGACAAGGTAAATAGAAGTGAACTTTGGGAAGTCCTTAACGAGTACGGAGTCAATGGATGGCTCCTACAAGCAATAAAAACAATATATACAGGTAGTAAAGCGAGTGTAAGGGTTAGTGGGATACTGAGTGACTGGTTCGATATTATGCAAGGCGTGAAACAAGGGTGCGTTATGTCCTCATGGCTATTTATCATATTTATGGATAAGTGTCTAAGAATGGCCCTCTTCGACGAAGAAGGTGTAGATCTCGCAACAGTGAAGGTACGTGGGTTAGCTTTCGCAGATGACAAGATTGTTATGGAAGAGTCAATCGAGGACTTGCAAAGAATATTGAATTAACTTAATGCAAGCATGAAGAACATGGGCCTCAAAATTAACGTAAATAAAACAAAAATCATGGTGTTCCCTACTGAAAAAGCCTACATAGTAAACTACATGGGAACCTATGTGGGAACCCATATGGTATCCTTTTTTAAATTCCTGTCTCAAATTACGATGTGAGATAGGATGGGAAATATTTTGTGGGTTTTCACATGGGTTCTTATATGAATACCGTTATGGAAACCTATGAATTGTTCCTACATGAAATCCCACATGGGATTAGAACTTTTTTTTAATGAAATATGTTTTGGAAGTTTTGGGTGCATAGTCGGAAATCTTGAAACCCCCTTAAAAATACTGCGCAGCCGTAGCTGTCATATAAAACTACTGCGCACTCCTTAAATATTAATTGCAAACCCATCCATGTAGGAACCTTCATAAAAACCTGTGATAAGAACCGATATAGATTCCCATCCTATACTCCTATCTCAGATCGTAATTTGAGACAGGAATTCAAAAGAGGATCCCATATGGGTTCCCACATAGGTTCCAATGTAGTTTACTATGTAGGCTTTTTCAGTAGGGTTTGAAGGAAAAAGTGAGAAAACAATGTGCAACATTATCCTAAATGATGAGAGATTACAACAAGTTGACAAGTACGTATATCTGGGTAGCCTATTCACTATAAAATAAATGGGGAGTTAGATAGGCGCATAAATGAGAGTAAGAAGGTTATCGGTAGAGCAGGGTCCATTCTCAGAAATAAAAACATATAAAAAAAAGCTAAAATGGCCATAAATAATTATATATTTGTACCGACTGTACTATACGGTAGCGAGACATGGACCTGTCAAGAAAAGGACAAGAGTAAAATTAACGCGATTGGCATGAAACCTCTGCGCACAATATGTGGGAAAACACTAATGGACAAAGTCCGAAACGAGATAATCCTCAAAGAATGTGGTACAGGAGAAACACTATAGTTGACGTATGGGAAAGAAATCAGTTAAGATGGTTCGGACATGTTGAAAAAAAGAAAGATGAACGACGGACCAAACAAGTGTATGAAGGTAAAGTAAATGACAGAATGCCCAGAGTTAGACCGCCGAAAGAATGGGTAGAGTCTGTGAATGAGACGTGAAGGAAGCTAGAGTAGTATGCCAGGACAGAAAAGTGTGGCGACAAATAGTTTATAAACAGAGTGACAATAGAGTGAATGAGGCCTGAAACAAAGACCTTGGATACTAATGGGCCCAAGTGGGGAACCACACATAACAATTTTGTGAGGCTCTTCACTTGGGGTGATCGCTAGAGAGATTGATCAGCAACCTGGGTCGGAGCAGTGTTGCGGAACGAACGTGTAATTTAAATAAATAACACGAGAATTCTAGATCAATCTAAAAAATCTATACCCCCTACTTCACATTAGTCCTTTCCTCACCGAGCAAGTCACGCCTACCCCGAAAGGGAAATGGCTTAATGGTATAATAATGATAATAATAATAATATTAAAAGCATCCATATTTTTAATTTTGGAAGCTTCAAAATTTCAGACTCTTTAAAAAAACTTAAAACTTTTGTATTGAAAATATTCCACTTATAGGCATCCAAATTTTGAAATCATCCATATTTTCAAAGTATTTAATAGCCGTAACATCTGATGTTAGTGTTATTCTAGAGCGAAGTTTAAATTGAAAAAGGGGGTTTAAAATTATGGAAATGAGATCATTCTAAGAGGGAAATGGCCGGGTATTTTTTAAGACCTGGAGGAACCGAGAAATAATACATTTATTTTTGAAAGTTATTAACAAAAAATGTTTGGCACTAAATTTTAGTATTCATTTTTTCTTTAAATTCTTAAAATTTCTAATGTTCCAATTGGAAAGATTACAATATTCATTGTATTTTAATTTTAATTTAATATTCATTGAAGATTTTTAAGCTTTGAGTTGAGACTGATTAAAAATATTTAATTCGTAACATTTTCAAAGTTCAAATTATTCAGCTCACAAAAGACTGTACATAATTTGAAAAATATTCACCTTCAAAACCCTTAATCTCTCATTTTTTATTTTTCATTTTCAAATTAAAATTTTTTTATATACAGTTTTTTTATATGATTGTCAAATTTCAGATTAAAATGTTTGAAAATGAAAAATTTCCACTTGAAAACGTTCCGAATCGAAAAACTTTAAATCAAAACCTTTATAATCAGACAATTTCAAATTTAAACGTTTAAAATTCAGCAGTTAGTAATTTATCAATTGCAATTACAAATTATTTAAACTTGAATAATTTTCCATTTGTAAAACTTCCAAAATTAAAATGATTCATCTCCAAATGTCTAATCTTAAAATTGTTTACGTGAAACTGTTTCATTTAAAAGGCTTTCATTCCAAATTTTTCATTTTAAGACACTTATTTTTTCAAATTAAACCGTTCAATTTTAATGGCTTTCAGTTTTGGAATAAAATATAATTTACTTAATTTTGAAGGCTGCTATCACCTTAAAATTGCGGATATTTTTTAATATCGGCAATTTTATTTCGGGAATTTTCAAGTTCGGTAATATTATAAACTGAATTTTCCAATTCGAGAACTATAAACTGTCGGCAATTTTATAATTTCGAGAATTTTATGTTTCGAACATTTTTTGTTTTTCGGGAATTTTACAGTGTCAGGAATTTTATTTTTCGAAATTTTGTAGCCGTCCAATTTATAGTTTAGTATTGAATTCTCTAAATTTGATATTTCATTAAGTCAATTGTGATAAAAATTTCTTCGAATCTCTGACTTTTGCGTAAAATCAAACAACTGTACTATTTTTTAAAGCAAAATTATATTTATTTACCTGTAGGGGTTCAGGCCAGGACCAAATCCGAGACAAGGAGCCAGGATGAAGATGAAATCTTCGATTCCTCGAAACATAGACATTTAAAGGATCATGTCCCAATTGTCGACAGGCAACTTGCGCATTTCTTTCCGTGAATTTGTAATCGCAAAGAGGAATCCACTGAAGTGTAGTTCGGTTGAAGAATTCGAGAAAGCCTTCGTTAGTCTCCGAAGTGCAGTTTCCTTCCTTGCAGAGTCGAATCGTTTCCAAAGGCTCCTTGGCCAAACTGCGTTTAGAAGACGATTTCGGGATTTGCGAGTATTCTTCACTGAGTGGTCTCATTATAATTTCATGGCCGGCAATGCCCACAGCTCTCAAAGTTCCGAGCACCAAAATCCCAACATTGGGAGCAAATTCCATTACGACGTCCGGATAAATATATAAAGTTGCATCCGGCATTACTGTGATGTCAGATTTAATGACGTAGGGCTTGGCTCTTGCGTGGATTGAAATTGTTTCGAGGATTCGTCCCCCAAGATTATCAAGGTCGACTTTAGAAGTCTGGTCCCAGGATGCTGAGATTGAAGAGTCGAGGGAGTCGCTAATTAAGTAAGGCCTGAAATTGGCCACTGCATGGTCGTTCCAATCATCGAAGTCAAAAATTTTCTCTCTGATCTGGGCATCATTGTAAGTTCCCCACCAGTTTTCGGTGACATCGACCTCGTTATTAATTTTTGCAGTCTTAATTCCAGCCAAGAGTTCGTAATCTAGTGAATTGTCGCCGAACAAATTCCTGTTTACTCTCACTTTTTGAATCCCGTGAAAACCAACAACGTAGGTTGGTTCATTATACATCTGATGAAATCCTCTGTTAATCGAGCCATAAGAATTCTGTTTAATCTCATTGGAGAAAAATCTCGCGTAAACCTCTCCGAGAATTTCTGATTGGCTGTCAGCATTAAATTCGACCATGAATGCTCCATTGTTCCTCGTGATCTTATTCCCTTCAATCTTCATTTTCTTCTCCATTCCTCGTATTGAAATCAAACCCTTTTTACATCGATTTCCGTCAAATTGATTGTTCGACATATTGAAAGAGGCGAAGTGTCCATCGACGACAAAAGCAAACCGCTCATTATTTTGCCAGGTGTTGTTATTGAAATAAAGAGAGTGTGTGAAGTTCTCATTGTACTGCCAAACATAAGGAAGTGCAACTTCAAAACCTCCACCGTGATTCCTTTCAATTGTGCTGTCCTGCATGATCCAGTGGAAAAGATTGTTTGAATGTCGCATGTCTCGACTGAATTGTAAAATTCCTTTTCCGTTGTCAGTTATGAGTGAATTATTAATATGGAATGAGATTTCGCTTAAGTTTGACTGAAAAACGTTCCAGTGGGGTGAGTGAACGTAAATTGCTTCTTCGATGTTGTGGGAAACTTCACAACCGATGAGTTGAATTGTCTCGTTGGCTTTCCGAAGATTGTGATCTCCTCGCTCATCTAAATACCGATTATAATACGAAGCCAGGATTCCACGTTTGTTGCCCTTTATTTTTGTTTTTGAAATCTTCAGAGTAGGAATCGGTCCTCTCACTATTCGATTGCTGATGTCCTGAATGGGAGCTGGAAGTGCTGTGAGGACCATGACTGTTCCCCCTAGAGCAGCTTTTCCACTATGATATTCAAAGACAACAACGAATGAACTCGAAGTAACGGGAAAGACTGTCAAGTCCCTCTTGAGATGCCAGATGTTACCGTTCTGGTGAATATTTTGCGAATCATGTAAAATAATTTCCTCCGTGCTGCGGTTGTGAATTGGATTTAAGAGCTGAATTCCAACGACGTAACCTGGCGTGCAACTGATATTGATGAATTTATCTACCTCTCCATTTGTTTTGGATGTGATGAGATACTTGGTTTCTCCCATGGCGAGTTCAATGTTTCCGCTGTTTTGGGGCACGACGATCGGATTGTAGTTTTCAGAAGACACGTCAGGCGATTGCGAAAACCATCCTGCAAATTCTCTCTGCTGAACCGCCGAGAACGCAGGATTGTGCCTAATTCCAGCCACTTTGTTGTTCTCGATTCTTGAGTTGGAAATCCGCAGGCCCAATTGCTTGAAACTTATTCCGCTTCCTCGGTTGTTGGAAAAGTCGCTGTTTCGAACTGTATTCACCGCGTCTGCTGAGTAAATGTCAGAATACAGTATCCCTAACCCGTCCTGCAGGTTGTTGACGACCTTTACCCCCTCGAGAGAATGACGAGCGAAGTCGATTTGAAGAGCTGGTTTAAAAGAATTGGTTGCATAATCCAATAAACCTGCCTTCTCGATCGTGATGTACTGCAAATCGCTTCTCTGCGCTAAAGGCCCAAGCCTCAGACCAGCCCAAGCGGCTTCGGAACACCTAACCCCAACGTCGTTTTCATGAGTGCAGGAATTTTCGAATTCGTCTGCGCTTTCTGCTCTACATTTCGAAATATCTATATCGTCTTCTGTGCACTGGACGTTGCTGAGAATAATATCCTCATTCGTTCCCGCGTTGGGAATTTGAGATCTTTCCAGAAACCAGTCGTCTGGATCTAAAGTCAGGCCCAATTGATGACAAACAAGGGCCGCGTCACGGATCGTCCAGCCGTAATTGCAGACCGTTCCCCATTTTTCTCCAATCCTCACCTGCAGTCTTCCCTCGAGATTTGTTTTTCCGCCAAGAAGTCTCACAGGAACAGAGTTTGATTCATCAAAGGCTATGGCTTCAGCCATGGTTTCGTTATCCGGCTCGATTATGATCTCTTCCTTGAGAGTGAGCTGGATATCGCTTGGACCTTTCCCTCTAGCATACAATCTACCAGCAACCATCATGCCCACAGCTGGAGGAAATCGAAGAGTTACTCCAGGCTGGATGATTAATTTTCCACCAGGTCTAACATTGATATCGCGTTCCACAAAATACTCTCCAGCCCTCAGCGTCTCCAATCCATCGACCTCGCCTCCTACCACGTTTGTGTCAGTTGACAAAAATTGTGCGACGAATGTTGGATTTGATATGATTGTATTACCACCAGGATTACTACCGTGTAGCAAATATGGCAAGTATTCAATCTTTGCCAGGTTGTATCTATCCTTTCTGTGAAATAAGCGATCAAAAATGATCCTTTCTTTTTCAGAACCCAGCCAATTGTAGGTGCAATTAATGACTTTGCTCTGGTCCTCCAAGTGGGATCCGAGCTCATATCTCGATTCCAGATTGTGAAGAATATTCCGGTAGACTTTGACGTTGCTTGAAGATATGACAACAACCGCAGAAACTCGAGATCTTGGAATAAGTCTATAGCCTTGAACATCGCTGTTGTCGAAAGGTTCCTTTACTTTGTTACGCTTTAAAAAGTTCTTGGTGAAGAGAAGCTTCTGTAGATCGCTGTAAGGCGAGAGACCGATATTAACCACATAGACGCCCTTGTTGTCGTAAAACTCATTGTGCTGAATCAAAACGTCCGCTGGAAGAATGTTGAATTCTTCGTAGAGTGGATTCTTCACTAGGATTCCTCCATAGCTATGTTCCTCGAAGTGGTTGTACTCGATGCAAGCTTTTATATTCAGAGCCGGGCTTAATTTTATACCCAGTTTTAAATTCTGGATGAAGACATTATGTCCGATTTGAACTTTCATCAATCCTTGGTTGTACCTCCAGCTTGAATCGATTTGCACTGCTGTTTCAGAACTGCTGTTAAACCAATTTCCGGTTATATTCACGTAGGATTTCCCCGTTGAATTGCCCACCTAGAAGAAAGCAGAAGTAATAGTTTTATTATAAGTGGAAGAAAGAGAGAAAAGATCAATATATTTTGAGTTATTTTTTAATATTTTAAAATATTGTTGGGACTTACTAAGATACCGATATCCCAGTTTTTAAAAATCTCAGAATACTCGACGACCGTGGATTGATTAAAATGGATATATTCCGTGGAGGAAGAATCATTTAACCAAACAGCGAAGCCGTAACCTCGATTGGAAGAAATGCTGGTGTGAGAGACATTTCTGCTGCCACCGGTGACAGTGACATTGACGCCGTCGCCTTGATTGAAGGCGATTCTGCTTCCGGTGATGTTGACGTCTTGGGCACCTCCTAAAACGTGCACGCCTGCGACATGGTTGTTGTTAGACACGGAAGTGTCGTGAATATGTAAAGCCGAACGCAGTTTTTCCGCTGCAATTCCTCTTCCATTATTATCGGCTATTGTGCTAGCAGTAATGTTGAGGTCGTAGCTTTTTTCTACAAAAAATAAATAAAGAATATAAGTACATATTTAGATATGATACCTAATTATAATTACAAATAATTTTGGAAATAATTAAACGATGGAAGTATACGAAAGTTGAAAACGATTCAGTGATTTGGTATGCAATTTAATAATTATAATTTATATTTAATAAAGAGTTTTAAATGTTCAAATCATAATGACTCCTAAAGAGAAAAATAATTTTTCTAAGATTAAAATCTAAGGATACTAGGTAGTTGATTTTATTTCTAAAATTAAATTTTAAAATATTGTTAAATTCTGAGCACTTCCTGATTAAAACTGTTTAAGTTTTAATCAACTGTAAGCGCATCATAGTTAAAAATGGCTTTTAAACATTTTTAGTGTGAGTAATTTTATGTTTTAAACGCTCCCAATTGGAAATATTTTTCCATTTTAAAACGTTTTGATTAAAAAACTTCCACATCTTCATGTTTTACAAAAGTTCTTCATTTTGAATTTGTTCAATTCGGAATAATTCCAATTTCAAATTGTTTAATTTTGTATACTATGAGATACAATTTTAAATTGAACAGTTTGTGAAATTTCGATTTCAAACGTTGTGAGTTCAAAGTTTTTCAAATATGAAGGATTACTATTGTTCATTATTTAGAATTCAAAGCTTTATTTACAGAAATTTTGTATACGTAGATTTTAATTAAATGCATCGATCCTTTTTTAACAAAAAAGGTTAAGGTTGATTCATTCAATATTATGAGAATGACAAAAACTGATTTTTAAATTTTCGTTTCTAAACAATTGCTGTATTTAACAGGCCTGTATGACTGAATAAAATTAGGATATATACGGATTTGTCCATTTTATCAGAGTTTATACCAGACAAAATTCTCAATTTTTCAAATACACCAATATTTTAACTATCAAATTTGTTCGCTTTATGAAATGAATCTATTCACATATACAAAAACCTCCTATGACCTATGAATAATAAACAATGAAAAATAAATAATAGCAAGCAATCATAAATAATAAATAACAAAAAATTAATAATAAAGAAGCGTAGGCGAAATCGCCTTTTGCAGACTCCTTTTACAATCCAAAATTCTATTTTCCATAATAAATACAAAGATACAAACTACAATAAATACAAAGCAACCCTCTATAGTCTATGAGGAAGCACAGTGCTCATGAAATTATCACAGTTAAAGATACACCAGAAATAATAAACGCGCCCAAACTACTTTGTAGAGGTTTTTTTTAAATATTCAACTCCGGAATTGTTCCTTTTTTAAGGGTGAAATCGTATAATTTGTTGTGCTTCTATTAGAAATCTTTAATAAAATGTTTAATTTTTAAATTAACAAACTTTTACGACTAATTCTGAAAAATGTTCAGTTTTTATTTTCAATGAAAAAAAGTCAAACTATTGAGAATGATAATCCTTAAGAGTTTGTGAAACGATTTATTTGTATTTGTAATTTTCGAGAAGCAGGCAAAAAAAATGAAAAAATTATCTATAAACAATATAGACTCACTGTATCCGGAAGTAAGGCGGATGAAAGCGACCATGTGCGTGAAAGGTTGAGCCGTAAATTTGATATACAAATCCCGACGAGTAGATGTCACACTTTGCGGCAAAGTTCCATTTCTAACGTTGACTTTTGCCAGTAATTTTTCGCCGGCACTGCTGCCATCGTAGATTTCGATTGTGGCACTGTCGTTTCGATCAGTCTTCATTTGGAGGAAGTGCAACGTCAACACGTGCCCTGCTTTCGTGAAAATGTGCTGAAATAAAAAACATTTTAAATGAAAAATTGATATTTCTGATTTTTTTTAATTAAAAAACTTTCAGTCTTCAAATGCAAAACGTTCAAATGTAAGTGCGCATTTAAAAGTACAAAATTATACCATTTTTGAACGTAAATGAAGTTGGAGAGAGTGGCTACCAAAGGGTCAGGTAATTTTCTAAGTCGTAATTAGGCCTGAACTTTACGTAATTCATGTTTTTGTGAGACAATAAACTGTTCTTAATTCTAAAGTCTTCTAGTCAAAGTGGGATAATCACACTATTTTATTTTTGCATAGTATGAACAATAACGTTATTTCTTATGAAATTACAAGAAAAAGTGTTCAGAATAGTCTATTGATGTAAAAATGTTATAAAATAACGAATTTTGTACTCAAATTATGTTCCCTGAGCGATGAAACAACAGAATGTGATGTAATCACTATATTTAAACTCACTATGCTTTTCAAGTTTTTTAACCTATAGTAAATGATACGCGATTTCAAAAATATGTCTTAATTTTACTTAGCAATTACAAACTAACTGTTATCATTATTATTAAATACTTGTTACGCGGACATTCAGTGTTTCCTACCTAGTGTTGAATAAATTCCGCTTATAGTTAAATTATTTACATTCATTTATTTATGTAATTTTAAACATTCTGTGTCACCAGATGTTCTAGTTGAGACCCTTAGAAATATTAATAATAAGCATACATATTTTTAAAGCCGTCTAATTCTGTGCAAATACTTAGTAAAGTCAAAGTATATTTTTTCAGCATAATCTCAAAAACAGTTTTTTTCCTTTTTCTCATTTCCTAATGGATTTAGATGGTTCAAGGTTTTGGACATAGTGTGTCCGCATATATTTATTAATTCCTAAAGTTCAAAACAAATTGCTGAGCTAATTTTCCAAATAATTGAAAATATCCACTGTCTACAGCGACCCAATAATGGCCACTCTCCCGTACCTATATAGTATATAACAAATATTATTTCGTTTCCAACTTAATTTTTATTAAAGTTTGCATTATCAAATCAAAAATATAAGTCTGAGTAGGAAACGACATTGCAAATTAAGAAGAAATGATTTTAATCAAGATTTGCGGTAGCGAATCGTCGCCAAGTACAAAGTTACCAAGAATCCTTATCCGGAATAGTCATGTATTTTTTGTGAATTGTCGGCGCGATTCTGAACCGATTTCAATGAAACTTAAAAGCTGACTGACCAACCATTGAAAAACAAGTTTAGGCGTGATTTTATGTTAATATCTTAGGAATTGTGGGATTTTAACGAGAAGTCAGTAGCAACAGATTCTCGAAACGTTTAAAAAAATTTCCATATCATGAATAGTTTTAAAATTTTTACGGATTCAGTGTAAAACTGAAAATTCAGAGATGAAAAAAAATAGTGAAATTTTTAAAAAAATTTCAAGATATCGAATATTCTTGCAATATGCATCGAGAATATGTTACTACAGACTTTTTATTAGAATTGTATGTAAATCGGTTGGATAGATTAGGCTGCAGAGGAGAGCACAGGTAAAAAATGTATGTTGTATACAATAATTCAACAATAATATATTTTCATCCAAACTTTATGCCTAATATTTGATCTAGAAATCTATATAGTAACATGTTCTCGATGTGTATTTAAAAAAATGCGATATCTTTCCCGAATAAAAATCATGAGTATGGGAGTGATCAATCATTGACTTTCCAAAGTATAAAAAATGTATGGTAAATGAGACGATCCCATACTTCAAGTATATTGAAATAGCATAGATAAAGTATATCTAAAGTATAGCTGAAGTGTGGCTGAAGTATAGCTGAAGTATGGGATATACTTCATCTACATACTTAAGTATATCTAAAGTATAGGCTATACTTCATCTATATACTTAAGTATAGCTGAAGTACAGATTATACTGCAGTATCGGACATAAAATTGCACTCATTTGTTCTTCAAGATACCCTAGCAATGGGATAAAACATCATGTATCATAAATGACAGTTCGTCGAAAAATTTAAAAAAATCACGATTACAGTGATTTCATGAGTCAAATATGCTTTGAATATTGTTCGCGAGGATGTACAATATAAAACGGATATGCAATGGACAACTGATATGCATGATTCTTATGTCATATATATATATTGGTAAGAGATCCAGAATCTTTGATTCCTAAATATAATATTAATAGCATAAAAAGGTTTAATAAAATTGTTACTTAGGTGAAATGTTTAGTGTTAAATTTCGCACAATATAAAGTTAAACAATTTATGTTACAATTAACATTTTACTTATTTTAGAATTTACAAACAATATTCTTTGACAATGTGAAAATCATGATTCTGGATCTCTATTTTCATGTATTTCAGATGGCCGATTATATCCCATCAGCAATAATACGGTTATACCTACTACAGCCATACTTTTCCTATATTTTAGACATAATCTATACATACTTGAGCTATACTTAGAGATATACTGTAGCCTCACTTTGACTGAAAATCAGCTATACTTTATCTATACTTCGGTTATACTGAAGCTATACTTTAAAAATACTTTCCCTATACTTCAACCATACATTGTCTCATTTGCCATACTTTTACTATACTATCTGAGAGATCACTCCTATATGATTTCCCAGATGTTTTCCTAGATCAATCCCATACTAAAATTTGTTTACCCGGGTTATTAATTCAAAACATTAGTTAATCATATTGTACGTTAAAAAATTAATGTTGTCACCTGTGTTCACCTCTACACCCTAATCTATTAAACCGATTGGTACCAAATTTTAACGTGAAGTCCGCAGCAACAGATTCTCAATACATTTTCCAAGAATTGCCGATATCTTGAATAGTTTTCAAAATTTTCCGTATTTAGTATAAAAAACGAAAATTCAGAGATGACATAAATAGTAAAATTTCAAAAAATTTCAAGACAACAAAAACTTTTGCAATATACAACGAGAATATGTTACTACAGATTTCCCATTAAAATTTGGTGTAAATCGCTTGGATGGATTAGGCTCCAGAGGTGAGTAGAGGTGAAAAATTAAATTTTTTACAATCATATTCCAAAGACAATACATTTGTTATGCAACAGGATGATATATATTTCTATCAAATTTAATATAAAATAAAGTATTGGTTAAGTTCAGTGAGCCTAGGCACTTTTTCTATTTTGAATTGAAATTGAAAAATCCAATCGAAATTTTAATGGAATAATATTGTACCATTTAATTTAATTAAAAGATAAATCAACTTAATTAATTAGGTTAATTTTTAACAAAAAATATTCAAACTATTAGTTTAATTTTTCATATTTAGTAAATTAGTAACTTCATTTACATTTAATTAATTGATCGTAACTATTTTATTTTGTTTAAATTACAGAAAAAAACATGAAATCCCACCAAAAACATCTGCGATGCAAAAAATTTGCCAAGTACAACTATATAAATTTATGAAATCAAAGTTAGCCAAGTAATCTGCGGAAAAATATTCATAATAATAGTATATTGTGTTACGACTCAGCAAACCGCGTCTTTGACG
>CAKNYM010051056.1:190087-210115 GCA_932195095.1 Andricus curvator
GTTTGCTGTACGAGGCGTACATGCGCGCGCCGAAGGCGCGCGCATAGCCGAGTACTGCAAACAGCGGGCGAGGTCGTCAAAGGTTTGCTGCGGAGTGACACACGATATTTTATGCAAAACCGATATAGTTTTAGTATGCGAGAGGGCATTGAGTGTGAAGTTTTAATGGGGGTGACGGGGTTCGGGGGGCGAAGCCCCCCGTAAGGAAAAATACAACAATCATTTTGAATAACTATAACTAAAATTAAACATAACATTAAATGTTGCACGTGAGCTTCATACTCGTCTTATTATAGACATGTGCGGTTATGTTCATTTTAGTTTAAGTTAGTCAAATAAAATCTTTGCCATCGCGACACAATTGTTATCTATCGGTTAACGAAAGACTCGCGGACCCACGTGTTGCTGCGTGTTGCCAGCCGGCATGCTCTGTTCATTTGTATTGCACAGTCTACAAACATTTGTGATATGTACCACGCATGCGTCAGAAGAGAGAGCCAGGAGTGTCGCCGCTTTGGACCAAAAGCGCATGCGCGCACTCCGTAAAAGTATACTTTTACGGCCGTGGCCGGAAAAATACCCCCTCCGACAAACGAGAACTTCGCGTCCCACAAACGCGCACAGAAAGGTACGAAAACCGTCCGGTTTTGCATAAAATATATAAAGAAACTTTTTTATAAAGTGCCCTACACAAATGCTTTAATACATTTTAAGAAGCCATATTAGACTTTATTAAACTTGTCGAGATTAAATGTTATAAGCAAAATGATTTTAATAAAAAATTGCTGGGTATGGGAGATTTATGGTATAATTATAATATAATACTGCCAAGTTGTGTAATGTCTAATTTGGCTTTTTTACATTCATTTAAACATTTTTATAGTGCACTTTATAAACAAATTTCTTTATATATTATATTATTAATATTTTTTCCCAAATTACTTGGCTAACTTTGATTTCACAAATTCATATAGCTGTACTTGACCGATTTTTTGCAGCGCAGATGATGTTTTTGGAGGGACTACAATATTTAAAAATATGAACTTTCCACTGAATATAGATAATTAAATAGGGGAGAAGAGGTTTCTTTAAAGAACTTACTTGAGGGCACTTTCTTCGATTTTGAGCATATTCGTTCTGCTCCATTGATATTGTTATGGGGAAGGTTTGGCTTGTAGTTGTTGGAAAAGTGCACAGGTCATAAACATCCGCCCGGTCAGGCTTGTCATCTGGCCTTTCGTCGTGATGGACATATTTTATTCCGTCAGCTCCGTTATCTAGCACAGCACAATTGTTGATATGTGCTAATCCACTGGAACTGTTCATGTAAATTCCATATCCTAAAAAATAAAAGAAAAATACAACTAGTTTTAAACTTAAGAATAACGTTGATGTAAAAAGTCATTTTTATCAGCTTGGTAGTGATTATTAGAAAAGTTCAAAGCAAAAATAAGGGAGATAAGAAAATGTATATCTTAAGGCGTATCATATCAGAAATACAAACCTTTATTGCTTTGTATGGTGCAGTTGTTAATGACTATTGGAGCATCGGGAGTGGTGATGTTAATTCCACCGAAGGCCGAATTGACGATTGTGATTGATTCCATTTGCGGAGGCGCACCCTCAACGTGTAGGGCGGAGGTGACGTTGATTTCTCGTCCCGTACCTGCGAATCTGAAAAAATAAGCCACCAAAATTTAGAAAAAAAACTTTAAAAACATTAAAACAAATTTACTTTTAAACAAATTCGAACTCAAAGGAATTTTATACAACCATTTTTTTTTTTTTTTTTTTGATGATCGTTTTAAAGGAAACGCACTCTGATCCTGTTTTTTTGCAAGTGAAAATTAGTTTTAAATAAAAAAAGAATTGTTTCTGTAACTTTTACGTTACTGAAAACCATCACCATTATTGGAAAATATATAAGTTTGCTTTTCGTCTTTGAAAAATCTAATGCGAAGTGAAAACAGGTGTCTTCCCACATAAAATATCATAGTCACTTTTGGCAACAGCCCTAAGAATTTGCAAGTTTTTGTACATCTATTTCAATTTTTTTTCTTAATTAATTTTTTACCTGATTTCTACATTTCGTAAAATAGATTTGGATCTCCGGACGTAAAGGGTGTTTTCTTGGATTAAAGGTCTATCGAACAGGGCACCTTCAAATCTGATTCCCCGCCAGTGTTTAATTGCTTGTGTTGCACCATCGTGGTGAGGTGAGCATGCTATTCCTAAATCTGGATGGTAATCTAGAAATAAAAACGAATCACAAATTAGTTACAAAATAATTATTCCAACTCGATCCATAAATAATTGTAATAGGATACAATTAAATCGAGGGGTTAACCATTAGCAATTTTGAGGTACACCTGAATTGAAAAATTCACAAGAATGCAAAAGAATTTGGAGACGCAAGGCATGCCAAAAGAATTTAAGCAGATTCAAAATAACTCAATTAATTCAAACAATTCAATAAAATTCTAAGACTTCAAACAAAAAACAAAGAATTTAAGAAAAGAAATCTAAAGAATTGAAAAAATTTCCAGGTATATTACAAAAACTTGAAAGTAATAAAAAAACAGGAGTAATACTAAAAAATTTAAATTCAATGAAATTCATGAAACTTAGTGACATCATATTCAACAGGTGTATAGCAGGAGTTACTTTAGTCCTTAAGATTCAAGAATTAGCTTGAATACACCTAAATTCATTCAAAATAATGAAAGAAAATTTAAAAGAATACAGAGGATTTAAATTAATTTAAAGAATTCAAATGAATTGAAGCGAAATCAAGAGGATTCAAGAGAACCCAAAATAATTCAAAAAGTTCAAAGACTTAAAATAAATGCAAAGAATTCTAAAGAAATTAAAAAACGCAAGAAATGCAAAAGAATTTAGTCGGATTCAAAAGAACTCGAATTAATTCAATTGAATTTTAAAACTTAAAACAAATACATAGAATTAAAATAATAATTCTAAAGATTTGAAAGAATTTTCAGGTGCATTGAAAAAACTTCAAAGAAATCAAAACAAAATCAGAGGAAATCAAAAAGAATGCAAAAGATTACAAAAAATTTCAAAAGAATTTAAATTCAAAGAAAATCGTGAAATTTAGTGACATCAAATTTAATATGTGTAGCAGGCGTTACTTTAGTCCTAAGGATTTAAGAATTTACTTGAATACAGCTAAACTCATTCAAAGTAATTAAAGAGAATTCAAAAGAATACAGCGAATTTAAATGAATTTAAAGAATTTAAAGCATGCAAAGAATTCAAAAGAATTGAAGCGAACTCAAGCGGATTCAAGACAACTCAAAATAATTCAAAGAATTCAAAGCCTTCAAATAAATGCAAAGGATTGAAAGGAATGTAAGGTGAATTAAAAAACTTTAAAGAAATTCTTCAGCTCGGAATTCAAAAGAATTTAAATGCAAAGAAATTATGAAGCACGATTATGTGAAATTTAGTATGTGTAGCAGCTGCATTACTTTAGTCCTTAACATTCGAGGATTTATTCGAATACAGCTTAATTCTTTCATTAAATTCAAAATAATTTAATACAATTTAAACGAATTTATAATAATTGAAGGTATTTCAGAACAATTTAAAAGACTTCCAAATACTTCAAGGAAATTCAAAAGAATTTAAATGAAAAGAAATTCATGAAACTTACAATCAGTGATATCAAATTTAATATGTGTAGCAGGTGTTACTTTAGTGCTTAGGATTCAACTATTCACTCGAATGCAACTTAATTCATTCATATAACTCAAAATAATTTAAAATAATTGGAAGGAATTTCGAAGAATGAAAGGTATTTAAGAAGAATTCAAATATATTCCAAAGATTTCTAGGAAATTCAAAAGCAGATGTTACTTTAGTACTCAGGATTCAACAACTCACTCGGACACAGCTAAATTCATTCAAGTTACACAAAATAATTTAAATAATTCATGAGAATTAAAAGGAAGTCGAAAAAATGTAAGGGAATTGGAAAGAATTCAGAAATAAGTTTACAGTTGAATTCAGCAGATGCCAAATCCCGAAAAAATTTAAAAAAAATTAATTTGTGTTTCCCTATAGCTTGATACAATTGTATGCGGAACCAAAATGCATTATGAAATCTCGAAATCTCGCAATGTTTTTAAAAATTGGGAACCTCAATTTTTTATTTTAATCCCCACAACTCTGAACACAATTTCCAGATTTTTTGTTTGTTTGAAGAAATTTTCTTTTATTCGACTTGTTTTTTGGCTCGTTTCTACTTCAGGAAAAAAAAATTAATTCAGAATGTTGATATTTTTAATAATTAAAGTCTTTTGAATTCTTGACTGGATATTTTGACCAAATTAAATTTCTGCATATACACAGATAAAAGTTTAGAGCAATGTGTAAATTAGTTCAAAATTTTTGTCTTTTAAAAAGTCGACTAAAAAATAATTTTCATTTGAAGAAACAAAGATAATTTGAAATATTTATTTTGGCTCTTCACTACCTTAGAATATTAATTGATTCTTTCAAAATTGAAGAAAAATGTTAAGAGACAACATTTAAAGATTTAATCCGAGGTAGTTTCAAATTCTTAATTTTAAATAATTTTTTCTTTCTTTATTAATATTTTCAGTAGCTATAGAAGTTTTTATCTTACCACAAACTCCAGAACCGAGCTGTTTGTGAGGCCATCGATCACAATTTTGTAGAGAAGATTCGGTTCCTCGACACTGAGGTTGCTCGTATAAAAGTCGAGGTTTAGCTGGCCATTGTCTGTCCACCCAACCCCACCACCGTCCACCTTGCAGCCCTAATTCACGGCAGGCAGTTTCAAAATCTGCCCTAGTCCAACTGGAAATGAAAAAATTTTCATTAATTTTATTATATTACTTACTTTTTAAAATTAATTCATAATAAATTAGACTTTTTACTCAAATTGAAAAGTGTTTAACCCTTTCAGGAGCACATTTTTCTGTTAAACTAATTCTTGCTATTGCATAATTCTTGCGAATTTGCACTAATATAACCGCAATTTTATTTTACGATTTGATAATCGATCACAAATACGGTACATTACATGCACTTATGCCGAAAATTCGTCAAAAATCGTAATTTTTTATGAATTCAAAAAATGAAATAAAAAAAAAACTTGTCTACCAAAAATTCTGCAAAAAATATATGTTACAGTTCTACGTGTTACCTAACTGGAAAAAATTTGTCACAGCTATAGGACTAGTACTTTATAAACAGCCGATTTTATTCGAAAAAAAGTGATTTTTTTCGAATTCAATTATTTATAACAAATTGTCAATTAACAATTTTACACAGTTTTTCATGATAATTACTTTACATGAACTCTTAGGAGTCTAAAATCAAATACTTGTGCACTAAAGAAGGTGGAATGTATCAGAAATGCTTGAAAAACTGCGAAAAAACAAGCGGGACGTATACGTATACGTCCCACTGTCCCTGAAAGGGTTAAGATAAATTTTTTCAATTCGAAATAAAAAGTTTCAATTCTTAATCTATATTAAAAAATATCCCTGAACGTAATGATTTATATTCAATCATTTCTAAATTACTTTCTTTATTTAAATTTCCTATAACATAGAATTAACTTATTTATCATTTAACAGTGCTATTAAGCTTAATTTGTTTAAAAAAGGCGAGGTTGATTTTTAAAATTTTCACCTTGAAGTGCTAGTGGAGCGAAAACAACTATAAGCAACAAACATATCCAGAAAAAAAGCAGTAAGTCGTATTTTTTAAGTTTACATTAATAGACCCAAAATGTACTTTCCCAAAAAGAACCACAATTAACCATGTCCTGTTACACAAAATTTTTAATTTTGAACCCAAAAATCGACTTTTTCAGGAAGAGCTTCCAGAATTACTTTAAATTAATGCATGGACGTGAAGGAAGCTAGAGTAGTGTACCAGGACAGAAAAGTGTGGCGACAAATAGTTTGTAAACAGAGTGACAATAGAGTGAATGACGCCTGAAACAAAGACCTTGGATACTAAATGGGTCCAAGTGGGGAACCACACATAACAATTTTGTGAGGCCTGGGGTGATCGCTAGAGAGATTGAGCAGCAACCTGGGTCGGAGCAGTGTTTCGGAATGAACGTGTCATTTGAATAAATAACACGAGAATTCCAGATCAATCTAAAATATCTATACCCAACACCTATATACCTATCTACCTTATACCTATATACCCACCATACACACTACTATTTTCCAACCGAGCAAGTCACGCCTACCCCGAAAGGGAAATGGCTTAATGGTATAATAATAATAAAAAAATATCTTAAAATGTTGGTGGCAAGGCAGAAAAACTTAAATGAAAAAAGTAATTGAAAGAAAATGTTAAGCGAAATTTGAAATATCATAGGTTAATTTCTGCATTTAGTGTTTAACAGACAAATCGACTTAATTAAAAAATGGCTCAATCGATTATTTTAATCTTCTTCCTAAATTACAAAAATATGATAACTTTTCGAAATAATGTATTACACTATTTCACTTTTTCAACACGATATAATTTCGGACATAATTTTAGACTAGAGCCAAAGTTGGCAATTTTTAGTAGGGTGACCAGCCTAATCCAGATTTTTGGATTTTCAAAAACTTTGAAGCGGAAATTTCTTTTTCAATGTAAAAAATAATTCTTTATTTTGTCAAATTTAAAGTAAAAAGTTTAACAGGTCATTGAAGATTTTTTTACGGCAGAAATCACACTTTCAGAAGTTTTTTTCTCTTCTACAGTTTTAAACTAAAATATTTTTTTTGAAATATAAGAGTTCCAAAGAGTTCCTTCAAAATGTTTGGTAATTATGATAAAATTAGCGTTAGTCACAATGAAAAATGTAAAACTGCAGAAGATAAAAATACACAACTTCCAAAAAAGTGATTTTGGCCACATTAAGGCCCCTGGAAATCATCGGCAAAACGGATTTCATAAACTGAGGCCAAACAGAGAAGTCATTTTGTCTAGTTTTTGTATACATAATCTAAAGAGTAGTAAGACCGGCCGTTTTTTTAGAGCAAATTCTATTTTTTATATAATAATCTAAAGAAAAAAATGCGCCCTATTAGGAGCGTGTCAGGAAAAAGTGTTATGTATTTTTTAAACGGCACCACGGAACCTTAGCGGCACCACGGAAACACAAATTACAATGATTTTTACCGGTCACGGCAGAGGAAGAAGATTTTCTCGGTTCTGCGTTTGGGTGATTCTAACGACAAAACGAAAAACTACCATCCTTCAGGCAAGTCGGCACGGGTAAAGAGAGTAAAGAGACGCCCCACTCGCTATTGAGCAATTCCGTATAACATCCTCTGAAGAATTTTAGCTATAGTAAGTAATTACATAAATTATCCTAAAATAATTTTTGAAAAATTAAAAAAAAATGAGGCATATTAAAAATTGAAAATTTTAGTCCTTTTTTCTTTGAACTTTCATAACTTTGTTGATTTTAATGATATTACGTTGTTTTTTTTAAATTATTCCTAATAAGACGTTGTTTTGAAAAAAATATTTGTTGGAGAAAGAAAAATATTAAACTTCTTGGATTAAAAAAAAAACCAGCTGGTGGGAGGGCTTACGGGGCTCATTGACCACAGATCTGAAATAGGTGAACCTGAGGCGCCGTATCGCGAGGTGTGGATACTCTGGGGAACTGACGGACTCTGGTCGGTGAGACTTAAACTAAGGAGCGATCCTTCCAAGGGGTAATGGCAAAGCCCACTGGAATATCGAGGGCGCGAGTTCTCATGCTCCCAAGCTAAGATGTGATCGCCGTGTCGAGAGCTGAATGGCACCAGGGTCAACAAATTCTTGAACGCCCCGGCCTGCCCCTCTCAGCAGAGGTGGTCAGGCGGGGGTTTCAAAGGAGGTGTCTTAACGGAGACTTTGGGACACCAGGTCGACCCATAGTATTTAGACCCGCCCCCTGCAAGCGGGACTCTGTGGGGGGTGTTTCTTATTTCCCTAGCTTCTCGTGGGACAGAAAAGTTTCTAAAAAAACTTGAAAAACAAAACATAAACGATGAGGGATCCGTTTCGGGTCCCTCATCCAACCCACCGCCAAAAGAAGGTGTCAAAGCCGTGGAAGTGCAGCTAACGGAACTGTCCGTATGGAAGAGGCACCGTAGCGGAGCACAAAGACGGAGAGCCCGTAATGCGAGGATTTGGACAGGTTGAGGGATGAAATCTCAAAAGGGATTGACGCGTTACCTCGCGAGGGACGCGCCCCCAGATTCAACGACATCTTCATTAGGTCAGGGGCCATCGTTGTGGAGGCCGCGGACCTCTGGTCGCGAGACTGGATTGTGGAGAAAACCCCAATGTTCAGGCTTTAAGAGGATCTGAACTTGGAAGTCAAGGGGACGGAGTGTCTGCAAAGGTACCGCAGAGCGACCGTAATGATTCCCGGCAACCCCGAAAGTCCGGCGACCGTTCTGAGGCGCCTGAGTTTTCAGAACCCGTCTCTACGAACTGATTCGTGGAAGGTGTTTTCCGACAGGCAGGGATCCAGGCCGAAGCGGAGAGGCTGGATTCTAGCCCTTGCGGCTCTATATTATCGTCCCTATCTAGGGACGAGTAGGGTTACCTTCCGGGTGACCTAACTGGGATCCGCAGGGGTCCCAGAAGCGTTCGGAGGTGCCCCGAACTAGTCTCTGAATGACTGAGACGGGAATATCCATTACGCAGATTAATTTGCACCACAGCAAAGGCGCCTCTGCGGTTTTAGCCAGACGCATGCCTGTGGTGCAGACAGGGCTCGCCCTAATCCAAGAACCCTGATTATACAGGGAAAGGATTTGTGGCTTGTCAGGATGTGGCTCCATATATAAGGGGCCACGCGAAAAAATGCCACGGGCATGCATAGCCGTCAAGGGTATGGATGCGATCTTGGTGCCTAAATTCTGCTTTAGAGATCTCACCGTTATTAAGGTGAGACTCAGGGGCAGTAGCGGAGAAAGGCTAGAGGTATTTATTGCCTCGGCTTATTTCCCTGGCGACGCCGAGGGACCCCCGACTCCCAGAGAGGTGGAGGTTCTAATTCGGTATTGTCAAGAGAACAAGATACCTCTGCTGTTGGGCTGCGATGCAAACTCTCACCACACGGTGTGGGGAAGCACAGACATCAATGACAGAGGGAGAGATTTAATTGAATACATAGCGGGCACAGAGCTGGAGATTCTGAATCGGGGTGATACTCCCACATTCCAGACTAAAAACAGGAGTGAGGTTCTCGATTTGACTCTATGTTCAGGTGCACTGAGGAGCAGGGTAGTGGATTGGAGAGTCTCCGATGAGGAGTCTCTTTCGGACCACAAACACATCGTGTTTCGATTAACCCTAGGTAAACTGGTGGTTTCTAATTTCAGAAACCCCAGAAATACACTTTGGGACTCATATAAAGAGGAACTCAAAGGGAGGCTTGCGGAATTCCCCACAAGCTATGGTACCATTGATGAGTTGAAGCACGCCGCGGATTTTCTGCGAAGGGCTCTGACAACATCATATGAAAACAATTGCCCTACAAGCACAATTAAGTCTAGGAAGGGAGCAGAATGGTGGAACACCCACCTGGAGAAACTCCGTAAAAAGACAAGAATGTTGTGCAATAGGGCAAATAGAAATAAATTGCCTTCGGACTGGGACATCTATAAGACGGCCCAGTGTGAATACAATAAAAACATAAGGAAGTATAAGCAGGAAGATAGGAGGGGCTTCTGCGAGGAATCGAAAAACATTCCGGAAATAGCGAAGCTTCACAAGATCCTGGCGAAAAATCCGGAAGCTCGCCTCGGGCTCATAAGGATCGATAATGGTGAGTTTGCCGAAGATGAAGAAGCAACGCTGAATCACCTGATGGAAGTTCACTTCCCGGGTTTTCAGCGAATCCGAACCAACCAAGAGGAGGAAGCCCGGGGCCAAGGGGCGGAAAGGGCCGACTGGAATTTCGCCGCTGAGGTCGCTGATTACAAAAAGGTGGAATGAGCCGCAGGGTCAATCTGTCCCTTTAAATCACCAGGGGCGGATGGAATTTATCCAACGCTTTTACAAAAAGGCATGGATTTAGTCGTCCCTCCTCTGACGAAATTATTTAGGACAAGTATAGCCCTTAAACACATGCCATCGACATGGAAGGATGGCAGAGTGGCCTTCATATCCAAACCTGGGAGGGAGGGTTACACTACTGCCAAAGATTTCCGACCAATCAGCCTAACGTCTTTTATCCTGAAGACGCTGGAGAAGCTGGTCGAGAGATACATTAGGGATGAGGTGCTCTTGGTCTCCCCGCTGCATAGAGGGCAGCATGCTCTCCAGGCAGGCTGCTCGGTAGAAACTGCGCTTCATGCTGTTGTGGCAAAATTGGAGCAGCAGTTGGAACAAAAGGGGTATGCTGTGGGTGCTTTCTTGGATATAGAGGGTGCTTTCAGCGATACTCCTCCAGAAGTCATCTGTCGAGAGGCTTTGAGATGTGGCGTGCCGGATCAGCTAGTATGCTGGATAGGAAGCATGCTACGCCAAAGAAGACTCGAAACCAGATGGGGTGAAAGCCTAGTAAGGGGGACAGCTCCGCGGGTTTGCCCACAGGGGGGTGTCCTGTCGCCCCTCCTGTGGTGCATTGTAGTGGACGGCCTTCTTGGAAGGCTAAATAAAGAGGGGTACTATTCTCAGGGATATGCGGATGACTTTGTAATCCTAGTCAGGGGGGCCCTGGTGCGATAGCTCAGGGCTCTCGGTAAATCCGGAAAAGACCAACCTGGTCATTTTCACGAGAAATTATAAAGTTCCGAAAGTAGATGCTCCTGTGTTCTGTGGTGGAAAGCTGACGTTTTCAGATTCAGTTAAATATCTGAGAGTAATCCTAGATGGCAAGCTGAACTGGGCAAAGCACCTGGAGACCCAATGCAGGAAATTTGTCATGACTTTTTGGATGTGCAAGAGAGCCTCTGGTTTGACGCGGGGGCTAGGGCCTAATATGCTTGCATGGCTCTACTCTGCTGTCTTAAACCCCAGGCTCCTACATGCGGCCGTGGTCTGGTGGCCACGGATAGAACTTAAAACAATGCAGGACAGGCTGAGAAGATTACAAACGCTAGCATTTAGGGGTTTGACTGGAGCAATGAGGACTGCGCCCAAAGCGGCGATGGGATTCATGCTCTGTGAGGAATCCCTACATGTTGCGATAACCGCTAGAGCGGCACACGCGAAAGGCCGCCTGGCAAGAGCAAATAGATGGACTCCGGGGACTAGACACACTAGACTCCCGAGTGATAACAGCGCACTGCCGATTCTACAGATGAGGCAAGATAAAACAACAAACCGCTTTAACTTCGCCAAAGCTTTCCGCGTCTGCATCCCAAGCAGGGATCTGTGGAAAGCAAATGGTAACCCGCTTCTCCAGGGGGAAATCTGGTATACAGATGGCTCCAGCGGAGAGGGAGGGTCAGGAGCAGGAATTTATGACAGCAAGAGAGGGAAAAGGATAGGGATCACACTAAGGCGACACGCTACTGTCTTTCAAGCGGAGGTCCGGGCCGTCCTTTTCTGTGCTGAAATAGAGCAATAGAATAAAAAAAATAGAGCAAAGTAATAGAGCAAAACGCTGCTGGCAGAACAAAACACCGGGAAGGCTGGGAACAAACCCAGGATTGCCGTCAGGCGAAATCCATCCTGGGGTATACCTATAGGATGGGCAGAGCTAGGGAAATCCTGGGTTTACCCAAGAAAGATATAAGGACAGTGGTACGGACCCTAACAGGGCACGACCACTTGAATTATCATATGCACAAAATGGGATATAACCCCACGACAGAGTGCAGGAAATGCGGCAGGGATGACGAAACATCCCTGCATGTATTATGCCAGTGCCCGGCATTAGCTAGGCTTAGGCAACAGACCCTCGGGGCCCATTTCATGGAAACAGAGGAAATTGCAACGCGATCAGTGGTCGACATACTGGGCTTCGTCAAAGGGTCTGGGGTCGACTGCTGAGAGTGAACAAGTAAGGATTTGGCACAATAGGCTTTATAGCTTGAGCACCAGGGGAGCTTTTCATGGGCTTCCAACCCGCATTAAAACTAAACTAAACTTCTTTAAAAAATCACTATTTATTTTCTTTAATGTTCTTTGTAGATAGGTAACAATGTCCTCTACAATCCCTGTAAATATCAAAATGGGATCTCCTTTAGCGTTCGAGAAATAATTAAAAACGTACGCCGAAACGATGCACACAATGTGAAAAACCATTGAAACAATAGACGAATATGATAATCGTATATGCACGAAATTCAGAGTTCAGACTCTCGGGCGCTGGGCAGTGGGCACACCATGCTACGGTGTACGTTCTTAATTATTTCTCGAAAACTAAGTTATGAAAGTTAAAAAAAAGGACCAAAATTTGCAATTTTGAATATCTCCTGAGTGTTTTGAATTTTTCAAAAATCATTTTAGAGTTTTTCTTCCAACGCCTGAGAGAACGGAAACAAAAATTTTCATAAAAATTACCAACAATAGCTGAAATTCTTCAGATGATTTGACATGGAATTGCTCTATTGCCAAGGTTGATTCATTCAAGGGTGAGGGTGGGTGAAGGTAGTTGGGGGTGGATAGTGTCAAAAAAGCAGATTTGATTGAATAAAAAACTTTAAGTAATATAATATCACAAGTAAATGAAAATAAAAACGGGTTTTTAAAAGCAATTCGCCCCAGGATTTATTCATGCAAGATTCAGGTTTATGAAGAGTCCATGCCGCTTTCGAAGAACTATCCTTTGTAACAGTCACAAGGATCCATTACATTTTAATAAAAAAGAAAATAAACTTTTAAAATAAACAAAGAATAGACAATAGAAACTTTAAAATAAAGGCATTTTATTATTTAATTTTTGTGAAAATTATTCAGCTTTATTACAAGTCTCTGCGATTATCAGAAGCTGAAAACGAAACTCTGTTCATTATTGTTTACAGTACAAAGAGTTATTATTTTATCTAAAAGCAGCTGATGCTAATTTCTTAAGGAAGCTTCACATTATTCATGTACATATTACCACATGTTTTTATTTAAAATCGCTAAAGATATAGCACGTCAAAGTATGGGATAGTAGTCCAATTTCAAAAAAAAATCTTTTCGCTGTGGAATCAATATTTTAACAAACACAAACACAATTTTATTTTTCCTCATTTTTCAACGCAATTGTTATGTTTGTATGTTAACAATCGACCGAATCAAAAAATTCTACAGGAAATTTTTCTTCGTAACGAGCTTCCTAACTGATTATATGTTCCAAGTTTCAAAAAACCTGAAATTATAAGAGAAGTATTGAATTAATTTAAAAAAAATTAAAACGCGGAAATCTCGAAACTGATCCATTTTTCGGGGATTACCCCTGGCTCTTCCAGTATATGTCTCTTTATCTGCGGTTTCGCGTCCTGAAGGATGGTAGTTTTTCGTTTTGTCGTTAGAATCGCCTAAAACTCACGAAGGCAAAAACCGCTGTAGAAAACTATCTTATCAACTTCCTTTTTATTAGATAGTAGAATACTTCACCACTGCGATGGTCGTGTTTTCGTGGTGCCGCTAATAGGGCGCACTTTTTTCTTTGATTATTACATAAAAAATATAATTTTAACCGAAAAAACGGCCTTTGCCACCAGTCTTACTACTCTTTAGATAATGTATACAAAAAAACTAGACAAAATGGCTTCTCCGTTTGGCCTCAGTCTATGAAATCCGATTTGCCGATGATTTCCAGACGCTTTAACATCATCAGCTTCAAGATTTTAGAACATTCAAAAATCCGGATTTAATATATTAATAATAATTATTAATTAACCAATTGAGACTCTCGGTTTCCTTTCTCTGTCCTCACATCCCCCCCCCCCCCCCCCCACGCAGTAACAGAAGTATTGGTGGGACTGACGTTACAGATAGACTATCCACCGTACGACGAATAATCACTTAACTTGGACATGATTTCGACTCGCAAAACAAATTTCGCGCATAAAGGTGTTAGTTGGGTGTACAATCTAAACATGAATAATACAAACAATAAAGTAGCCTCGGAATGGACTGAAACTTGGATCGACAAAATGCATACACACGGTAAACGTAAAGGTCGAATTTCAGGCGATGAATGGAGACTGGGTGTATGGAATGCTAGAGGAGTGAATGACCTTAAAATAAGAGAACTACGAGAAACTATGCATGCAAGGAAACTAGATATTTTATGTGTACCTGAGACGAAGAAAAAGGGTTGCGAAAGTAGAAACATAGAAAATGGGGTGTTGAAAGGCGGTTTTGAAATATGGTCAGGAGTAGGTAGTGAATCAAATCGTAGTCAAGGGATCGGTTTAATTATGAATAAAAAAGCAAGACAGCATCTCAAAGATCATGATTTTGTATCTCCCCGATTGTTGTGGGCTAGAATGAAGGTAGGAATCAGAAGGTTATTTATCATAGCGTGCTACGCCCCAGTTGACAGTGAGCCGCGAGAAGTCAAAGACGCTTTCTGGGACACTTTAAATGACACAATAAGTACTTGCGATCCAGGTGAAAGAATAATTCTGCTAGGAGATATGAACGGATGGGTCGGCGTTCAACGTCAGGATACAGATACAGAAAGGGTACTAGGTAAATTTGGGGATCCAAGAAAAAATTATAACGGGGAAAAATTAGTTAGCTTATGCCTAGAAAAGGGCCTATTTATTACCAATACTTGGTTTCGACATAAAATGATCCACACGTACACTTGGTGTAAAGGAAATAACCGCAGTGTAATTGATTTCGTTATTGCGGATGAAAGACTAAGAGAACTAGTCAAAGATACAAGAGTCATGAGGGGTTCCGAATGCAATACTGATCATTATCTTTTAATCTCTAAAATAAACTTAGGCCGGGGATGGAAAAGAAAGAGAACAGAAAAAACGAAACAAACTCGAATAAAGATTGAAAATTTACAGAAACCGGAAGTGCGAATAGAGTTTCAAAATAAGTTAAGCGAACGCATAGATAGGACAACTTGGGAAGCGCTTACGAGCAATAAAGATATAGAGGGCGCGTGGGCTTTATTACGGGATATCATTGTTAAAACTGCAATTGAAGTGTGTGGTACGGCAGTGGTAGGAAGAAAGTCTGGTGATGCATGGTGGAATGATGAAATTCAAGCCGCCCAGCGAGAAAAGAAAAAAGCGCACAAGAGAACATTAAACATGACAGGTCTTAGCGATGAGGAGAGAAATAGACTCAAAAATGATTACAAAGACAAAAAGAGGAAAATGAAACGACTAGTCAAGGAGAGTAAAGAAAAAATCAGAACAGAAGAAGAGAACAAAATACAAAACGGCTTTGGAGGAATAATGAAACTACTATATAAACAGTTGAAGGAAAGTAAAAGTACAGAGTTTGCTAGCATGAGAAACAGCAAAGGTGAAGTGCTATATGATATAGACGGGATAGTAGACGCTTTAAAAGACTCTTTTAAAGAACTATTAGGAGGTGAAGATATAGGACAACAAAACTACGACATAGAACATAATGCATTAGAAAACCCAATTGAAAAAGTCTGTGTCACTGAGGTCCGAGACATAATTAAGAACTTGAAAAACGGTAAGGCTGCTGGCATAGACAGTATTAGTGCTGAAATGCTCAAATACGGTGGCGAGTACATACCTCACAGGTTGTGCGAATTAATAAATTTATGTATCGAGACGGGGAAAGTCCCAGACGATTGGAAAAAAGCGATTATCGTACCAATATACAAAAGAAAGGGAGATAAAAACAACTGCAGTAATTACAGAGGTATCAGCCTACTAAGTACCGTAAGTAAAATATACTCAAAAATACTTATTCGTAGGGTAATGGAAATCACAGAAGAAAACATATGGGAAGTCCAAAGTGGATTTATGCCAGGAAGATCATGTACAGATCAGATATTTAGCCTAAGACAGATCACAGAAAAAAGCTTGAGAGTAGGAAAGAAAGTTTTCTGTGCATTTATTGACCTAGAAAAAGCATTTGACACGGTAAATAGAAGTAAACTTTGGGAAGTTCTTAAAGAATACGGAGTAAATGGAGGGCTCCTGCAAGCAATAAAAACAATATATACAGGTAGTAAAGCGAGCGTAAGGGTAAACGGGAAACTGAGTGACTGGTTCGATATTACGCAAGGCGTGAAACAAGGATGCGTTATGTCCTCGTGGCTATTTATCATATTCATGGATAAGTGTCTAAGAACTGCACTCTTCGACGAAGAAGGTGTAGATCTCCAAACAGTTAAGGTACGTGGGTTAGCTTTCGCAGATGACAAGATTGTTATGGCAGAATCAGTCGAGGACTTGCAAAGAATGTTGAATAAACTTCATACAAGCATGAAGGACATGGGACTCAAAATTAACGTAAATAAAACAAAAATCATGGTGTTTGAGGGAAAGAGTGAGAAAACAATGTGCAACATTGTCCTAAATGATGAGAGATTAGAACAAGTTGACAAGTACGTATATCTAGGTAGTCTATTCACTAGCGATGGAAAAATAGATGGGGAGTTAGATAGGCGCATAAATAAGGGTAAACAGGTTATCGGTAGAGCAGGGTCCATCCTAACAAATAAAAACATATCAAAAAAAGCTAAAATGGCCATACACAATTCTATATTCGTACCGACTGTACTATACGGTAGCGAGACATGGACCTGTCAAGAAAAGGACAGGAGTAAAATTAACGAGATCGGCATGAAACCTCTGTGCATAATATGCGGGAAAACACTAATGGACAAAGTCCGAAACGAGACAATCCTCAAAGAATGTGGTGCAAAAGAGACAATAGTTGACACATGGGAAAGAAATCAGTTAAGATGGTTCGGACATCTTGAAAGAATGAAAGATGAACGACTGACCAAACAAGTGTATAAACGTAAAGTAAATGGCAGAATGCCCAGAGGTAGACCGCCGAAAGAATGGTTAGAATCTGTAAATGAGACATTAATCCGTAGAGACATAAGAAGCCATAGGAACACAAGAGCTTGCATGAAAAAATGCATGGACGTGAAGGAAGCTAGAGTAGTATGCCAGGACAGAAAAGTGTGGCGACAAATAGTTTGTAAACAGAGTGACAGTAGAATGAATGACGCCTGAAACAAAGATCTTGGATACTAATGGGCCCAAGTGGAGAACCATACATAACAATTTTGTGAGGCTCTTCACTTGGGGTGATCGCTAGAGAGATTGATCAGCAACCTGGGTCGGAGCAGTGTTGCGGAGTAAACGTGTCATTTAAATAAATAACACGAGAATTCCAGATCAATCTAAAATATATATACCTAACACTTATATACCTATCCACCTCATACCTATATTCCTACCTACCTTATACCTTTATACCCATATGCACACTACTATTCTCCAACCGAGCAAGTCACGCCTACCCCGAAAGGGAAATGGCTTAATGGTATAATAATAATAATAATAACTTAAAAATAATAATAATATGGCCAACGGCCATACCACGCTGAAAAACCCAGTTCTCGTCAGATCACTGAAGTTAAGCAGCGTTGGACGCGGTTAGTACTTGGATGGGTGACCATTCAAGAATACTGACATGAGTGCTGTTGGCACATCGTGGGTGTGGTGAGCCCACACTTGTAGTTATTTATAACTACAAGAAAAACCTAGAAACACTACCCGAATCGGGTAGTGTCACGCCTACCCTGAAAGGGAAATGGTTTAATGGTGTATATATATATATATATATATATATATATATATATATATATATATATTAATAAATTCAAAGAATTGATAGTAAAGGAAATTGTATTTACTCACTTTCTCGAGTTTGTACAAACAGCTCTCCACTCTCCGCGATGCAGGAGCTGTAGTCGACCTTCAAAAGGAGTTGGTCCATCGACCAAACGAATCGACCGAGGCTCAGGTTGACCGGACGGAGTTTCTGAGCTCGTGAGCACTACTGGTGCCTCAGGATCCCCCTAAAACAAAACAAAAATTTTAATTAATTAATGATCGAAATGAACAATAATTCAAAATCTAAAGCAGTTTAATTCATTCAAATTCATGTAGAAATTAAATCCAAATTTTAATGATTAGGAAAAATTAATTTCAGATCTGGGCGAATTTAATTTCATTAGGTTTTGAGTTTCAAACTTTACAGAAAATATTCCAATTTTTGACCCCGTCTACTTTATACACGAACCTTTGAGAATCATTTAAATGTTTCAAATACACTGGAACCTGGATTTGTGCACGGTTTCGGGCATGGCCAGCGACACAAATCCAGGAACTCCGAACGGAAACAGGCAGGGTCGCATGAACGATTTCTGTTGGATTTGAAGGCATGACGCAACCTGATACAAGTATAACGTGCTGAGAGTGCGGCCCTCGAGCTGTTTGTCACGCTTGACTGAGCACATCCTCCCTTTCGGCCCCGCGACTCCTCTCATCGCCAAAATGTGAAGGCCATCTATTCTAGGAGCGCACAAATCCAGTTTACGGAAGTCCAGGTTCTAGTGTAATTGTTTCAAAGTGGAAGCTTCTTGATTTCAAAAGCTTGGAAATTGAATACTTTTACATTCGTTATAGATTAAATTTATTTTAGATGAAATTGTGTCTAGTTTCATTTAAAGTTCAAACTTCTTAAAATTAATTATTTTTAATGAATCATTAAAAATGTATTGAAAATTTAATTCAAATTATTTAATCTTGATTTGAGAGTAAAAATTTAAAAAAAAAATAATTTGTTGCAAGCTATTCAAGCCTAAATAAATGTAAAAAAAGTAATATCATTGCTATTATACAATTATACATTTTGGAAGCTTTCAAGTGAAAATTAATATTTCAAAAATATATTTTGATAAAATGAATGGCAACTAAAATGAAAAAAATGTTAATATTTATTAACCTCGACGCGCGCCGTTCAAATAAATAACATTTGAAACAAAATTTCTTGTTGATAATTTAAATAAATTTTGTAATTATTAAAAAAATTAATGTTAAAAATTAGAGAATGAATGATAAACTTTTTTATATGAAAGACTTACCTGCTCTGAAGCGACGAAACGACTGGCAAAATTTCAATCGCATCCAGAGCTTTTATAAATTTTCACATATTTAGATAAACACATCAGAGCTGTTTACAGAAATGAATAATTGTTTAAATCTTAAAAATTAGTTATTTCTGTTATTCAGTTGATTAATATACAAATTCAATGATTGAATTCATTTTGGAAGTTTCGAAATTTGAAAATAAAATAAAATCAATCTTGGAATCTATTGAATTTGATAAATATTTTTAAATCAAAAAAGATAAGAGAAGTAAAATTTGTAATTTAAAATAATGTTTTAGGTTTCAAAAATTGAAGCTGAAAAAAAAATGAAAATCTATATATCAAAGTAAATGGAATTTAATATTTTTCATTTCTATTCGGAGCATTTATTGTTAAAATAAATTTAATTCTTAAATACTAAAATCGCTGAATTATTTTTTTTCGTAGAATGGATTACCAACATTGACGGAAAAATAAATAATTTTTCTAATTAAAATTCTCAGTGCCACGAAATTAGAAAATAATTTTTGCTCAACAATTTTTCTTTTAGTTCAAGGAAGCTTAATCTTAGAACTGGATTTAAAGTGGATTTCTCGCATGAATCACAATGAATCACTTCATAGAGATGAGCTACGATTTTTAAATACGAGACCGATGATCGCGCGCTGGAGCGCGCGTGTTCTCGTGATTTGAAATATTTTGTAATTATCTTTTTAATTTATGTTGGAGTTCGAACCAATTCGATTTAATCTGAAACAATTCGAAGCAACTTTTCAATCCCCTTCAACCCTTCTCGATCCATCTTTCAATCCCAAATTAAAACCCAATCTCAATACATGAATGGATTCGAGGCTCACTTATCAATCCTTCTCCACTGATGTATCAGCACCAACTTCAACTCAAACCCATACAGAATCAATTTTTCAATCCGTGCCTCCAATCCTTTTGAATACGTGGGA
>CAKNYM010051056.1:220115-320912 GCA_932195095.1 Andricus curvator
AGAAACCGATACCGATACGAGAAAAAACCGAGATTTTTCGATACGATCTCGAGACAGTCTCGTATCGAACGGCATCACTAAAATATGGTTAATTTTTAAGGTCTCCAATTGAAATTTTTCAATTTTTACTGACTGAAATTTCAAATTTTGAGATTTCAAGTCTCCTAGTTTAAATTGTTGGATTTGGTACATTTAAAAATTTTTAAATCGTTTTCTCAGAGTATATTTTTTCATTCACTTTTATCTTTTTATTAAATATATTTTGAAGTAGATACATACTTTTTTAATCTTCATAATTTTACTTATACTTAAGCATTTAAAATCTTTCAAATTTGGACATATTCAAATTTGAAAGCTAATTTAAAGTTTTTGAATGATTAAGTAATAACAATTTTTTTTTTGTAATTGTAAAAATTAAGGACCATGCAAACGTTTCTTAATGCTTGCTACTCAATTTTTCAACTCGATATCTCATTTTGTGTGGATCGAGTTGAGAAAAAAATTTGCGTAAGGCAGGAATCGGTAAAAGTGATATATATATAGCCTTAAATGAAAAAAGGTATGTAGGCTCTTTTTTGGCCAAAGTAGATGTTTAAAGTTGTACAAATTAATTGACAGAAGAATTGGCAGAAGAAAGTGGATGAAAAATGGTTGTGAGAGAATAGTTTTTAAATCATTGGGGACAGTTTAATTACTGGAAGAGAACGGAAGATCCAACTTCGCCTAATCGTTAATTAATAAAATGGGAAGTGGACAAGAGACAAGACCAGGAGCAGAGTATGAATCGTATGAATGGGTGATTCAACTTTGCCGCCTCTGCAACTCACTAATCACTTGAGGTCACGGATCAACGAGTAGTTCTTGCCCCGAATTAACCCTACGGCCTCGCTATAATCCTCCCGACGGAATGTTCCCCCATGAGTACGGGACAATCATAAGATTCCCTTAATTTCATTCACCAATTGCCAAATGGTGATTTAAAAAATATAAAATATAGAAAAAATTAATTAATAAGGAAATTGTTTTGTTTTTTCTCTTTTAGACCAACTTATTTATATAATTGGATTACTTTGATAAATATTTGAAGACACAAGATCTAAATATTTTAGCTTTAATCCTGAGGACCCTATTTTGTTGATGAGTCTATACTTATAACAATCGCCGTCCACTATTCGTCATTCCTGAAAAGTGATCCCTAATTTTTGGGTTCGAGCTATAGGGTACCCAGCTGACGACGCAGGTGCCGTAAGTCGATCAAGTGTCTGGAAGAAAATTTGATATCTTTCCTCAAATCTACCAAGGCGGCTTCCTACTTCCGGTGCACACAAGTGATCGCACAGAGGAGCCTCCGCAGGAAAACGGGAGCTTGTGAAACGAAACAGGGACTTTCCCTTGTAAATCGCTTATTAGAGGATATAAAAATACAGTTTAAAAATAAATCCCTAAAAATGAAAAAAAAATACATGAAATATTGAAGACCTGGATCAAATAATCGTTTCTAAAATTAGAAGGGATTGGCTCCTAGCTTTAGGTGAAATAATTTAATAACCACAGTTACTAATCAGGAGTGTGTGCGAGTGCACACACTCGCACATATGATATGATATGATATGATATGATATGATATGATATATGATATGATATGAAGTTACTATATAACTTCATACTCTCTAAATATGAATCAGTGAAAAATTCACTGATTGAAATAGTAGTTGGACATTTCACTGATTAATCAGTGATTCACGACTTTCCACTAATAAATTCAGTAACACCAGAGTAAATCATGCGAGACATAACCTCTAAGTTTTAATGTAAAGCGTTGTTGTTATTCTTTTACTTGAGTAGCAAAAATAATTTTTTAAGAAATAATTTGACGGGTGTGTACATGACAGTCAAATCTTGAAAGTAACGAGAGATGTGAGGTTTTTTGTCATTTAGAAGCATCAAATCTTTTCACATTTTTTAATATGTGATCACATTTATGGGTTTTAAGTTATTACTATGATTATTTGATTGAATCCACTCAAATCTTATTTTATTATGACTGCTAAATTGACATGTTGCAGTGCTGCCAACTCTCAAAAGTGAAACTTTCACTGAATGAATAAGTAACTTTTCACTGGTTGTCAGTGACCGGATTCAAGCTATTTGAATCAGTGAGATTTCACTGACAATAAGTGACTTTTCACTGATTCAGATTCAGAGAGTATCGTCTCGTGTGCACTATTGGGAACTCCTGGGTTACTTGATCCGAACCTCCAATTAATATAAAAAAAGTTGCAGATTTCTCTTACCGACATTCACCGACATCTAAATATCGGTAACAGGAATCTGCAACTAGAAACATCTATAATCTGCTTCACCAATCGTCGTTGAATCGTTTTCGCGAAACGAAACAGTGAAGGCTGAAGAGATTCTGAAATGGTCATTATCGCGAGAATAGGGCAAAATCTTCAATCTTCATAGTATCGAAACGGTTATTGCTGTTTCTGCTTTTATAACTGTAACAAAAGGTATCTGTGAATTCACCATGCGAGACTTTACAGCACACAGCCGTAGAACCGTCTCACTTCCGGCAACTTATTCCAGGTTTCGGGCCACCGAACTTTACGGTCAGGACTGGAGTATCTTTCGCATAACAGGCTTTTAAATTTTAAAAGTAATTTACGAGCTACTTACTAACACCCACGCCCAGCCCATTATTCAATTTTTTCACGAATGGCAAATTTCGCACGCGAATTAACGAAACTATAAAATCCAATACCTATAATATATGTTGCGGTTCTAGGAAAAAAGTTGTTTGGGATTCTCTTTTGAGTTTGAGTAATTGACAACTTTTTACGGCATAAAACATTTGATTTTTTTCTAATAGATCTTAAAGCAATTAAGTCAATTTTTTTTCTTCAAACTTAGTTATTATTATATTTAATACTCTGATAGGCGATAACCTCGTGTCCACACAGATGCAATTGTCCATCACACGCGAGGACAGGCGACCGAAGGCCACACCGCGTAAAATTCCACGGGGGTTCCCGACAGGAAATACCAGAAAAACGTGAATGGGATACTTATACTACTCATGGTGCATAACGCATGTATATTGTATGAATGTATCGAAACGCAGGTGGCTCTTTTTCTGTTTTAGTATATAGTCCAATATGAGGATTGTGAGCTTTTCATTCTTTTCCCCTATCTCCAGCTCGAGCTCCAGCTACTGTATGTAATATAGTTACGACTATAGTATAGTATAGTCAGAACTATATTACTTACTCAGAGGAAGCTACCTTTTAACAGGAACAGGAACAATGACTTCATATTATTTGTATTCGATAGGCATATCATTAGCCCAACAGAATTTTCAGAATTATAATGCATTCTGAAAAAAGTTAACGTGTATATTAGAAGTTTCAAATGGAATATATAATTTTTTCCATCACTTTGCGAACAAATTTTTTTGTTGAAAAACTTGGCAATGACAGTATAAACCAACCAAATTTGTCAAACTAGAAAAGAGTTACAAAAAATAAAATAAATACACAAATGTAAAGGCTTCAATTGTTTAAATATTTCAACGTCGAAAGTGCACAAATTTAAAAGGCGTCGTTTTTTAAAGCCATATACGGAACTTGAAAACATGAACCTTCCAAAATCTAGAATTGAAATTGATCACATTTTATAAAAGATGTATTTTAAAAATTTGAAAAAGAAAAATTGTCTTGTACGTTAGAGATTAAAATATATTTATAATCCCAGAGTATTCATGCATCTAATAACATTTTATTAAGAGCTTGTCCTAATTCCCTAATCATATTTAGGTTAATTAGATTAGGTAACCCATAATTATACTTTCAATGCGGCCAATCAGGATAGTGTTAATTTCTCTGTAGTATGCGGGAGGCTCATATGTTTACCAATCTCATAATTATGATTTAAATATCCTTGACTTATAGTATTATGTTAAGACCCACGCAACATTTGTATAATTATAACCTTAATGATTTTACTATAAAGTGCTTCATTTTTTAAACCAAAATATTATTTTTTTATGTTTTTCTTTACAATAATGTATAGGATTAAAGACTTCGAAAAACGTTCAAATGTTTAATTTGTGTAAAGCATCTTTTAAAAGAGATCAATTTTCAAAACATCAGAACTCGGAAACCATCTAATTAAACATATTTCTAGAAATGGAAAGTTAAAACTTTTAAAGTCAGAATCAAAACAACACTTGAAAGCTCAAAAATTTTAATATTGAGATGAAAACATTTTTAATTCAACAGTATTCAAATTGTAAAGAATACACACACGAAAGTATGGACAAAAATAGAAGGAAAAAAAACAGATTTCCAGAAAAAAGCGTTTCGGAAAGTTAGGATTCGAAAGCTTTAAAAATTAAAAAAATTGAAATTCTACGCTCAAGACACTTCAAAGTTAAAAACTTAATATATACATGTTTAAAAGTATTTCAATTGATATACCTTTCGAATTTTGACTCTTATAAGCACGAAAATGCAGAAATTTAAAGGTCAAACTCAACAGCCGAATTCGAAAGAATTTGATTTTCGAACGATTGAGGACATTCACAGATTTGAATAAAGATAAAATGGGTTTAATTTCAAACTTATCTTAAAAATAAGAAATCGGCCGAGCTTATTAAAAATTGAACCACCAAAAACGAATGGGGTTTTAATTTAAAAGAGCATGAAATCATAAAACGTTCCAAATTAAAACTTTGAAAATAGGCTAAGATTTTAATTTCCATTCGAATTTCAAAAATAAGATAAGAATTTAATTAAGTTAACCATAAAACTTACCGAAACGAAACTAAACAAAACGGTTTCTCAAACCGAGGTTAAAGTTAAATCGTAATCTAAATTCAACAGTTCAACTTAAAAATGTAAAAACCTTAAAATCTGACAAGAAATTTACTCTTTTCAATTTCATAAAAACGCTAAAGACGAAATTACCAATCTTCTCAAAATTGAAAAGCGTTTAAAATGGAAAATTTATTCACTTACAGAAAAATAAATTATATAATTTGAGTGAATTACGCATCCAAGAATAATATATTTTAAAAAAATGTTAATAATAAAAATTATAGTTAAAACCATAAGAGCTGAAGGAGTCGAGTTACTGTTATCGAAGTGCATTTGAAAATTGCAATGTTAATGCGCATTGCAGACTTACTGAAGTTTCACTCAGAAGAATAATGCAGCATCTTGAAACTTTCATCCGATAATGTTACAACAGTAATCCAACGTAATACGTAACGCGAAACGAAAAGAAAGGTAAGAAAGGGTTCCAGGGTATATAGCGTAAAAATTCGGATCAGGTTACCACCTTCGTTCCCAATTAAAAGAATCTTGAAAAACTTATATCAAATACATTCAGAAAAGTATATACAATTCAATATATCTTTAAACAAAAAAACCTTCCAAACTTGGATTGATTCTAAGTTTCGACTCTTTTTCATAAAATACAGAAAAAAATCGTTCACATTACCTTAATGCCCCAATTAAAACGATTCTCGTTATACAACATCCCAGGTGGAAATGTCGGTAGTTAGCCGGAGTTTACCATCAGCGCCGTACTGGCCGAGTACTGGCCACTAGTACAGACAGCCGGTAGTTTACCCAGTACCAGCTGAAGGCTGGTTATACAACCGGGGTAATACTATGCAAGCAGGGTTATCAACACTCAGGGTTTCGCCCGGACACAACGTGGGTTTCGAAAATGATCTCCAATATAAGGCCGACTGCTTTAGTTCTTCCTAGAACTGCTGGCCCACTCAGTGTCTCAGCGCACAAGCAGTGTCAACAATGCGTCGCCACCACGCACCATTCGTCCAGCGACGAATTTAGGGCCACGGTCACTGCGAGGCAACCCCCGACACTGGCCTTATATTGGAGTTCTTGCGTACTTGAGTTCTGACTGCGGTAATTTATTTCCAAGCTCAGATTTTTCGAATTAGCACTGTAGCCACTCGGGTATTTAGGAAAATCTAGTCTTACTGGTTCGCTTCGCAACACTGGAGGAAAGGATGCAATAATTATACCTGAAGTTCATATAATGCGATGTAAATTTACAATATATATTTAAATATACTAACATATATTTACAATATATGTATGACAATATATGAAAAGTCTCTTGCAAAAATGTGTTTTTTACTGAGTTGGAAACCCCAGTAAAAAGAAACTAATTGGGACGAATTAAGAAGAATTTGCCAGGAGCCCCCGTGAATCTTGCTTTGCGACAATCTCGAATTGGAGATGGTGGTGAATTCGTGTAAATTCGTGAAAAGTGATAAAGTCTTCAAATATCCTATTCGCCCGAATTGAGCGAAAAATTTTCAGGGGATCTAATTCACTTGAATGCGTCAGCACGAATTATTTTCAGCGTCCGCCAATTCATTTTAATTCGCGAGATTTTAAGCGAAGCCCCAATTCGCCAGCGCGGATACAGTTAAAGACTGGCCTATTCAATCGAATTCGTAAGCTATAACCAACGCGCTCGGCATAAAGGATCTGTTGTAAATAAATATCAATGAGTCCCGTAGCTCAGTGGTCGACCTCTGAACTTTATACACTTGAGATAGCTGGTTCGAGCCTCGAGGCATCCAATTTTTCTTATTTTTTTCGAAATGACCTCGACCACGATTTAAGGCGAATTGACACGCATTCAATTCGCTCTGGCTCAATTCGTTTCAACGAATCAGAAAGCAGAATTCGGGCGAATTTAAACATGTTAATTCACCGGAATCCTCCCGAATTAGTATTTTTTTACTGGGACCCTATATGCAAGTGGTACAAAAGTAGAGGTTTTTAACAAATACGTTTATGAATTTCGATGAGGTGTTTTACAGTGACGAGAAACTATAATTTTAATTTTTTTAATTTTACACAGCCAACAGCCATACCACGCTGAAAAAAAAACAGTTCTCGTCAGATCACTGAAGTTAAGCAGCGTTGGGCGCGGTTAGTACTTGGATGGGTGACCAGTCGAGAAAACCGAGTGCTGTTGGCACATCGTGGGTGTGGTGAGCCCACACTTGTAGTTATTTTACTACAAGCTATCAACCTAGAAACACTACCCGAATCGGGTAGTGTCACGCCTACCCTGAAAGGGAAATGGCTTAATGGTATACACAAGTACTCCAATATAAGGCCGACTGATTTAGTTCTTCCTGGAAATGCTGGCCCACGCAGTTTCTCAGCGCACAGGCAATGCCAACAATGCGTCGCAACCAGTCCCGAGCGCTAAAAGCGGGCAGTACGGGGGAGCAGTAAGCGGGAGCGACAAAAGTGGGAGAAAAATCCAACAGAAGTGGTTCGACGACCCTGACTGTTTACGTTTCCAACGACTAATTTAGTTCCACGGCCAGCGCGAGGCAACCTCCCAAACTGGCCTTATATTGGAGTTGTTGTGTAAAAGAAAAAAAAAATATCTCAATTCGTGTGGACGTGAGTTGCTGCGAAAAAATGTTGGTAAGGTAGGAATCGGTTACGTTTTACATGGCCTTAATATACACTCCGCGCTCCCTTATACGACATTCCCCTATACGTCCGCTCCATTATACGACCAGTTGCCGCTCCCCTATACGAAGAAAAGGTCGTTCTCCACCATCCCCACTCTTCCGCTCAAAGCTCGCGCGGGAAGCAAATAGTCTCGCGCGTGAATATGATATAGTCAGCTGTCAGTGACGCAGATTCAACGCGCATGCGCACGACCACGTGAGATTGTTGGTATTGCAAGTGGAAGGGTTCCCCTTGCGCCGTCGTATAAGGGAACGTTTTCGGTCCCGAGCTCGTCGTATAAGGGGAGTATATTTCTCAGTAACTTTGTTTGAAAAATCGTAAAATGATATAAAAATGAGATAAACATTGTTGTGGTTGGAGAATACGGCAAACATATAAAAAAAACGGCTTAAAACCCCAATATATATGAAATTCAGTGTCATGTAGTACATCAGTCTAGTATTTGGGAATTTTCTTACTGTATAATTTAAATTTTACTGAGACAATGTACACGGGTAAGTCGAAAAATTGTTATATTTATTTCTCTGATACAATTATTAAAAGATATGTAGATATAAATCGTTTTTCTATTCACTGTTTGTAGAATTAGTTACGGTAGAGGTTAGGATTAAGGATTGCATCATTTTAACGTTAAATATTTTAAATGCTCCGTGAAATGTTTGAAACATATGTGTAAGATATGTTTTCGTTATATAATTCTCTAACTTATCGATATTCTTACTTATAAATAACATATAATAAGTCATTTAATTAAGTGGCCCATCCCGCTCCAGGCATGGGGCTATATGAGCCAAGCGCACTAATTTCTTATTTTCGTTTCTAAATCCGCATATACTTTTTCATTTACTTTTACCTTAGGAAAATTATAATTAAAAATATTTGTAGAATATATATAACGACTTACATTCGTGCAATGAATTAGCAGATTTTAAATACTAACGTGAAAAAGATAACTATGCCCATCTCGCCCCCCCCCCCTCCCTAACATAAATTGAAATAAAAATGTCTTAGATGCTTCACATACTAAGGTAGGTTGGGACGAGATGAGCGTAGGGGGTAAGATGAGCCACTCAATTTTCTCGCAGGCTATCATTTCTTCTGTAACTGTTCTTTGTACTAATTTCCGGAAGAACGTTATCAAACTTCTTTCTAGAAAATTTTCGCTTAATGTTGAATAAATTTGGAAAAAACGAAAGTAAAAATGTTCAGACCTGTATTCTGCTATTTTGCATTTGTTTAGAAAGTCCAAGAATCACAAAATCACATATTAAATGTTTTTCCAGTTTAGATACCTTATTTATTAAATGAACCAGTTAAATCTCACTGATTTCCAGTGAAATCTCACTGGTTGAAACAGCCAGAAGTGTGTCACTGACAATCAGTGATAATTCACTGGGTCATTCAGTGGAGGTCCGGCACTGGTTTAGTCAGTGAGGTTCACTGGTTTCTCAGTACCAGTAGTCATCTGGTCGTACGCCTTGTCGTCTGTCAGCTGTTTAGGTATGGCACTTATGAATCATCACTTTTGTGATAACAGTTGCAAAATTATCTTTTAAAAACCGCACTTTACTCTCACAACAATAAATGAAGGCCGGGCTGCAATACAGGGTGTCCCAGACTCAAGTGTCCGGACTTATATGGCTGTATAAACATTAAAAAAATAAATCGAAAATTCCTTTTCCAAAAATCAGTTTAAGTTTTAGTTTTTGAGTTAATAAATATTTAAGCTGGATCAATCAGGAGCGCGGTATAAAGAGTCGTGCGTACGTGAGCGGGAGTTCAATGTAGTGTACTGACTGCTGTTCTCTCCTCGCTAACCCCACCCCAGCTCTCGCTTCAATAACACTTTCTTGAAATCACGCTCACGTACGCACGACTGTTTATACCGCGCTCCTGATTGGTCGAGCTTAAATATTTAATAACTCAAAAACTAAAACTTCAACGGATTTTTGGAAAAGGAATTTTCGATTTATTTTTTTTATTTTGATACACCTATATAAGTCCGGACACTTGATTCTGGGACACTCTGTATAATGGGATATAATATGTTGCGCCTAATAGGGTCATCCACAAAAATGTTGTTTGCCTTATCTCTCAAAGAATTAAAATGTGAAATTAAAATCTAATTTAGTTTATTTAATAATTTATAATAATTTATTAAAAAGTGATAAAATATCCACCGTAAATGTCGATTTATTAAAGAAAACATGTGGCGCCCTCACGGCTCGAAACACTTGGTGTGACGTCAGGCGCCGTCAAAACCGAAGAAAATACATGGTCAGTTTGATAAAAACAATCGAAATAATTAATTATCAACGTTTTTTGGCAAGAAGGGTTTATTTTTATGAAGTATCAATATGCCTGGATACGTTAAAGCCAGTTCGAATAATTTGCCAAAAGTGAGTACACTTATGATAAGTGATTTCTGTGCGAAGTGCTACAGTTTCAATGTTGCTGAGACTCGAGGAGTGAAAGCGAAAAAGTATTCAAACCGTTTTGAATATTCAAGCCGGTGTATTGTATTGAATTTAAAGTTAGTTATTTGATCAAGATTATAATATCGTATTTATTTTAGTTTAAATAAAAGAAATAGAAAGGAAACGAAATAATCGACTATGTTGACAATGTTGACATAAAGCGAGCTTTAACCTCAACATTCAATACTTTGATTTTGCACTTGATAAAATATAAGAATTAAATATATATTCGCTCTTTAGCGGATCGACACTCTTTTTTAAAAATAGCAGCATGATTCCAAAGTTAAAAAATATATAATTTTATAATACTTGTTGCACAAATAAACAATTTGATTTTAAGGTTAAACCCTAATAGCACGGAACGTTCCCGGAACGTGTAAAATGTCCGCCCCTTGGGAACGTTCCACTGGGACCTGAGGGGAACTTTCCATTATTGTTATTTTTAACAACAATTATCTCGTAAACCGTAAGAGATAGGTAAAAATGGATGTCATTTTTGAATTTTGAGTACCGCACATACTACACTATAATATGATATGCGTATCATAAACTGACATCGATTTTGACCTATCACTTACGGTTTACGCGATATTTATTGATAATAATAACAATAACGTTAATTTATGTTTGGAACGTTCCAGTGCAACGTTCCTGGAACGTTCCCAAGCAGCGGACATTTTACACGTTCCGGGAACGTTCCGCTAGAACGTTCCGAAAGTTCCCGCGGAAAGTTCCAGGAAAGTTCCGTGCTATTAGGGAAATGCACATACGTCCCGGCATCCCATATATATATATATATATATATATATATATAAAATATTTGCTTACGTTGAAATGATCTTCGCAACAATATACTGTTGACGTTAAAGATTTGTTATAGGGCACATGTCACGACGAACAATTTTGTACCATTTTTTTCGTTCCTCACCTTTGGGTATATATATGAATAATTTTCCTGCATTTTTGACAAACGTGTTCTTGCATTGAGGCACAAAACAACAATGGTAGGGCTGATTTTTTTGCATTTTTATGAAAAAAGCGTGAATCGCCCGGCTTATTTACAAGCGTTTGGCGGATAGCTACGTCACATCAAGATGGCGGAATGGGCGCAAAAGAAATAGGAATTTTAAATGTGTACAAATTTTTCTTTTTCAAATATAAATTCGAAAAAAAGTTTTTTTTACACTATGCTGGTATTATTAGTGATTTTAGAGCATATACTTTAATATGCAAAAATAAAAAAAAATTAGTGGATGACCCTATTGTGGGAAGGCACTTCGTTATGTCAACGTGTCGCGTCGCTCAAAGTCGAACCCAAGTGGCCAGGGTCCTTCCCATTTTCAAGCGAAAGATATTATGATCAGCCAGGCGCCATATATTTATAACACAAACGCTAGTAGACAATAAGGTTCTTTTTCACTCGAGAAATGCCAACACCTGACCGGCGACGCGGGCGTACAAGACGACTGGAGGTTCATGTCTTGCCCGCGTGCACGGAGAAAAAAATATGCCTATAATAGTAAGAACACTAGTCATGCTTTTGTCGCAGGTTTCATTCTTGATATCCTGGTACAAAATTCATTCATTTTAAGCAAGAATCCCTTTATCCTAAAAAAGTACAAAGCTTCATGCTTTTAAAGCCGTTATCCCTTGCGAAAATAGCTCGAACTTTGCCTTGCTACGGTTGTAAGAAAACTCATCCTATTAGAGTATGAGTACTCTTACAAAAGAGATATTAGGCCACGCCTACCGGCGCTTGCGGCACAACTGCTCTAAGGGCATGTGACTCTAGCAATAACGGCATGCGCTTGATTCTTTTATAGTATAGGACATTTAATGCTAAAAATGTCTAACCTGATGCCAATATTGGTAGAAATTCATACCAATTTCGCACATGAAGTTCCGTGCTGTAATATTAATAGCTCAGCCTACTATAACAGTGCGATTTTTTTCTCCGTGTGGAGCGCTATATCACTGGTTCAATCTATCATTTAGCGTCACTGGTATATTCAATAAGGCTTTTTTAGTTGTGTCACTTACTGGTTCATACAGTCAAAGTGTGAAAATCGCTGGTTCACCAGTGATAATTCAAAATACTGATTCAACCAGTGACAATTTCACTGGTTCATTTTAAGAGAGTAACCCCTTACTGGAGCAGTCAGTAGGTTAAGATGCAAGGTTTCATTGTATCAGATTGTGCAGTGTGTTAATTATGGTGCAAACGTATAAAAAACTAATCTTGTCGAAAAAAATGCTCACAAAAAGTTTCACAGCTGCACTGTTATAGGTATGTATTAGAAAACAATATGAGTTGCTGGCAACCAGAAGAGAGCACTGTTTTTCTGGTATATTTCTTAAGTACCTTCGTGTGAAAACTCGTAAATGCTATGAAAATGAAGAAAACATTGTTGTGGTTGAAAATATTAAAAGATATGCAGATATAAATCGTTTTTCTATTCACTGTTTGTAGAGTTAGTTACGGTAGAGGTTAGGATTAAGGATTGCATCATTTTAACGTTAAATACTTTAAATCTTCCGTAAAATTTTTGAAAAATATATATGTGTAAGATATGTTTTCGTTTTATAATACTCTAACTTAACAATACTCTTACTTATAAATAATATATAATAAGTAATTTAATTAAGTGGCCCATCCCGCCCCAGGCATGGGGCGATATGAGCCAAGCGCACTATTTTTTTTATTTTCGTTTCTAATTCCGCATACACTTTTTTAGTTACTTTTATCTTGGCAAAATTATAATTTAAAATGTTTGTAGAATATATATAACGACTTACTTTCAAGCAATGCATTAGCAGATTTTAAATACTGACGTGGAAAAGACAACTATGCTCATCTCGACCCACCCTACCCTACACTAAATCAATTTGTCCCAAAACTGATCTGTTTATCGACCTCTTAGTATTTCATCCGACTTTATGATCTATCTTCAGTGAATGATATTTTAAAGGTCAGAACTTAAACCAATTCCAGCATTTTAGAGTGTCATTCTAAATGTTGCCAAATAATTAAAACTTAAACTGTTTTTTCTGAAAATTTGCCAAAAATCACTTGATTCCATATACGGAGCAACCCAAAGCTGTTTCTGTATACGGAGTACCCGTAACCTGATTCTTTATACAGACTGACCCGAACATGATTCCATATTGCATGGAGCATTCGATTTAAATACATTTTTTCCTTTAATGTTCAATGCATGGCCTTTTTAACTGTTTTGTAATTACGTTGCATATAAATATACAAATTTACATAAATCATAACTATAACAGTAGATTCATGACTATACTAATTTTTAAACTTGTTAAGGTTCAACCCCGAAGAGTACAAAAACTCATTTCTTGCTTAGTCTCGCTTGACTCACATCCGTGACACCAAGTACTAATGAAGTATAGGATGGTAATGTTTTTATTTTTCATTATACACTTACAGCATAGACTTTAGAGTATAGACTATAGAGTATAGAGCGACTCACGGCAAAACTTCACACGTTGCGTGGCTTGTTTATCTCTGCATCAAGAACTCGGAAGCCTTGCACATATATAAACGCAAACAGGCTACGCATTACGTTGGTTTACGTTTAGAACATTTATATGCATCCTCTGCGTTCATGTATGTCAATCTTCATGTTCATGTAAATGTGAACGCAATCATGTGTGTAAGTAGACACGTGTGTTCAGTGTAAAATTCTAGGTGTAGGTATGTACCATTGTAACTATGTATAGAGAGTACTCGACGAATTCCGAATGAGTCTGGAAGTAACGGCTATGCTGTGAGAACATACGTTATTTATTATCAACCCAAAGAGCAAACACCCACGCTTCAAGAAGCAAAGGATGCTCTGCCTCTACCCACTTTTATAAGAATCGTTTTTTTCAGTTTTTGCTATTATTACCGATTAATTGATCTATTATATGGTTCATTTCTGCACGGAGAATATAGCGCAACTATTGCAGAAATAATATTGTGAATATTAAATTGTGAAGTTACTAATTTTATCGAAATAAAATAAGAACATTTTAAGTAATTGTACTTATACCAAAAGAAAGTTTCCATAATCCTAAAACAGATTGTGAAGTTTACAAAAGACTATAAGAAACATTCTTCCTATGTGTATCCTGTGTATTTTTAATTTTTCCTATTGAAAATAGGAAAATATGCCAAGCAAATATTATAAATTATATACATGAAACATACAATTATAGACATTTATATGATATTCTAAACTGAAACAGAAAAATCCTGTTAGAAGAAAGGAACGCTGGCGGTAATCGAACACAGTTTCCGGGGCAGCAGCATCGTCCTGCAATCGGCAGTGAATTTCCTATTTTAATTAGGAATTTTCGCAAAGCACTACATTGAAGTATTTCTTCTCTCATTGCACATTACTATTGACAATTGTAATTTTTCTAACCTATTTGGCAACTTATTTGATTTAAACTGCAATAATTGACATGGAAAAAGTATTTCTTCAAAAAAAATATTTTTAAAAATCCCACCTCCATTTCCTATCTATAGCTCGAGATGCAATATTCTGCTTTTTCTGAAATTTGAAAATCGGATTTTAAATCACAGTCCACAGTTGAAAAAGCTTGCGCTTTAACCGAAAAAAATCTTCTCCCTCCAATTTCTCGGAACCTAGTGACATATTCGAATTCAAATTGATTAACTGGGTAGACTGATCTTTGTTATCTATAATGAAGTCTTATATGTACAAATTAATTTTCACCGATGAATGTAAAATTAGACTAAATAACTTTTTGTATTAATCTCCATGTTTTTTATTTTCATGTTATGTGTGAATTTTAATTAATATAATTTTTTATTGTTCATACCGGTAGTTTTCCTATGAATAATTCCTAATGAGGAACTCTAAATTGGCTTGGAAACATGTTGGATCCCTAATAGTATCAAAATATGGAGAAAGAGTAAGGAAAGAAAGAGAGGATGGTTTTGTTTCACTCTTTTCATAAAAAAAACTCATACCGCGCGGCTCGCTTCTCTCGCAAGTTTGAGCGCGCCTAGGGCGCGCGACTATTGGTTCTCGCGCTTCGCGCTCGATAGTATATTTTCCTCGCGCTGCGAGCTCGGTGCACAGCCCTTTTAAAATTAAAAGTCAAAGCATCGCCAACTGTAATTTGGCGATTGTGAATTCTCTTTTATTAAAGCTCCTTCGGCTTTAACGAACACATTCTCATCACGTCTATCGTGCTTCGCACTCGATTTTGTCCGAAATGTCCTGTCAAGAAAAGGACAAGAGTAAAATTGACGCGATTGGCATGAAACCTCTGCGCACAATATGCGGTAAATACTGATGGGCAAAGTCCGAAACGAGATAATCCTCAAAGAATGTGGTACATGAGAGACACTAGTCGACATATGGAAAAGAATGAAAGATAAACGACTGACCAAACAAGTGTATAAAGGTAAAGTAAATGGCAGAATGCCCAGAGGTAGTCCGCCGAAAAAATGGTTAGAATCTGTGAATGAGACATTAATCCGAAGAGACATAAGAAGCCATAGAAACACGAGATCTTGCATGAAAAAATGCATGGACGTGAAGGAAGCTAGAGAGTATGCCAGGACAGAAAAGTGTGGCGACAAGTAGTTTGTAAACAGAGTGACAATAGAGTGAATGACGCCTGAAACAAAGACCTTGGATACTAATGGGCCCAAGTGGGGAACCACACATAACAATTTTGTGAGCCTCTTCACTTGGGGTGATCGCTAGAGAGATTGATCAGCAACCTGGGTCGGATCAGTGTTGCGGAACGAACGTGTCATTTAAATAAATAAGACGAGGATTCTAGATCAATCTATACCCTCTACCTCACATTACTCCTTTCCTCACCAAGCAAGTCACGCCTACCCCGAAAGGGAAATGGCTTAATGGTATAATAATAACAAAAATGTTCAACACTATTATATCAAATGTACCAGACCTCGGTCTGGTACTGCTTATTCAGGTATTGCAAAATAATGTACAAATTTTATTTTTCATGATTACTTTAACATTTGCTCCTTATTTTGCACAAATTTTTATTCTCAGCTAACCTGAAAAATCTATCATTTCAATAAATTTATATTATCCTAATTCATAATATGCATTGGTATTGAAACATACGTATTTATATTGTCTTGTTTTTATAATTGAAAAAAGTGCGCATCCTATAAAAAAAATGTTATTATATTGAAACTTGTACCGTTTCTCCATAAATTTAAGTTGTTTCTTTTCAATGTTATTTTTTACGATTTAAACTGAAAATACGCATCCTAGTGTAAAGTGGTTCTAAGCAAAGTTGTAGGTATAATTTAGGCGAAAAATTAAATAAAAAGTTATTGTAGCTTGCGTCATTTTTCCAAAAAGGTAATTTTTTATTTTTAATGTATTTTTATAAAAAGAGTTTATAACACATTTGTATATCTTTTTTGGTTGAACGACTTTTGTCTTCTCATTTTTTTTTCGTCTCTTGTGTCGTTTTTCCAAAAATTTAATTTTTTTATTTTTATTCTGATTTTTTACGATTGAAAGAAAATCCACTCGTCCTTTCTAAAAATTATAAATAAAGAATTTGTAGATCCTCTTTGATTGACCAACTTTGGTCTAATAATTTTTTTTCCTTGTGTCATTTTAAACAAACAAAAATTATTTTTTTATTTTCAATGTTATTTTTTGCGAATAAAACAAAAATTACGAGTCCTATCAAAAAATTACTGATCACAAATTTGTAGCTCTTTTTTAGATGACAGAATTCGACTTTGGAATCATTTTTGTCTCTCCTGAAAAATCGTCAAAATGTTGTATGTATAGAATGATTCTGGGGCATAAGGGTAGACATAAAAGGCATAAAGGTATTGCCAAATTTCAGAAATGCGTTTGGTAATTTTTTTAAATTTGATTACTTCTTTTCGCCTGTTTTTTAACGATTCAATATAAGATTCATCCTCACCCCCCCGGGCCCTTCATACTTTCATTTGGAACTGGCCTTCAACTATGTTACTGGCTAACAACTGACGCAGTAACAAGCCAGTACCTCTTATTGCACTGATCCAGTACTAGTCAAATACCCCCCCCCCCTCTCAAACTTTGTATGTTTATTATAGAATAAGAGTTAATTTGCACGATAAAAATGTTGCGGTCCATTTTGAATGACAATTTTGAAAATATTTTTCAATTTAAGTGGAGGTTGTTTTTTTCTGGCATGCCAATATATCACATATAAAAAATTGTATCCAGAAAAAAAATGATCGAAATATTAACTTCGAGCTGGGTATCAGAAGAAAATTTGATTTAGAGTTATTAAAAAAAAAAAAAAATTGTTGGAATTAAAATAAATGTCAAGAACAGATTAATTTGCGCTTTTATATTAAAAAAATATTTCTTCATAATTCTCTTTTGGATTAATTTTGTACAAGAAATTTTGAAAATTCCTCTAAGATTTCAAAATTATGGTCTAAGCGAAATAATAAAAAAAAAACTTCACAATAGTCTACTACACAGCAGTATTTATTGAACATAGCTCAAAATTAAACTCGACCTTTTTAAGTCGCATCGTGTTCGTGTTTGTATATAAGTAGGACTCTACCGGGTCACCCGATCATTATAATCCAGCAGTCATTTGAAAGATAGAAAACTTAGAATTTCAGTGGCTGATGTGAGTCGAGAAAATTATCTGACCACTGTAAATCTGAAAACTTGCCTCGTAATCCTTCTAAGGTAATAAACATTACATACGATCTTCTAGAAAGCAATCTTTGAAGAAATAAAACAGAAAATATACCAGATTTCTTCCGAGAAAAATTGCAAAACATTTTTTTATTAATTCACATAAAATATAATAAATATTGTGAAATAAGATCCAAATTAAAAATCTTGAAAAACAATACCTCCAGAATTACTTTCTAGTAATGCCTTCATGAAAAAAAAGTTAGGAAAGCGGAAACAGGAAATACGCAGGTTCCTACTTCCTAAAGGCTTCTTTTTCATGTTTTCCTTATTTTCCAATTATTTTTACTTAATAGTAGGAGTCATGGAGTCATTGTTATATTTATTATTATTTGGCGTCCTGACTCCTGGAGAGTTTTCTTGAATCCATGCAATTTTATGAATGAACGTTTTTTAAATGCACGGGAGAAAACCAAGCGGAAATTGTAATCTTCCACTTTTACGAGTGACTCACGAAGCTCGATTACTACTCGAAAGTGTGATTCATATCAGGCATTGGCATGCAGTTGTCAGCGATTTCACAACATCTCGAGCTCTATTGTAAGAACATATTATGATGCGAGGCTTTGGAAGAACAATCGATTCACCTGTATAGCATCCGATATGTAGGTGTTGGTACTCACTAAACTCAGGTCAATAAACTTTAACCCTCATTCAAATTTCGTAATTGTAATACTGAGACATTTGATATCGTCAGAAATTTGAAAGAAGTAGGTCAATAATTTAGAAAAACATTAATTCAGAGGGTCTGTTAAAATCTAAGAACAAAAATCCCTGTTTTTTTAATTGAGATAAAAAAGAAATTTCGCTATCTTACATTTTTTTTTTTGAATCAGTCGTGAAAAAATAAGAACAATGGGGAAACTTTAGGTTTTACACCCCTTATACTAGAAGCTTTTCTTTCAGTCCGATTTTCATTTGGGATGGCTCAAATTCAATTCAATATCACTGGTTAAAAAATAAGAAAAATACGTAAAATTATAAAAATGTAGTTATGTAGAGGAGTGCTCAACAGTTCACACGCGATGATATGAAGTTGGCCAAAGATTAACAGAAAACTTTAAAAATTTCAATTTAGTCAATTGAGGTTTTTTGTTGATAACAATAGGTATAAGCAATAAGTAGCAGGTATTGAAAATGCCAACCAAGATAATTATAGTTTACACGGTAAAATTAACGTTATAAAAAAGCTTTATCGCGAATAACTTCAAAATGGTGACTTGTAGAGGAGCGTATGTTAATGAAAAATATATTATTAACAAGGCTGTGAATAAATAATGGCTTATCGTGCGAGAAAATATCATTTCATTATATCATATATTGATTATCATTTATTATAGACAAAAAAATATTTTTTTAAATCCATTCTGTCAATTGAGGGTTTTATTTATAACAACTGTTATAAATAATGAACCAAGAAAGTTTATGAACTATAAACAATATTATTAATGGCAGGTATAGGTTTTGCAACAGTTTTAGTGAAAATTATGACACTGGCCGGCTTTGTTGATTTTTTATTAATAAATGAAAATTCTAGACGATCTCCTATTAAAAAAAGACATTTTTAACACAAATTACAGGAATAATATTTTTCATTCGATCGAATGATTTCTTTTTTGCTTTCCAGAGATCTAGCCTCGAAATATATAATGCACAAGTCTTAAATTTTTCTGAGTAATAGATTCTGAGATACGTCGCGACTGTGCCAATGTTATAATTTTATTAAAAAATAATTTTTATGTACCGCAGTAACTTACAAGCGGTTCGTCTTACGAAGAAAATGCAAGAGGTAAAAACATGTTATTTTTTCTCAGAGATGCCAAAAGTGGATTTAGAATTTTTGTTTGTTATTAAATAATGAAATTGTTAAGAAAAATTGTTTAAACAAATGCTCACCAGGATTTCGAAAAAATAACCAAGATATTCGTAATCAGGGGACTTTTTTTAACTTTTAAAGTTTAAACAAAAGTTCTTACAGTTCTTAAAGGTCGGGGACCTCTTAGTGCTTACAGAAATTCTTACTGGCGACTCGATTATACTTTTCTTTGTGTCGAGTTTGACTTTAAAGTTTGACTAGAAAGGTTTTTAAAAGGTTTATGACTTTCCCTCAAGTCAGCACACGTCATTGGATAAGAATGTAATAAAAATTCGAATGCGTATACATATAGCACATTCAGGTGCATCCTTGCGTGCGAGGGTGGAAGCCCCCCTGTTCTTTATATACCTGTAAGGACCCAAAGAAGAAACCCTGTCATACCAGTTAGTTTCTTGGAGGTTACGTGAGGTTCTACGCTTTATCTTTCCTTCTCACGGTTTCTTTCCTACGACAGAACTATAGTTCACTAAAGGTGTTCACTTTACTATACTGTAATACTATATACTATACTATAGAGTATAGATACTATAATCCTCCAATGACCGGATCAGAAAAAACGGAATGCTAGTTTTATACCCGTTACTGTAAAAAATGGAGCGCATCTTCAAGCTCATGATGGGCACAATGGATTAGGCCTTTTACCTTTCACTCCTAATCCTTCCTCATAATAATCAGCTTGTATATGAAATTTTCCATTTTTTTAAATCTGTTTAAAAAATTCCAAAAATATTTCAAGGTGCTTTTTACAGTGTATTAAAATGGTTTCAATTTCGATAGGTATTGAAAAAAGTGCTTAACAAAAATTGTAGATCTTGAAGAAATGCATATGCTTATTTAAGTTCATTTTTTGATTACACCAAGCCTTTGTCAAGAAAAATTAAAAAAGATGTGGAAACAATATTGTTAAAAGTTTGATATTTTTCAGTTTGATCACCACATTTGAAAATGAAGAAAAGAATTACTTCAAAAACGAAGGTCAAATTGTTACATTATTATTATTATTATTATTATTATTATTATTATTATACCATTAAGCCATTTCCCTTTCGGGGTGGGCGTGACTCGTCGGTGAGGAAATGAGTAATGTGAGGTAGGGGCTATCGATTTTTTTAGATTGACCTAGAATTATTGTGTTATTTATTTAAATGACACGTTCGTTCCGCAACACTGCTCCGACCCAGGTTGCTGATCAATCTCTCTAGCGTTCACCCCAAGTGAAGAGCCTCACAAAATTGTTATGTGTGGTTCCCTACTTGGGCCCATTAGTATCCAAGGTCTTTGTTTGAGGCGTCATTCACTCTATTGTCACTCTGTTTACAAACTACTTGTCGCCACACTTTTCTGTCCTGGCATACTCTCTAGCTTCCTTCACGTCCATGCATTTTTTCATGCAAGATATCGTGTTTCTATGGCTTCTTATGTCTCTTCGGATTAATGTCTCATTCCCAGATTCTAACCATTCTTTCGGCGGTCTACCTCTGGGCATTCTGCCATTTACTTTACCTTTATACACGTGTTTGGTCAGACATAATATTGTAAAAACGTTTGAAACATGAATTTTTTACCCCTTTTCGGAAGCTGATTATTTTCCAAGATTCAATCAAATTATAAGTCAAATCGCCAAGTTACAAATAAGACTACAATTTTTCATACCTTATAACCTGCATCCTAGATTAATATAAATAAAAAATATGCAGTGTACCTGATGTTTTGAATGTTCAAATGACCGAAATATATTTTTCTGAATTAAAATTTGTTTTAAATATAAATTGTTCCAACTACAAACGAAAATAAGATTTATAAGTTGTATTAAATGCTAAATTATTTTTTTATATAAACGAAAAATGAGTGGTTAATGTGATTTTTAAAGCATTCAAAGAAAAATTTAATTCGCATTTAAACGTTTAGAACTTCAGGTCAATATGCAGAGTTCTATCTGCCTCCGATTGAGTTTGCGCTTACCCCGAAGGAATTTGGCTTAATGTTATAATAATGAGAAGAAAAATAGGCAGGTAATAATTTTTCACTTTCGAGATGACACTTGTCATCCGGGAATTTAAATATGAATGGCATTCGTTGCACTGGTACAATGGCGCACCCACGTTTCATGCAGAGAACATCGAACTATATATCACTGAAATCTAAACGCTTAACTGTATTTACGAAAGTTTCGGTTTTATCAGCTCTAGTAACTCTTAAGGAAACTGCATATCGGATGGAGAAGCTTTTGTGTATATTTGAACGTCTAGCTCGGTGAATCACGTAGATGACACAAGAGATCGTGCCACTTAGATACGTAATCACTGTCGTCAGTGAATGTGTTGTATATGGCCGGCACACTTCGTCACCTACCCTCGATGTAAAGTCTGGCTCGTGCCATGTGATAAGAGATAAACTACGACATTAGACCTTTCGCCATCAGGTGCATCCTTTTCATACAAAAAATTCCATATCCAATTTATCCGGAAAATGGTCGTTGCCCGGGAATTTTTTTCATAAATTTTAGTGGTCATCCCGTTCGCTGTAGAATATGTTTACGCGTTAAAGTCTGTTTTGCCTCTCACATTACAAAATTTGTTATACTGTAAGTACAAATTTTGTAATCTCTGGTAGTACAAATTCTGCAAGTTGTGTCATAAAAGTACTACCAGACATTACAAAATTTGAGTTTGCATTACAAAATTTTTACTTACACTAACCAATGTTGTAATGTATGTATTTTGTATGTGTCAAGGGGTTAACCACAGTTAGCCACTTTTGAAATCTGGTCCTCCAGCCAGGCGGAATCCCGTGAAATCATTAAAATTAAAATCTTATGAAATTCTTTAAAATGTTAATGAAATCTACTGTAATCCCTTCATATTCTTTTAAATCCCTTCCAACCCCCTGAACTTCCTGATATATTTTGAGTTCTATTTAATCATTTAAAATTCACTGAAATCCCTTGAAATCTTTTGGAATGCCGTGAAACATTGAAATCCTTTGAAACATTTAAAATCCCGTCAAACCTTTGAACCTTTAAATCCTATATGTATATAATTTTGTTAAATCTCATAAAATTATTAAACTTGAAATTGCTGAATATCTTCAAGAACTCGTAAAAGTTTGGAAATCCGCTGAAACACTCCGAAATCCCTTAAAACCCCGTGCAGTTTTGTAAATCCTCTGCAATTGCTTGAAAACATTTTAAATGCCGTCATATATTAAAGATCCTATAAAATCTCTTAAAATAAATTGAGATCACTTCAAATCTTGTAAAAGCTTTTGAAAACTCGTAAAAGATTGGATTATATATTATATATATCCATTAAAGTTCCTTAAAACCCCTTAAAATGTTTGAAAGGTTTTAAAATTGGTTGCAGTGCTTTAAAATCCCTTGAGATCCCTAGAGATTTTCTTTGATTTGCTTCAGATATTTTTAAATTCCTTGAAATCTTTTGCAACAGCCCGAAAACACTTAAAATCCCGTAAAATCTTTAAAATGCTATGAAATTCTTTAAATGTTTTGTAATCCGTCACGTTATTTAATTTTGTGCAACTTTTTATATGAAGCGCTGAAAATCACTATACTATGAAACGAAACGTGAAATCTTTTTTTTTAACAGACCTATAAAATCCCTTGACATTCCCCGTAATCCCTTCATACTTCTTGCAATCCCATTAAAAGTTTGTATATTTTGAAATGCGTGTTGAAGTTCTTTTAAGTCTCTTGAAATCCAAGCGATCAACCCTTCGAAATGATATGTTTTTTAATGTAATTACAATATTTGTACTTGCAGTATCCACAATGTTATGTGAGAAATTTTGTAATGTGTGTTACAAAAATACTATACCAGACTGTCAAATATTAAAGTCTGTTAGTATTAAAAATTTGTTATTGAGCCCTGGAAACTATTTATCCTTAAAAGCTATTAACGATTCAGGTACTCATGAATCAGAAAAGTGTAAAAATAGGAGTTGCATCACTAATAAAAAATCTTTACACCAGTATCGCTCCTTATCGAGGAATACCCTTATAATCAGACTTGAGACCCGAGAATCTTGAACCGCGAAAAAAGCATCGTCGACGTATTTTCATTCTATGTAGTAAAGCAAAGATATTACGGATCGAAGAATGTTCTTTGTTCATTCAGTAGAGGTAAAATACGTAGAGTGAAGGAGTGAAAGGGAAGAGTTAGAGAAAGAGAGTACACGTGATTGTAAAATAGTAAGGGGGGACTAGAATAGAGTAGACGTGATCAATGCCCCTTTACTCTATCAATTTATGTCACACAAATTGTACAGCGTGACCAACGAGTTATGGAATGATAATTTACCTTTGCCCAGAGAGGAGTCAACCTGCAATATATAACGTGCCACATTCCTCCATAAATGCAGTTGTCTTTTTACTTTGAAGTTCCTTTCTTTTTTTTTTAATTTTTAATTTGAATTGCATGAAAGTGACCAGAAAATCAATTTGTCTACAGGGATTGTTTGGCCTCACTTAAACGGACGTATAATTTATTTTTGCAAAGATTGCTTTATACCAAAAACAATTGATTTCATTCATTTTTACCCGATCTTCTTAACGTATGCAAACAGATCTGTAAATGTGTAATGCGGTCAAGGCTCCCATTACTCTTGCCACAAGACTTGTCAAGAACCGCGCAACCTATAATCCGTTTAGATTTTGCAGAGTAACTGCGAACTTGAAAATTGATTAAAGATTTGTTTCATCTCCCTTTAATCGTATAGCCTATAAGCTGTTTCTAAAATGAAAAGAATTTCATAAGGACGTAACGTTATTTAAGTTACTTATAAAGATTTTTTACAATTTCGTAGAGGTTTATACAGGCACGAGAGAGTTAATTTGTAAGTAAAGAAAGGTGAAAAAATGGGTCAGAGTGGAAATTGCTTTCCTTCGAAATTCGAAGACGGTTCTTGTAAGTCTCTCAGAGACTTGGTTACTTACAGAAAAGTATATTCTCATAAAAGTCTTTTGTTCTCCCAGCTTTTTTCTCATGGCCCAGAAAAGACAGAAATGTGGGTTTAATGTCTAAACTTCAATATTATGGTCAATTGTATCCAGAGCCGGATTAAGGCAACTCGGGGCCCAGGGCTGTAAGTTTTTTTTAGGCCCCCTGGGAAAAATCTCTGGAGAAATTCATACAATGAAATAAATTATGAACAAATGAGGTTCATGAAAATATTAAAATAAACTTTTCATTTTTTCTCGATTTTGAACAATGATATTTATTGTCATAAGAATTTATATTTGTTTCTGTTCTGGTGAGTTTCACATGATGACTTTGTGAGGCTTTTTACTTGAGGTGATCGATAGAGGGATTGATCAGCAACCTGGGACGGAGCAGTGTTGCGGAACGAACGTGTTATTTAAATAAATAACATGGGAATTCTAGATCAATCTAAAAATATATACCCCCACCGAGTGAGTCACGCTTACCCCGAAAGGGAAATGGCTTAATGGTATAATAATATTTATTATTGCACTGACAACTAATAATTTATGTATTATACATTTATACATCTAAGAAACACGTTCTTTCGCGATTTTGCATTTGGGAATTCTTTTATTAGATCTTCAAAATATAATGACTTTAGACAATCTTTCTCGATTCCCAATAAACTTGAGAAAATTAATGTTTAAAACGTAATAAAATTCTCCTCTGATGTGTGTATTTCAAGTGTCTCAATCGTACTCAGGTTTGTGGTTTTGATACTTTGATGACGAATATATCGAAACCCTGACGACAGGGCAAGCTCTCGCCTCGGCGGCACTCGCAGAAATATGATCTCAATATTTAAGGTGTTGATGTAAACTGTGATATATCAGTATCGGAACATTATAGTCATAAAAAGCAATGCAGCAAAAGAGACAAATCATTCGTAAAATAATTCTAGACATTCAGGTTCAGCATAAGTAGAGTAAAAACATTAGAAGTATTAGCAAGTTATCTCCATAGAGAACTAAAATAATACAGCCCTTACAGCCACCCACTTAATTCGGCTATGATTGTACCGTATTCCCCATAATGTTGACTTTTACAGTTGAAAAAGTTATTACTGTGCTATGATTTATGCGGAAATGATGACGGTGCAATTTGATTCGAGTATTACGAAAAAATGTGATAGAATGTATAAATTCAAAGTTATAAACACAAACAAAAACGTACTTTAAATATTTAATTTTGAAATAATTCGCTTTGAAAACTTTGATTATGAAATAAACACGTAGAGTCACTTCAAAATTATCTAATTTCAAACGCAATGTATTTTTAGCTTTTTAATTTCAAATTGTTCAACGTGAAATTTTTCAATTTTCATCAGTTCAAAATTATTGTTCAACCTGAAATTATTCGTATAGGTGACTAAGAAACCGAACCAATTTGGAACGGATACCAAGTCGGGGGCTTTTAAAATGTTTAAATTAACCTTTCATTTGCAAATTGTACAATTAACTTTTCAATTCTTTCAGATTTTTCGAACAATGTAAACAAGTTGCTCTGATATTCTCTTTTACATTTTGAAATATTACTTTACTATTTATATGCTAATAAATTTTTAGCTTAACTTCAATTTTAAATTGTTTAATTATATGGCCTTTTAGTTTGAAACTGTACATCTATGAACATTTTAATATCAAATTATTCAATTTTAAGCCCTTTTAATCGCAAATTTTTAATATAGGTTCATGCATAATCTGCAGTTATTATTCCTTTTGTGATTGTTTTCAGTTTTAAATTATTTTAAATTCTTCAAATTGGAATTTCACGTTGAAAAGATCCATTTTCGAAGGAGTTTTTAAAAATAATCATACTAAGTTAAAAAATTGTTAAATTATATGTGTCCAAAAGCAATTGAAAAAATAATTTAAAAAACGAGGGTTTAACAACTCGTGAAGGCAGGTGTACACCTTCGCTGAAGTCACTTGCATTCACATGAAGTCAATGAAATCACTTGAAGTCAGTGTACATTCCATCGGTTGAGTTGTGAAACCCTCGTAAAAACAACAAGAACTACTAAAAAAAAGTGAATTAAATTTGAAAAAATGGAAAAACTCCATTAAAAAAAAAGAATTACCAAAATCGGCAGTAGGGACTAGCTGTCAGGCTTCAGGAACATTTCATTAGTGGAAAACCAATTTGCAGGTCAATTGGATAATATTCAGGTGGTTCACCATTGGGGTGGGCTTTTTCGAATTTTTGGTATTAGACTTTTCCATACGAAAATAGAAGATACCATTTTCATATTTTGGATTTACTGAGTTACTATTTTTTCATCTACAATTCTTTCATATCATTTACAAATAAATTCATTTTAAACGTGAGGCATTTTTTCGTAAGGACACGATTTCTTCCGCAAAGATAAACTTTCTCATCTTCACCTCTTTAAATTGCTAAAAATCTTATCGAGGAATGCTGATAAAATTGGGCAAATCAGTAAAGGTATGCATATGTACCTTAGCAGTTAGGATGCCTCGGACAGTGATTCCGATCATGGGGGCGAACCGGATTTCTACGCCCGGTTCTATAACGAGCTCTCCACCACGTTCGACGAAAAGGTCCTCGCGTACCACGTACGGACTCTTAGATCTCTCCAGTAACCTTTGACCTCTGGTGATTCGTCCTCCGGGCAGCTCGGTGAACACTTTGTAAGTGTCTTCTGCCCCGGAGCTCGAGCTCCCATAACTCGGCTCTGTATAATAAATGGACGGCAATTCCGTCGAGTTCAACTCCACCTGAGCACTTGCCACAGCCAGGATCCCCAAAATCACCCATGTTACACTCATTTTAAAACTAAACCACTATTTAATCACAGAAATCACTCTTATCTCCCTTTATTCAATCGGTACCAAACCCATAACACTTTCACCTTCACTGCACGAGAAAGATCCTTTCGATCATCAATCTTTAACCATCAATTTGAAATTCAAAAAATCCGTTATTCTACATGAGGATCTCACCCTTTTTTATTTAAAACGTGTTTATTTAGTTTCGAATTTGCATAGACTATAAGGACCTATACATTGTAAAGCTTTGAAGCTGTATTAAAAAACCGTTATTTTTGTTTAAAAAGTCAAAATGGCGATTATTAGTAACTATTTTCATTCCCACACGGTCGATTTTCGCGGTTTTTCGACCGTCCTGCATATTCGGCGACCGTTCATCCCGATTTCCTGTTTCCTCCCATTCCTTTTCAAAGAGCACCCAACATAAACAAAAATATCCAAGTTGCGTTCTCCACTCCGTCGTTGTCCAACTTCTCGACTCGGGTTCGAAGCACTCTGGTATCCAGACTCTTTTTTTTACGCTCGAACAATCGCGGGTGGTCGGCTCCACAAAGCCGATCTCGGAGGATCGGCCTTTTGCAAAGACTGGGTCCAACAATGGGTCATTTTGAGTGCCCAATTAACTGACTCTTAAAGGTTTGTCAACCGTGTCGAGGTGAGAATTCTGCTGAATACAAGACTATAGTTGGTACCAGGGGGTTATAAACACTAGTCAACAGGAAAGGTTAGTTTTAATCGGAGAACGGGAAAGGATTTCCGAGTGACAGATGATCTTTGGCGGAGATGAGGAGAGTGACTGCGTGACTGAAACTAAATCCGCAGCGTTGGTGTGGGTGTAGAGAGCACGAGGAGAAGGATGATTTCACTACGGAGCTACGGAGATCCTGGCGTTTCATTGGGCGCGGTTTGACTGGTGACTCCTGGACGTTCTCGCTTGCCCTGTGCCTCCACTCGCGACTCGCAGGCTCGCTCGCGCTGCCTAGGCCTGCTTTCGAAAAGCAGCGGTGGTCATGTGACCAACTACGTCACGCAGGTTGTGAAACAGGTGAGTCTTGCCTCTCGCCTTCTATCGTTGCCGGAGGAGAGCCGCGGAAGGTCTCCTCTTGTCTGTTTACTATTGGTGCAATGATATTATTTGATGATATTTGCCTGTTGTTACCCCTAGCACCGTTAGATCGGCGGTATTGTGATACTAGGCTCGTTTTGAATTTTCTTTCAGACAACCTTTTTTTCTTTGTTTAACAAGTGTTTTTTCACGTCGGGGTCTTCGAACGCCGGGACAACAACGTCGGAAACGTCATCGAGCGTCGAGGTGCTTAGCAACGGTGTATACACCGTCACTACGTTATCAGGTTGCCATCGCCGAGTCTCTACAAATCGATTTAAGAATGAATCGACTGCTACGATTTTCTTCATTCAAATACTAATTCAACCGTCAGCTTTTTCTCACTTCAGGATCTTAGGATATAATACATTTATAAAGACGGTCTCTTTAATATCTTATAATTACGTATACTTTCAGAAATTCGGAAAGGGAGTTAACCCTGCGAACAAACCCTGATTAAATAAGCAACGTAAATGACAAACTATTGTATTTCAAAATATGAATATCTAACCTTAAATATATGAAACGAATGTGTTAGGGAATGGGAATCTTTTTGAGAATGCGGATTGGGAAATCTACTTGCTGAATCGGAATGAAGTTTTCTGAACTATTTTATCATTTGAAGCCCTGGAATCCGAATCTAGGATATGAAAGCGGATTCAGAAGGCCTCAAATGCATCCAATCGGTTAAAATAGGGCGTTTTTTTTTTAAAGCCAAATCGTAATAATTTTACTGACTCTCCACTTACTCATGTTGTGGATGGCCGCGAAGTGTATGAATTACCACACAACTAAAATCCCTTATCTTGGATTTTCTCGGACATTGTACATAACGTGAAAGGTATTCAAGTTATAATGAAAAACAAAAAACAGTTGGATAATGGACATATCAGGATAAGCATGTAGGTGCTGCTCCCGTTCAATTCTGGTTGAGATTTTTATATTAAGTTGTTATTGATGTACGAATAAATTTCCCAAAAGATTATATGTATATGAGAAATAATTTTTATGGAAATTATGGGGGTTGGAAGAAAAATCGAAAAAATAGTTTTTCTCGAGAACGGCTGGACCGATTTCGACGAATAAAAAATATGTTATGGATTTTAATAGAAGAATGTTAGAAAAAAATTATGAAATAATTTTTTTATTTGGTGTGCTTAGTGTACCGCCACCATTTTTTAACCAAAAAATCTTCAATTCATCTTGTATAAAATATAGAATTTTTAGAAAGATTAAAAGGGTAGAACATAGTTTTAAAAATCTAATATCTGTGGTCTTTACTTGTTTTTCCATCTATCGGTTCGTTCCTCACGTTCATTTGGTCTTATACTGAAGGTGCAGGTTATATATATATATACACACACATACTATTATTTCCAGTCTCTGAGCTCAGACTTACGAGTATCATTCATTATTACTTCAAATGTTTTGAATGTACATTTTTTCGATAACAGAAACACTCATTTTCATCCTTTGGCCTGTTAATGCAACTTAACGTTGCACGTTGTGGAATTCTTATATTACGAAGCATATAACGTTAATGACTTAGCGCATAATCAAAAAGTCGCTCGAATTGCTATTAGTTACAATTCCTTCACTTTTTGCGCAATTAGCACACGCAAAATAATTTAAGAATACGTGGTTACTTAGTTCAATCTTTCCTATACTTCATTTGATTTGGTACAGTGGAAAATGTCAGATTCATTGAAGAACCCCATGAGCGCTGGGCGAATAAGTTCTACAATAAAGTACCTGGTCGAAGTAAAAAAATTAAAACTGAGGACGAAGCAAGGAATTCCAGTGATAAGCTTCAACGAACAATCGTTGTTCACGATTTTTTGTGTGGAAAATGGCGACTTTCTCATGGCGCGCTTGGCGCGCGGCTCGCTTCGCTCGCAAGTTTGAGCGCGCCTAGGGCGCGCGACTGTTGGATCTCGCGCTTCGCGCTCGATCATATATTTATCTCGCGCTTCGCGCTCGATTATGTATTCACCTCGCGCTACGCGCTCGGGTGTATTTGCATCGCGCTTTACGCTCGGCTCCTCTAGATTTTTGAACTTCGTGTTCGACTTGGATGAAAAGAAAAAGTTTGTTTGCAAATATTATAAAATTATCAAAATCTCTACATATTAAGTGATTGTTAAATTTGTTTTTATTTTAGACTCGAAAGGAACTTTATTTACTCAAGGTTCTATCGACCTTAAGGAACACATTCTCATCCAGACACTCGCGCTTCGCGCTCGATATTCGATTTGAAAATCATTTGAACCGTATGATAGAAACAAAAAAGTTTGAGCGCACTTACGGCGTGCGATTTGGTTAAATACACTGAACGCGCACTTTGTGCTTCGTGTTATATGTTCTTCATATACAAATTACTAAATTTGCATTTGATTTCAAATGAAAAGTAATGATATAATTCAGGCGACAAATTTTATTAGTTAACATTTTATTTTAGCTTGTGCCGTTTATCAAAAAAGTTAATTTTTTCATTTTCAATATATTCTTACCACAAAAATTGATTACGGGTTTGTAAGTCTTTTTTTAATGCACAATTTGTGTTCATTTATGTTTTCGTACCTTGCATTGTTTTTTCAAAAATTTGATTTTTTTTACTGTCAATGTTATTTTCACGAATAAAAAAAACCACGCATCCTATCGAAACGTGAGTCACAATAAATTTGTACCTCTTCCTTGGATGAACAAATTTTGTTTCGGTCATTTTTTCGCAGCTGGTAATATTCGTCTGAAAATTTGATTTTTCTATTTTCAATGCTGTTTTTTACGAATAAAACAAAAACTACACGTCATATCAAAAGGTGAATGATAAGAAATTTGTAGATCTTTTTTAGGTGCACAATTTTGGTGAGATGATCTTTTCTGGTATCTTGCATAGTTTGACAGCAAAATGGCTTTTTTGATTTTTCATTAATTTTTTGTGCGATCAAAATTTGAATTTTTTATTTTTCAAAAAATTCAAAAAGTTGTTATGAAAATATTATAGGGTGTTCAGGAATCAACGTTTTTCTCCTCTTGACTTTTTTTCATATCGTGCGTTTTTCGGCTTAAAATGTTCATTTTCGTTTATTTTTGGAATTTTGAAAATGCTATAACTCCAGTAATTTTTTTTTTATCACGAAAAGCCATGAGAATATTTTGTTCTTCTTTTTGCGTACTACTAATAACCGTACATAGAATTTTCAAATCTTCAAAAAAAGTGGTCTCAAAAATTTTCAAAATGTGCTCACTTTTTGGATTTTCATCAAAAATAGCTGGTTAACGAACTCGTTCTCTATTTTTCGGCCATAAAAAAGTGTGCCAAAGCTCAATCAAATCTGATCATTTTTTCGAAAGTTATCGTGGCTACAGACAGACAGACAGACAGACACCTTCGTAAAAATCGTTTTTTCTAGCTCAGGGGGTCTCAAACCGTGGAGATTTGATGAAAACCGACTATGTCAAATTTTACATAAAACCAATACCTTCTCATTAGAATGAGAATGTAAAAAAACAAGCTCGATGTTGAAAACGAAACCGGTCATCTAAAATCAACTTCTAAATTGATTGAAATTCCAATTCAGAGAACCATATCGACTCTCAAGTATTGCTGTACCTGTTCTGCCACAAAACAAAACATCGTGATGAAAAGAAAATTTTTTTTAAACTGACCATTGAAGTGGGAAAAAAATTAACTTTTTTGTTCAAATTAAAATGTAGCCTACAATTCTTAACCAATTTTAAATTCGAAATTCGTCAAAGTACAGTACCCTTATGGATGCCTTCCCCCGTAAAATTGGGCATTTATTGTTTTTCAAACGAAATTTGAACTTAGACCTAACTTCATCTGGAAGGGTATTGTATAAAATTACCAGAATTTTCGAAAAGAATTGTCGACCTCAATTTAAAGAAAGAGGTTTTCCACTTTCTTCAATAAACAAAAAATATAACGCAAAAAATAATTCGAACTTCAAGTTTAAAAAAATTTATCATCCGCAATAAAAGAAATATTAACAATTCATTTGCAGGGTGTCTAGCGAAATTTCGTTTTCACATTCCTGGATTTCCCGGATCAGAATGAACTTTTTTCCCGGTTTCCTTTTGTGATATATGTGTCTCAATTTCGCATCTCAGTATTAGTTAAAAAAAATACTAAAATATACAAAATGAATACTCTTTTATCGGGATCGGTAATATTGTACCAAGAGGACCGGTTTAGGATGAGTTTTAAAGAAAATAGCTTGAAATGAACAGAAAACACATCATGTTCATCAGAAAAATGAGACATTTGTTACTTCTAAACTCAAATTTCAAACAAAGTAAGACGAACGTTTTAAGGCATGTAAGATATCAAAATCAATGAATTTATAAACAATTTTACAATTTAAAATTATTACGACTTATTTGTTCTATGTTCAGATATGGTAGAATACAAGACAAAATCAGCATAGTTTTGTCAAAACGCAGATTATATTCTATGAAAATCTACCTTTAAAATAAGTCCAAGAAAATTATTCTGTTTAGACTTTTTCCGCAATATTTCTGAAGGAGTGATCGAAAATACTGCAATCTAATATCATTGGACGCAGAAGTGTTATATTTTGCATCATATTTTGAGCAAAAAAAAGTAATTTGTTGTATTACCAAAATTACATGACTTTATGCCACTAACAAAAACGAGGTAGTCTCGTACTTGTTGCCTGTTAGTGTATATTGGAAAAATTGCATAAAAAAGTTAACATTTTGTTAATCTATTGGAAGAACTTCAACCTTACATGCGTTGATTGAAAAGTCTAAAATATACTCAAATAAATACTAACATGAATAAAAAGTAAAACTTAAAAAAAAACTTCTATATATGTATGTATAAAAAGTCAGCACAAATAATTATTTTGATGTTCACAGAAATATGCAAACAATTTATTTGAAAAATGCATTTTATCAACCATTTTGAATTTTTTACCCTAAAACTAGTAATTTTAGAACACGGAGGGTGCTGTACCGGGAACTTCGGGAATTTATTGATACCTGGAAAAACCGGAAAATAACAGTAAATTTACTTTTTGACTGGGAATTTTACAAATTTGTACAAGAAATATCTGTTCAATGACTTCAAATATAAATTTCATATCATATGATATATAAATGCAATTATAAATAAGTTTAATTTCAACTTTTTTTGAACGAAGTGTCTTTTCCCGAAATTCCAGATGACTAGTCCAATATTTTTCATATGCTCGGGACTAGTCCATACCCTTTTCTAACTCCCCCAATTTTTCGGAACAAATAGTTCAATTGTTCAATTATGAAATCATTCAGTTTACAATGCGTAATTCTAACAAAACGCACCCTGCTATGTTGCCTTTGCCAGGCGAAACAAAATAGAAACGGTTTTACTAAAAAATAGCTTCCAGAGAGAAAATAAAATAATATTTAGAATACGTATGCACAAAAATTAGATTTAAATATTCAACCATTTGGCCGTGAAATCTGACCCCGCAAAACTGGATAAAGAATTTTGAAGTGCAGGTTTGAAGACTTATAAGGGGAGACTGACAATTGTTAATTTTAGTTTCGGTTCATAATTTTTGTAATGAAAGCTAATTTTCTAAGTATTAATTTGTCAAAGCAGTAATATGCAATTTTTTGCCGTTTTCGAGAAAATCGACTTTGAAATATCCGCCACAAGGCATAAAGAGTTTGGCGAAACATACTTTAAATCGGCCGGTAGCATGGGTAGTAGTGCTTCAAGCAGCCTGAAATTTTTTATTTATTAAAATATTTATAAATTTTATTTCCTTTAATAATCTTGAAAAATTAGGCAAAAAATAAATTTTGTAACGCTTTTTTTCATGGAAAAACTGAATTTTTTTAACTTTATCATGTTTTTCGCCAACAAATTCATTTTCTATAAATGTTATTGTTTTCATAATGTTTACCAATTATATTTAAAATTTGAAGTATGATCGAGGTTTTTTAAGCGAAAATTTTTATTTGTAATAAGAATTTTCAAACAGAATAGTGACTCATCAAAGAAATATTTGCTTCCTGGAATAGAATACATTTTTCAAGTTTATTTCATGAAAATAACTACAAATAAAACACAATATTGAAAATGAAATTTAATCACGTACAATTTATTCAGTCTACTATTACACTGGCATACAATCTCGTTCTTTTAAAAAATCATCGTTTATCTGATAAAATACGAGGTTTCAAAAACCTCGTTCATACTTCTAATTTTAAAAAGAATTGGTAAACATTATGAAAAGAATAACATATATAGAAAATAAATTTTTGTTTGCGAAAAACATGATAAAGTTAAAAAAATTCAGTTTTTCCGTGAAAGACGGCATTATAAATATTATTATTAGCATAATTTAAAAACATTATTGAAGGAAATTATATTTATAAACATGTTTTTCGCCAAACTCTATACGGCTTATGGCGGACATTTCAAAGTCGGTTTTCTTGAAAACGGCGAAAAATGGCATATAACTGCTTTGGTAGATTAATACTCAGGTAATGAGTATTCGTTACAAAAATTATGGACCGAAACTAAAATTGACAATTGCCAGTCTTCCCTTGTTAAAAAATTAAAAGCGTTTAAAATTAAAAATTTTGATAAAAAACGTTTTAAGTTGATCAACTGTAAATATAAATTATTTTACGATTTTTAAAATTGAAGTTTAGTTAGGGTAATAAAAATTTAACAATAATGAATTTTACATTACGATTCTGAATGTGTTCAAAATTAAACGATTTACAGTTTTTAACGTTAAAAGTTGAACTGTTTTAATTCGAAAGCTTTAGTAATTAAACAAATGTAAATGTCCAAATGAAATAATACAAAATTATTTTCAATTTTCGAATAATTTTTAAATTAATAGATTCAAAATTAAACGCTTCTTTCAATTTCAAGTCCTGTTTATATATTTTTTCAGTCTCAAATATTCCATTTTGTTTGAATCTGAATTGTTTCAAATAGAAAATCTTGAATCGTTAAAATTTGAGAGTGCTAAATTTAAAATTTGAACGTTAGCATTTGAATTGTTTCATTTTTCTAATTGATAAGTGAAATTATTCAATTTTGAGGTATGAATGACAATTGAACAATTACTCATTTCAAACGACTTATTTAAAAAGTGTTCAGTTTTAAGCAAAATTAAAAATCGTTTAATTTTTATTGTTTCTAACTTAAAATTGCTTCAAAATTAGATCATTTTCAACGTTTAGAAATTAATTGATTCATTCTTCAATTCAACTGTTCAATTTAAAAAAGATAAAATTTGTTTGAAAAATGAATTTGTTTCACAGCCTGCCTAAATTGTGTATTTTTTTTTACAAAATTTGCTTATAATAATAAACTTTATTAGCGATGAACGTCTTCTTTTGAAATTATGCTGTGATAGTCGATTTAAAAAGAAAAACAATTTTTGGTCAAAAAATGCTAAACTTATGAATTTGTTTATATTATGAACAATAATTATTCTATTGGAAGTATTTCCATTATAATATTGTTTTTACACAAATTATTTGCAATATAACAAAGTAAGAGGTAAAAATAGTTAAAATGGTAAAAAATCCACTTTTAACAAATGAACCGTTAACAACATTTTGTCTTTTATTATATAATGACAAGTTAGCTTCAAAATTATATTTTATCAAATGTAGTTATCAAAATGTTATAAGCGGTTTAAAAAACATCCAAACTGATAAAGAATTGTAGGCAATATTTTAATTTCAATCAAAAAGTTAACCTTTTTTCGCAGGCATATAAATAACAGCGACTTAATTTACCGATTTCGTATGATTTATGTTGACGAAAATGCATCTTAAGACGGAATTTCGTGATCTAATGAATTAAAACAATAAAAATAAACAAAAAATATTGCTTTTGACATGATCAAGTAACTTTGTCTTAAATATTCGTAATTTTTTAAAAGTACAAAACATTTTCTCAGAACACTTTTGTTTGATAATATGTCCCTTGGTCATTAAAACTGTAATACTTTTAACCCAAGAATCATATATTTTATGTCAGATAATTGTTATAAACATATTCCTTGAGACTTTAATTTTCCTACTATGGATATCAGCATCCTTCCTACAGTGGATATTCAGTGAAAAGTTTAGAGATCATTTACACTCATAGTTTGATACACATGCCTAATGACAGAATCAGCTGATCACAATCTAAATTTCTATAGGTATTTTCTAGTTACTTTTGGCGCGGAAAGGTTGGCGGTATCAGCTTCATTTGCGTCATACATAAGAGCTCTTTAATTAATGCCATATTTTGTGTTTACTGCAATTTACAAATTTTGGCTATTGTTTGTAGAGAGGTTACCCCTATAGTTTATATGCTTTTATCAACTCATTTGTATGTATCGGATCTCGGGTTGTTAAAAAAATGGCAAAGATCTATAAAAATTAACAAATTCTTTTTAATGTCTAACAAAATTGTCACAGTCGTATTCTAATAAAAAATAAATATAAAAATTTCCTATATAAAAAAAATGTCACCTCTTATCAGCTTTCCACTTTTATCTTCTCCACATTCTGTAATTTGGCAAGCACTTCCGTCCTATTAGTGAAACCCAACAAATTAGTTTACTTTAAAATCGGAAACCAAAAAAAGGATACGAATGTGATAAACTAATAAGTATCAAAAACTTACAACAATGTCCTTGGAAGTTCTGGTTTGGCAATGACTCGTTTTCTCTTTTTCTTTCTACGCATGGAAGGGTATTTTTCTTTTTTTTTCCTGATTTGCTGTCGCGTTTTCAGTTCAGTACATTCCTCATCCATTTGTATGAATTCATGTAATTCGAGATCCCCAGGATCTTTATCCACTACCAATTCTTCTGGTGCGATATATTCTGCAGATACTCTTCTTAGATCCTCCATCCTTCTTATTTTATTAAGAGATTCCGAATCCTCATCTATCGTGTTGTTAACTTTCGCTTTAGTCTTTTCGAATTCTATCCATTCTTCGATGTTAAGTTCTTCTTTCAAGACCAGTGTCGCATTTTCTATTAGTCTTCTCTCCATTGGTTCCTCTTCTTCAACCTGTTCATACCTTTCACTGAATTCCTCTTCTTCAATCGGTTCCACTACTTCTCTCTTAATTTGTACTCTGCCACTTTTTTGTCTCCTTGGCACACTTTCCAAAACTTCAGCATCCCTTGATTCTAATTCATAATCCACTTCTTCAGAATCTAAACAGAAAAGAAAGCAAGAGATTGTAATAAATCATTGAATTCAGTTTCCCTTGCAGTTTGCAGTCAGTGTTCGTCGCGTTAGCATTGAAAAGTAACGTACCTACTACAAATACGCTTGCTTTTAAAAAAAATGTATTGCTGTTGCAGATGTAAATTTCAAAAAATAAAATAAACTTAAGAAAAGAGGTGTGCAGTTAATCGAATCGAATATTCCACATCCTATGCGCCAAAGGGCGCTTCAGGGCTAATCGGTTGTCGAATATTCAAATCCGATCGGAATCGGATAGCAACCGATTGGCGTTATTTCAGGTGGATTTGATTTAAAAACTAATTTAACAATTTTTATTTTGAGAAATCCTACTTATAAAATGACTTAAGTAGCTTTTATTTTTTTTTTGCAATATAAGCTCAATTTCAAAAAAATGTAATATTCCAAGCTTGCCTAAATGATTTCCAATTCGCACATTTGATATACACACCCATTTGGATTCAAGAATTCAAAAGAATTCAAATGAATACAGATTATTCAAAGAATTCAAAATACTTGAAAGTAATTCAAGGATACTTAAAAAAACGTCAAGGGAATTTCAAAAACTTTTGAGGAATTCAAAAACAATTCAAGTGAATTCAAAAGAATATAAATATGAATAAAATCACGAAACTTGGTTCAAGAGAATTCGCAAGAATTCAAGGGAATTTAATAGAATTCAACATACACTGAAACTTGGATTTGAGGAATCTTGATTTACGCCTTCCGAGAAATGACACCGCGTCGCGGTTTCGGATGAGAGGAGCCGCGGGGTCGAAAGGGGAGGACATCCTTGGTCTCTCATGCGTGACTAAACAGTAGCATAGCGATAAAGCGCTGTACCCTAACGGCCTAACTGGTTAACTACGTCACGTTGCGTCAGTTCACTCGCAGTATTCACACGGCCCTGACGTTTAGTTCGGAGAGTCTGGATTTGAGCCGAACGTCATAACCAAAACCGGGCTCAAATCCAAGTTCGAATGTACTTTTAAAAAATCAAAGGGAATTCAAATGAATTTTAATTTAAATGAATTCAGAAGATTCCAAATGAGTTTAAAATAATTGAAAAAATATATGAATACAAAGGAATACATGAAACTTGGTTCAAGAGAATTTGAAAGAATTCACCGGAATTTAAATGAACCCAAAGGAATTCATGTGAGTTCAGAAGATTTCAAGTGAATCCAAAAGAATATTTAAATATAATAAGAAATACATGAAACTTGCTTATTATTATGAGTTCGAACGTGAAGACTTTAAAAGCTGATAAAATACACTCCGTCTAGTACGAAGGCCTCAATCCCAAGATTTTGAAAAACATTTTTTCATGGAAGCAGCACAAACTGAGCGTGTTCTACTGTTTGCGGATTGAGCGTAACATCTCTCTTTTCAAGCGGCGTAAGCGGACCTGCATATCCCTGTATATACAATAAATCATTTAAAAATTTCCCAAAAATCTTTAAAAAATTGACTTATTCTCTTGAAACTTTTCGAATTTCTTAAAAAGCTTCTAAATTGTTTGTTTGAAATCTTTAAACTTCAACTTCTAAATGTCTTTATATAATTCTTCTATACTATTTTTTTGAAAATTCATTAAAATCATTTGAAATATTTTTCAATTTTCTCATTAGAAATTATTTTTCAAAATAAAAAATCATTTAAAATTTTTCCATGAAACCAAAAAACGGGTGTTTTTATCTTCATTTTTTCACGATATTTCGATAAATATTAGTTTCAGAGGATAAAGTCTTAAATAAAAGTTGTAGCACTCATAAAATACGTCTTTTATGTTGTTCGAACTTATCGCCTAAATCCATTATTTTTCGAGAAAAATGGGATAGTGTTCCAACAAGTATATTTTACCAAAACTCCAGGAGGTAAGTACTTTTCGGAACTTCATCCAAAAGTACTTACCTCCGATTAATTTAAAACTGGATATACCCACGTATCTTGACTCGCTGATTATGAGAATGATAGCGAAAATACAAGCAAATTTCATTTTGAAGGACAAAAGACCAAAAAACGGTATTTTTCTTTCATGTTTTCACTATATTTCGATAAATATTGGTTTGAGAGAAAAAAGCCTTGAATAACAGTTGTAGCCTTCGAAAAAATATTCCCGTAACTGGTCACAGAAATAATGTAGGTCACATACATTCCCCATTACAGCTTCTCACGGAGTACGGGAAGGCACCCCTATGATTAGCCACAGCAATAATGTAGGTCACATACCTTCCCCTTTCTAACGTCTCGTGGTGGACAGGAGTGCCACAAGTCCCATTCCAAGCAATTCTACACTTTGTACCAACATTTTTCTTTTTTTTTTCTAAAAAAAAAATGCTTTTTTTAAAACTATGTATGACATGAAAGGTGTATTTTTAGAAGACCTACAACATTTATTTGAAGCTTTTTTTAGTAAAATTTCAATATTTAATTAAATACACGGAAAAAACATAAGTTTTATAGGTTTTTGGGGGTTTTGACCTTGAAAATCAAATTTGCAAGTATTTTCACTATCATTTTCGTAATAAGCGGGTCAAAACACATCGCTATACAAAGTTTCGAATAAATAGGAGGGAAGTACTTTTCAGAACTTTATCCACTTTGGAAAAGTTTTGAAATATTTTTCAATATTCTGTTAAAATTAATTTTTCAAAATAAAAAATCATTTAAATTTTTTCCAAAAATCTTTTAAAAAATTTATTAAGATTGAAAAGAAATCTATTTTATCATGAATAATTTTATGCAAAATGAGCAAGAACAAGATTCACAATTAAAAAACAGACCTCCAAACCACCTCACTTTTCGGCTCATTAGAGACAAAAATAACCAAAAGAAAAAAGAGGGAGAAAAGGGAAAAAGTCAACCAAATACCAACCCCTCACTTTTTCCTTTCTCCGTCCTTTTTGTTTCATTCACTTGAATCCTTTCACAATTCTCAAAAAGCTTCTAAAATTTTTGTTCAAAATCTTCCAAAATCTACATTGTGTTTGAATATTTTAAAAAGATTTTGAAGTTTTTAATTATTTTGACTATTTTCAAATGCTCTCAATATCTGTTAAACTTACACGATGTTTTTAAATTTTGTAATCTAGCAAAATTGAAAAATTTTGCTTCAGTCTTCTACTCTATTTCAAAATTTTACGAAATCACTTAAATTTTTAAAAATCTTTTTCAATTTTCTCTTAAAATTAATTTTTCAAAATGAAAAATTATTTGACATTTTCCCAGGAATCTTCAAAAATTATTTTCCATTCTCTTGAAACCCTTAAAAATTCATAGAAAGCTTCTTTTTTCGAAATCTTCAATAATCTACATTTGATTTTATTTGATTTTTTTGAATCTGCTCAAGATTTAAATTATTTTCGAATCTTTTTAAAAGTTTGACATTATTCAGTTTTTCTGCAATAACGTTTTTATTTTTCAATTAAAAAAAAAAAAAAAAAAAAAAACAAGAACAGTTTTCGAGCTATTCTTAACCCTATGGGGACGGTGATTTGTCAAGCTCAGCTTAGAGGGCAGCACCGTGAGTGGAGATGTACCTTGTACGCAGGCACAAGGCATTATCTACAGTTTCCTTAGTTTTTTGTTATTTGGAAAGAGATTTTCTGTTTTATTTTTACATCCAATTGCCGCATGCACACCTGGAATTTCGAAAATAGTGCTTCAAGCTAACACCTCAACGCTGCGTTAGGAAGGACTGATATGATTCGAATAGCAGACGTTACCACCGTTGGAACCGTCATATTGTGTATCTCCAAACGCACTAGCGACCCTAGCAGCCACAAGTGTCAGTCGCCGTCCCCATTGAACCATGAAAGAAACATCCTGAAACAAGCAACCACCTCCGAGAAAAACCCTTGTCAATGGTGCGGCGCGTCCTCAAAAAAGAAAATACTAACACACAAAGAGTTGCATAACTTTTTTCTTTTTTAATGTTGAAAAAAATAGAACATTAAACTACTTTCGACTTATTAATTAGCACTATTGAATTGTGAAAATATTAAGCAAAAAGTATTAATCACTTAAAATAAAAGCGATATCAAACATGATTACAGAGACATGATTTAGGTCATAACAACTAGTTCAGGCCAATAAAATGCATTACCGATATTTGTTACTTACGCCTTTATATCCCGGGACCCTTCAAATATCAAGAAAAAATAGCAAAAAATTCCAAAAATCTTCAAATACCTTTAGTAAGGTTATACGAGGATCGTTAGATGGTATTCAAATCACTTATTTAAGGAGATCGGAAAATTTCCACAATTATCGCAGTAGTTGGCTCCACTGATTGTTGATCAACTTAATGTCCCGGGGGTTGACTTTCTAGTATTGCCAAAAAATTACGCTCACAATATATCGTTCTGAATTTGCCTTAAGGGGTGTTAAGAATATTTTTTCATACTTTACTTAGGAAGATCGAAAATCAGTGGGATCAAATTGATGATTATGGAAATTTTTCAATCTTCCTATAGGTGAGGGATGGAAAAATTCCTAATACCCTTCGAGGCAAATTCAGAACGGTTTCCTGCAAGGCTAGTTCTTGGGAAATGTTAGAACACCATCCCCTGAGGCATTCAGTTGATCAAAAAATCAGTGGGGCCAACCATTATGATGACGCAGAAAATTTTACGATTTCGAAATAAGTTTAAGGGTAGTTTTTGAGTGATAGGTTGGATTTCGGAAACTTCATTTTTGTTGTTTTGGAAATACTTGTCTGGTGTTTTCTAATGTCAGCTTAACGTTAAAATAGCGTAAAACCAAAGATATTATAAACCTAGAAAACCCACGAGAATTCTTTTTCATAGCCCAGATAACAATCGTGCGACGCACAGTACTCGCATGCGTGCGAGGCGCGCTGTGCGAGTCATAACGCACGCATGTCGCCATCACCTGTCGCAATGCTGTGATGGGTAGGTAGAGTGCGTGCGTAATGCGTCTCATATCGCCATCACGACGTACTTCACGTATGACAGCCTGTCTGCGACGCATGCGTGCGTTCATCCTGTAGATTATAAATAATTTCATAATAATGATCTAATTAGATCTTAGATATTGTTTATTTATCAAAATTGGAATATTCCAAATTGTATCATATGAAGAAAATAATAAAAATTATTGGTCCGCCTTTTCATGGAACAAAATGTGAAAAATTTCCAAATACTTTTTCTAATATATATTTATAATATTTTTTTCAAATTAAAAAGAAAATTTCTTTCTTACTTTTCTTTAGCTGGAAAATTAACTTCGACAAAAACAAAATTTCAAGGCAAGAAAACGACTAAGTCAATCGTAGTTATGTGGTAATATTTTGAACTCTGACAGTTTGCTCCATAAGAATAGGCTGCCTAAAACGCATGCCTGTACTATTTTAATATCTTCGACGTTCTTTATTTATTTAAAAACTTAAATTTAAACTTTATTGGGATATCTAAACAGTTCCAATTAATAAAAAATGTTTATTTTGTATTCAAATAATATTTTGAAAATTCCCAATTTGAATTTTAAATGAGTTTTTTTTAAATGACAATGTTGGTAAAACATAATTTTGAATTTTAATTTCAAATAGCCCATGAAATACTTTTTATTTTTTATAACTGCAATTTTGTAATTTTAATTGCATAAAATTTAGAATTACTGTTTAGAGACTTGTTGAAGTATTTACAGAAATCCAACTTAAATGTTTAATCGAATTTTCCTAATTTTGAGTACTTTTTTGAATACTTTAATAGATATTCAATTTTCTAATGAATTTTAATCAATTTTATAATGATGTTAATACTTTCACGTTGAGATAAGAAGTTTAAGAAGCGCGCTCAGTTGTTGAAAATTATATCTTTGAAATAACGATGGCCGTCGCGCGCCCACGTAGTCTCCCCGGTCTGTCTTCCGCAGTCTCCCACCAAGAGCCCGCGTTTACCGCTTTGTTTATAGTTTTCCGCGTTTTACATAACCTTATTTTTTCTTATATTATCGTGTCATTATAATCGTGCTCACTATCAATGTTATATAAAGATAATATTTTAAATAACTTAGAATAACTCGGACAGTGTAGAATCACATTTAGTCAGATGGCCTGTTTATACAATGTTTACACCACGCTAAATATATAACCTTCAAAATTGTGTGATTTTCCATCGGGTGAAGTGGAAAAATTATGGTTGAAAACTATAATTTGGTTTTGGTTGTAAATCCAAAATAACAATTTATTTATTTGACATAGATATTTAAATAGTATTTTAGGATTCAGGGTACAGTCGCACGATGATCGCATTTCACACGCACGCGTGCAACCATCACCCGTGCGAGCGATATGCGTCTCATATGAGGACGCATCTGTCATCCGTGGTGAACGCACGCGTGCGGATTAATCCGCATGCGTGCGTGCACTGCGAGTCACATATGCGTTTCACATTGTTATCTGGGAGACAAACCAGTTAATGTGAATGATTCACACCGTGGCGCTGGCTTCTTGTAATCAGTCGGCCATGTCAAAATTCCTAACCAATAAGTTAAGGGGTATAATTTCCAGTTTAAACAGGTAGCTGATTTGCAAACTGAGAAATTGATGTGATTGTAATAATGTTGGCCTTAATCCGAGGATATGGCCATTGCCTAAATTAACTGAACAAAGTAGTCGTCCAATCCCAGCAAACAGTTCCGCTATCTCCTTACCGACCGAGATTGTATTTAGCGCGAAAGTTTGATTTCCCGGTCTGTCGCCCCTCCATGTGGTACATAAGTTAATAGTTTAATTATTGCATTTACAGTGTTGTTCATTCAGCGTCCGTGAGACAGACCAGTAAATAACTTCACGATGGCATCATATGTTTCACAAGTCTCAATTCCGGTTTGATGCATAATCTGCATTCATTAATTGGCTATAGTCCGGCAGTGGTGTCCAGGCTGATTCCAGCGAAGCATTTCAGTTTCGTAGTTTTTTTACCACCCAGGAATGAATTCTACGCTGATGATCACCCGGTTTGATGTTTTCCGGCAAGGTAGATTACGGTGCTGGCCGAATCGCCACGGCGCCGGCTCTCCAGTTTTACTTCCAGACTGGGTATTCGCCGTTCGGAAAAACTAGACCCCGAGATACGCGGGTGACGTTTACTTCCCGCAGGAATCTAACTTTTAGACGGAGCTCCTAATACTGAGCATTCGTAAAAATTCCGAATACCTTTCGCGAAATAATTAGTCAAGATCAACAATCTCAGAGGTCACAAATGGGACCGTGCACTGTTTTGATGATTCATATCATACACAAATTCAAAGTCAAGCCAAATCAGACACAATATCAAAATAACAAGATTCAAACGAGCAGGTGCCAACGGTGATTTATGAAGCCAATGGTTAACAAGAGAACGCGTGAAAACAAGACACGATGAAAAGACACGATGATTTGAAATGTTTCAGCCGAAAGAGTTATCCCATCCCGGCCGCAAGAACCTCGCACAACGCCGATATTATATAATATATATAATATTATATATTATACAACGCATATTCTCGTCGTGCGTGGCGCGCGTGGCTCGCTTCGGCCGCAAGTTTGAGCGCGTCTAGGGCGCGCACCTGTTGGATCTCGCGCTTCGCCCTCGGTAATGTATTTACCTCGCGCTACGTGCTTGGTTATTGTACATCCCCCACATTTTTGCATAAGACTTTTTAAATTAAAGGTCAAACCATCGACAACTGAAATTTAGTGATTGCGAATTCTCTTTTGTTGGAGCTCCTTCGGCTTTAACGAAAACATTCTCATTACGTGTCTCGTGAGAAAAAAAACGTTAAATGCAAATTTTCAAATCTAATTTATAAACAATTTTGTTGTTAAACATTTTATTGTACCTTGTGTCTTTATGACCCAAAATTTAATTTGTTTTTGTGCACATCTTTTGTTGATTCATCTTTTTTTTATATCTTGCATTGTTTGACCAAAAAATGGAATTTTTGAGTTTTCATTATATTTTGTGCGATCAAAATTTGATTTTTAGATTTTTCAAGAAAACTAAAAAAATTGTTATGATAATCTTGTAGGGCTTTCAAAAAGCAACGTTTTTCTTCTCTTCACTTTTTTCATATCCTGCCGTGTTTGGCTTAAAAGTTAATTTTCGTTTGTATTTTTGGATTTTGAAAATTCTATAACTCTGATAATTTTCTTTTGATAAAAAAAGGCATCAGGATAAATTGTTCGAGTTTCCAAGTACTACGAATAGCCGTCCATAGCATTTTTAAATCTTAAAAACAAATGGTGTGTGTTATTTATTTAAATGGCACGTTCGTTCCGCAACACTGCTCCGACCCAGGTTGCTGATCAATCTCTCTAGCGATCACCCCAAGTGAAGAGCCTCACAAAATTGTTATGTGTGGTTCCCCACTTGGGCCCATTAGTATCCAAGGTCTTTGTTTCAGGCGTCATTCACTCTATTGTCACTATGTTTATAAACTGTTTGTCGCCACACTTTTTTGACCCGGCATACTACTCTAGCTTTCTTCACGTCCGTGCATTTTTTCATGCAAGCTCTCGTGTTTCTATGGCTTCTTATGTCTCTTCGGATCAATATCTTATTCACAGACTCTACCCATTCTTTCGGCGGTCTACCTCTGGGCATTCTGCCATTTACTTTACCTTTATACACTTATTTTGTCAGTCGTTCATCTTTCATTCTTTCCCATACGTCAACTAGTGTTTCTCCTGCACCACATTTTTTGAGGATTATCTCGTTTCGGACTTTGTCCATCAGTATTTACCGCATATTGTGCGCAGAGGTTTCATGCCAATCGCGTTAATTTTACTCTTGTCCTTTTCTTGACAGGTCCATGTCTCGCTATCGTATAGTACAGTCGCTACAAATATAGAATTATGTATGGCCATTTTAGCTTTTTTTTATATGTTTTTATTTCTAAGAATGGACCCTGCTCTACCGATAACCTTCTTACCCTCATTTATTCGCCTATCTAACTCCCCATCTATTTTTCCGTCGCTAGTGAATAAGCTACTCAGATATACGTACTTGTCAACTTGTTCTAATCTCTCATCATTTAGTACAATATTGCACATTGTTTTCTCACTTTTTCCTTCAAACACCAAGATTTTTGTTTTATTTACGTTAATTTTGAGGCCTATGTTCTTCATACTTTTATTAACCCTCCCAAGTTGCCCTATCTATGATTTCGTTTATCTTATTCTGAAAATCTATTTGCACTTCCGGTTTCTGTACATTTTCAATCTTGCTTCGCGTTTGTTTCGTTTTCTTTCTTCTCCATCCCCGTCCTAAGTTTATTTTGGAGACTAGAAGGTAATCATCAGTATTGCATTCGGAACCTCTTATGACTCTTGTATCTTTGACTAGTTCTCTTAGTCTTTCATCCGCAATAACGAAGTCAATTATACTGCGGTTATTTCCTTTACACCAGGTGTACGTGTGCATCATTTTATGCCGAAACCAATTATTTGTAATAAATAGGCCATTTAGCATTTTGGTTAGCACAAGCTAACTAATTTTTCCCCTTTATAATTTTTTCTTGTTGGATCCCCAAACTTACCTAGCACCCTTTCTGTATCTGTATTCTGACGTTGGACGCCGACCCGTCCGTTCATATCTCCTAGAAGAATTATTCTTTCAACTTGATCGCCAGCACTTATTGTATCATATAAGGGCATGCTCTTCGGTGACCACGTGACCAAACCAGTCCTTGGTTATGAATTTTTTTTTGGTGTTCACCATGTCCAAACGCAATGATATATCGCTCTCAAAATTTGGAATATAGGAAATGAGACAATAAATTGCGTTTGTATATGTTATATAGTTTCAGTAATAATTTTGAAAAAAATTATGCGTGTAAAAAATAAATGTGTAAAATTATTTTCATTTTATTTTTGGTGCTCACTACGTACACACGGATTGTGATATCGTGTTTAGAATTTGAACGATTAACTAAAAAGCACTAAAGAAAGTTCGTATACATCAATATGTTTATAATTTCAAAGAAATTTCATTTATAAATTGATAAAATAGGATATTACCACTCGAGTTGTAGCACTTTGCAGGTAATGTTTGGTTTGATGCATTTCAGATTTTCTGATTTACGTATGACGGGCTGAGAGTAAAAGCGGTGCAAAATGAGTTGCAGAAGAGAAGCGGTTTCAGTTTTCGTGTCAACGCAAAGAAGACTTGAAAAAAGTATGGGAGTGGAAACGGAATGATTGAGCGTCAGAGTAGAAACGAAGTGAAATTATTCCGCGGGGAAAAACGGTTTTGGACTTCAACCCGCTTTGACTCCCAGTCTGAACTCAAGCCGCTTTTACCCACAGTCCCAACCCATCCAGAACATGGGAATTTTCGGCCCCCACCACTTTCCCATCTGGGAGCGACACATGCAAACGTAGCGTGTCGGTGAGTCGGCTCTGTTACATGCTGTGTAGACCAGCTTGTTGGCTATTCGGAGGTTTGGGTTGATTTTTGTTTTCAAAAATTCACACCTAAACGAAAGACTTCAAATACATGTAATGAAGTCTTGAAATATTTAACGATTATGTCTTACAGGAATGTATATGCGATTTTAAGGTTAGGTTAATAATATCTATCACTTCCAAGTGGTTTCATTTTTTATTATTTACGTTTTATTTTTCAATCGATTTTAAATATTGCAAAGTTAGAATGATAATAAATAATTATTATTTTCAATTTATTGAATTAATCAACATTTTTAATATGTACTTAATTCTGATAATTACCTTGCTTTTCATGCTATTTTAGGCTATAATCACAATTTAGTGGATTTTAAGAGAAAAAACCGAAAAATTATTAACTTGACCTCATATGCTTTCCTAATAATACCAAAACTATATAAAACCTTCAATGTTTTAAAATATTTATATCAACATTACAAAATTTATTTTTTACACTTTTATTTTAATTGTGAAATAATTGTAATTGGAAATTAATTGTGAATAATATTGTAAAATAAATTTAACAACATTTATTTTATAAATAAATATCTCATGATTTTTTACGGACAAAACAATTGTAAAGGTAAGTCTTTGTAGTATTTCAATAACTAATGAACATGTTTTCAGAATATTTTTCCTTGATTCTGCCCTCATAGGTTCAAACATGGTACAAAAAACCATTGTGAAATTTCAAATGAAAACTGTACTCTGTATAAATTAATTTTGAAAATGAAAAATATTAATACCTTTTATAAATATTCTTAAATTTTATTTGAATATAATACTTAATAATACTTATAATACTTAATATAATAATTTATTTGAATATAATATAATAATTGAATATAATTATAAAAATATCTCAATTAGCTAGTGTTTGGTTGATAATTATATTTTTTGTTGAAATTTTTATTTCACATATCTGAAATATTGAAAAATTTTGTGAAATTTGGTCAAGAATCCTATATGAAAATTATATTTATATATAAGCTTAAAATGAGCAGAAAAAAAAAGTTAAAAAATAAACAGTTATTCGAAATTTTTATTTTGCACACAAAAATATTTTTCACCTTAAATTATAATTTTGTTGGAATTTTTCTTTTTTCTTCATTAAAAAATTTTTTTATTTGAAAATTTATTTATTTCGTTGAAATTTAATTCTTTGAAGGTTGATTTCAACTGTTTTTAATTAAAAATTAGAATTTTTTCATTGAACAAGCATTCACAACATTTTTCGTTGAAAATTCAGCTTTTTTGATTGAAAATTCAACTGTTTAGTTCAAACTTATATTTTTTGTTGAAATTTTGATTGACATACAGAAATATTCAAAAATCTTGGAAAATTTTCTTAAGAATCTCAGGAAAATTATATTTTACCTACAACCTTAAAAATAAATAACTTAAAGAATAAATAGTTATTCGAAATTTTTCTTTTGTATTAAAAATTATTTTTTGCCCCAAATTATAATTTGGTTGTAATTTTCCTTTTCTCTTGGCTAAAAATCGTTTTTACTTGAAAATTTATTTATTATGTTGAAAATTCATTTTTTTATTGTTAAATTGAACCGTTTTTTATTTAAAATAATTTTTTTAAATTGAAATAGCAATTATCACATTTTTCGTTGAGAATTAATCTTTTTTGCCTAAAAATTAACCTATTCGTTTGAAAATGTTTTTTTTGTTTGTTCAAATTCAATTTCAAATATCTGAAATCTTAGAAATTCATTAAATTAATCAAAATTTTTACTGTGTACTCATCTCTGATAATTAACTTTCTTTTCATGCTATTTTAGGCTATAATCACAATTCTTGGGATTTTAAGAGAAAAAGCCGAAAAATTATTACTTTGAGATCATATGCTTTCTTAATATATAAAAACTTTATAAGACGTTCAATGTCTTAAAATATTTATCTCAACATTACAAAATTTAGTTTTTACAATTTTGTTTTAATTGTGAAATAATTGTAATTAGAAATTAATTCTGAATAATTGTAAAATAAATTTAAAAAAATTTATTTCATAAAGAAATATCTCATGATTTTTAAAGGACAAACCAATTTTAAAGGTAAGTCTTTGTAGTATTTTAATAACTAACGAACATATTTTCAGAATATTTTTCCTCGATGCTGCCCGAAATTCGAAATTTTTATTTTGCATACAAAACTATTTTTCGCCTTAAATTATAATTTTGTTGAAATTTTTCCATTTTCTTCATTAAAAAATTTGTTGATTTAGAAATTTATTCATTTGGTTCATTAAAATAGCAATTATTACATCTTTCGTTGAAAATTCATCTTTTTTGGTTGAAAATTGAACTGTTTAGCTAAAACTTATATTTTTTGTTGGAATTTTGATTGACATACAGAAATATTCAAAAATCATTGAAAATTTTCTTAAGAATCTCAGGAAAATTATATTTTACCTATAACCTCAAAAATAAATAACTTAAAGAAGAAATAGTTATTCGAAATTTTTATTTTGTATTAAAAATTATTTTATGCCTCTAATTATAATTTGGTTGTAATTTTCCTTTTTTCTTGACTAAGAATCGTTTTTACTTGAAAATTTATTTTTTTAAAGGTAAATTCAACCGTTTTTTATAAAAATATTTTTTTTTTCTATTGAAATAGCAACTATCACATTTTTCGTTGAGAATTAACCTTTTTTGCCTAAAAATTAAACTATTCCCTTTAAAATGTTTTTTTTTGTTCAAATTTTAATTTGAAATACCTGAAATCTTAGAAAATATTTCGAAGTTGTTGTCAATAATCTTAGAAAACTCATATTTATATTTATTCTTACAATTTTATTTTAATTCTAAAATAATTTTAATTGGAAATTAATTGTAAATAATTGTAAAATAAATTCAACGAAATTGATTTTATAAAGAAATATCCCATGATTTTAAAAAGACAAAACAATTTTGAAGGTAATTCTTTGCAGTATTTTAATAACTAATGAACATATTTTTAGAATATTTTTCCGGGATTCTGCCCTAGGGTCAAACATGGTAAAAAAAACCGTCGTAGAATTTTAAATAAAAACTGTACTCTGTATACATTAATTTTAAAAATGAAAAATTTTAATATCTTTTATAAATATTCCTAAATTTTATTTGAATATGATACACATTGATTTTTATTTGAAAAATTATGGTAAATAGTTGGCCATTCTTTAAATTTTACGACATTTTTGTACCATGTTTGACCTTAGAGAATAGATTTCAGGAATGACATTATAAAAATATCTTCATTATTTAGTAAAATACTATGAAGACTTGCCTTTCAAATTATTTTTCCTAAACATGAATAAAATTCAAATACACTCAAAAAATAAAATTAAGAAAGGTCAGAAATTCATGCAGTTGTTTTTTAGAAAATCCCACACATTTTTTAATAAAACTCATTTCCACACCACCATTAAAACCAAATTATAATTTAAGGCAAACCTTATTTTTTAATACAGAATAAAAATTTGGAATAACTATTTATTCCTTAAGTTATTTATTTTCGAGGTTATAGGTATAAATATAATTTTCTTAAGATTCTTAAGAAAATTTTCAATGATTTTTGAATATTTCTGTATGTCAATCAAAATTCCAACAAAAAATATAATAATTGCTATTTTAATGAACCAAATGAATAAATTTCCAAATCAAAAAATTTTTTAATGAAGAAAATGGACAAATTTCAACAAAATTATAATTTAAGGTGAAAAATATTTTTGTGTGCAAAATAAAAATTTCGAATAACTGTTTATTTTTTAACTTTTTTTTTTCTGCTCATTTTAAGCTTATATATAAATATAATTTTTATATAGGATTCTTGACCAAATTTCACAAAATTTTTCAATATTTCAGATATGTGAAATAAAAATTTCAACAAAAAATATAATTATCAACCAAACACTAACTAATTGAGATATTTTTATAATTTCATTCCTGAAATCTATTCCCTTAAGTCGAACATGGTACAAAAATGTCGTAAAATTAAAAAAATGACCAACTATTTACAAGAATTTTTTAAATAAAAATGAATGTGTATTATATTCAAATAAAATTTAAGAATATTTATAAAAGGTATCAATATTTTTCATTTTCAAATTTAATTTATACAGAGTACAGTTTTCATTTGAAATTTCACGATGGTTTTTTGTACCATGTTTGAACCTATGAGGGCAGAATCCAGGAAAAATATTCTGAAAACATGTGCATTAGTTATTAAAATACTACAAAGACTTACCTTTAAAATTGTTTTGTCCGTAAAAAATCATGAGATATTTATTTATAAAATAAATTTTCTTAAATTTATTTTACAATATTATGTACAATTAATTTCCAATTACAATTATTTCACAATTAAAATAAAAGTGTAAAAAGAAATTTTGTAATGTTGAGATAAATATTTTAAAACATTGAAGGTTTTATATAGTTTTTGTATATTAGGAAAGCATATGAGGTCAAGTTAATAATTTTTCGGCTTTTTCTCTTAAAATCCACTAAATTGTGATTATAGCCTAAAATAGCATGAAAAGTAAGGTAATTATCAGAGGTAAGTACATAGTAAAAATGTTGATTAATTCAATAAATTGAAAATAATAATTATTTATTATCATTCTAACTTTGCAATATTTAAAATCGATTGAAAAATAAAACGTAAATAATAAAAAATGAAACCACTTGAAAGTGATAGATATTATTAACCTAACCTTCAAATCCCATATACATTCCTGTGAGACATAATCATTAAATATTTCAAGACTTCATTACATGTATTTGAAGTCTTTCGTTTAGGTGTGAATTTTTGAAAACAACAATCAACCCAAACCTCGTAATAGCCAACAAGCCAACGAAACCGAATCGTGAAGTCGAGCGACTCGAAGTCCGACTCGAGCGAGCTCGGCCCGAGCCACGGGTTCTTCGTGCACTTTCGGCTATACACGAGGATGGCCGACGGAACGCGTAACAGAGCCGTCTCACCGACACGCTACGTTTGCATGTGTTGCTCCCAGATGGGAACGTGGTGGGGGCTGAAAAATCCCACTTTCTGGAGCCTCTGTCTGGAGATACTGTTTCCACGAGACTACAGGGAAAAACGGCTTGAGTTTCGGCCGCGAGGAGAAACGGTTTAGGCGTCTAAGCCGTTTCTGCCCTTAACATATTTCAATCCGCTTTCCCTCTGACGCTCATTCAAACCGTTGTTGCGCTGAAGCTTTTCAAATTCGCTTTCGCTCCTCTACTAATTCTACACCGCTTTTACTGTCGGCCCGTCGTATGTTAACTGGCACAAATTTTGGACTAAATTGTCTAAACAATCAAAAAAATCAATATAAACAATAAATTTGCACATTCGTTGCAAATCAGAAAATAAGTATCTGCACACACGTAACCTGTCATTATTTTTAGCCATTTCTAGCGGAGAAAAAAAGAAAATTTCAACGTCGGTAAAGTAGAGATCACATGACCAAGCTCGGTTACGAAATTTTACACATTATTTTTTACATGGATAATTTTTTTCAAAATTATTACTGAAACTAAATATACAAACGTAATTTGTTGTCTCTTTTCGTATATTCCAAATTTTGAGAGCGATATATCGTTGCGTTTGGACACGGTGAACACCAAAAAAAATTTCATAACCAAGGACTGGTTTGGTCACGTGATCACCGAAGAGCATGCCCTTAAAGTGTCCCAGAAGTCGTCTTTGACTTCTCTCGGATCGCTATCAACTGGGACGTCGCACGCTATGATAAATAATCTGCTGATTCCTACCTTCATTCTAGCCCACAACAATCTGGGAGATACAAAACCATGATCTTTGAGATGCTGTCATGCTTTTTCATTCATAATTAAACCGACCCCTTGACTACCATGTGATTCGCTACCTACTCCTGACCATATTTCAAAACCGCCTTTCAACACCCCATTTTCTATGTTTCTACTTTCGCAACCCTTTTTCTTCGTCTCAGGTACACATAAAATATCTAGTTTCCTTACGTGCCTAGTTTCTCGTAGTTCTCTTACCTTAAGATCATTCACTCCTCTAGAATTCCAAACACCCAGTCTCCATTCATCGCCTGAAACTCGACCTTTGCGTTTACCGTGTGTATGCATTTCGTCAATCAAAGTTTCAGTCCATTGCGAGGCTATTTTATTGTTTGTATTACTCATTGTTTAGATTGTACACCCAACTACCACCTTTATGCGCAAAATTTGTTTTATGAGTCGAAATTATGTCCAAGTTAAGTAGTGATTCGTCGTCTCGTGGAGAGTCTAGTTGTAACGTCAGTCCCACCAAAACTTCTGTTACTGGGGAGGAGCGGGGGGGGGGGGGGGGGGGAAACCGAGAGTCTCAATTGGCTGGTGTTTTATGCCGAGATGCCTAGCTAGGTAACTGCGTCACGAGATTGCGTCAGTTCACTCTCAAGCGGAAAGCACACACGTTTGCATAACGAATAAATAAGCCCAGAGAGGCGCGATGTAAATAACATCTGATACAGCACGGACTGTCCGAGCATATAGGCTGTCAAGGACGCTCAGGGGGAGACAGAAGCAGTCAACAGTGAAACCGGCGCTATAGCAGGTGGCACTGTAGCGAGTGATGAGTGTATAAGATAAAGCGACATTTGAAAATTTTGAGAATGATATCGTAACAAATACTAACGCTCCCCCGAACACATACTAAGAACCCCACAAAAAAACTTATCACAGTTTGTCCAAGTACTTTTGGGACATTTCTTCTAGTTTCATAAACTACCAAATAAATGAGTGTCATTAAAATCCACAAAAAGGCCTTTTTCATACATTTTATGCGGGCTCATTTTACTTTAAATAATAATTTACACAAATCGACGTCAAAATGACAAGGTTCTATTTGGTGAAGTTCAAATAGAAGGTTTATATATCATAACGTGCAAATAGAAGAGTTATATTTCGTAACATGCGGATAGAAAGATTCTAAGTAGACTTTTAGCACATTTGAGATGAAAGGTGCATATCGATGTGCGGAAATGACAACGTGCTATCTCGGTAGGCCGATATAAAAAGTTGCCATCTCGGGTGGAGAAGTATGGAAGCTTCAAACTCCCATAAAAATAGTATTGGGAACACCAGCCCCCTCTGAAGTAGGGAACCTTTCTATTTGGTTCTGCGGAGATAGCACCTTTTCATTTGGACACGTCGATAATGTTCATGAATTTGGCATTTTCAGGATATATATATATATATATATATATATGTAAATATATATATATATATATATAATTAAAAAATAAATAAAAATACGTGCACTTGAATTTCCAGCGATTTTTCCGAATAAAAGCGTTCTATCTCAGCCGCGCATGCGCGTAAGTTCTTATACGAAAGCTACGATGACTGTGTTTAAGTTTGGGGTAATTTTTGGTCACAGATGTCTACCCTTATAATAATAATTAAACTGAGGTTGGTAATAAACATGGGGGAAATCATTGACTATAATTACTTATCATTTTACTTATCTAGAGTTGATTCATGACGCCTCTATTCAATATGAGTATATCTGCTGGCAGCGCCGTGTATGAGGCTATTCCGTATACTTATATATAGCGCATAGTCTCATACACGCCGCTGTCAGCAGATAGATTCATATTGAATGGAGGCGTCGATAAACAGTTTGAATTTTTCAACTGATTTATTGATACTGATATTTTCCAAAAATAAATGTTCTGGAAGAAAGTTAAATTCTCCTCTCAAATTGTTTTAAAAACTTGTCTAAAGTTGAAGAATTTTTAAATTGTAGTTGATTTGCCTGTCAAACCTCACTTCATATTAGGCAGAAATGCACATTTAATAAAAAATATATGTGACTTCAAAGAACAAATCTTAATTAAGTGAATATCGAAAAATTGTAATGTGCTTCATTTTTATTTATAGACTATAACTTTCCTGATTTGATATTCAATATTGACATTTTTTTGCTCTTACGAAAAAGTACGGAAATCGACTAAGATATCTATCTGCATGTGACCAGAGCCAGATTCAGGTCTCAGACCGCCCTTTTTAAATTTTCATTGCTAAGTTTTTCAATTGTAGAGTTGACAAGAAAAAAAAACGCCAATACAAATGAAAACAGACCTATTCTGTTAAAATAAAAAAAATCCTAAGCCGCCATGCCGCCCTTTTTAACTTTTTATTACTAGTTTTCTTTCCACAGCAAAGTAAACAAAAAAAGAGAATACAAGTGAAAACAGACGTGTTCTGTAATAATAGAAAAAAAATCTAAGCCGCTGTGCCACCCTAGGCCATGGCCTGTTTGGCCTCTGGTATAAATGGAGCACTGAATGTGACAAGATATAACCCTTCTATTTCTACGTTACAAAATAGAACCTTGTCATTTGGACACGTCGAAATCAGTCAAAATAGTAAAATAGAGTATTGTGTATTTACCATGAGGTAATATATATTCAGATTCACGAGGAGGTGAAACACAACCCGTGTTCAGCGGGCAATTATCTCTGAATGATATTCCATCGACGGAACGATCAGTTTTTTTCGCTTTTGTGTTTTTTTGGCTAATAAAATGAGTGCAGTCAGAGGGAGTGACTTTGAACATATAAAATGGAAATTTGTCTCCATCCCTCTTGACGAAAACCTTCAGCCACTTCACTTGAGGTGGAGCCTTGAAACAATCCAAGTTTATGCTTTTAGTTGCCAGATCTTCTTCCAAATCTTTTTGTTGCTCTTTGGTCTTTGCAGCACAAATTTTCGTGCCCATATTTACTGCATAATCGACTAGCTCGTGTTCCAATTCTGGAGTCCAAATGGATTTTTTTTTAGGCCTTTGTTTCGGTTTTTCATCCTCGAGCTTGTTGACTTTTAGCAATCTGAAGACAAGAATGGATTTTGTGAATATATTAAATACATGTGCCAATAATTTAACTATTGAATGTTAATTATTGATGATGAAGATACAAACTTTTTGAGGGTCTCCTCGGGAACTTCGAAAAAGAAGGAAGCCCCCTGCACCGACATTTTCTTTTTTTTAATATGTGAAAGGGCCAATCTGACGTCATTCTGGTTGTAGCTTTTAGCTTTATTTTTATTATGTTTACCCATCTGTTGAACAAAAGAGAATTAGGGTTTTATCCTCTTTTTTTTCGTAAAAAGTTTCAGTGACAAGATCTCGAATAAATCGCCGTCGAAAACCTAAGTTGCGAAACTATACGAATATGACTTTTGGTGGCTGTTTGCAGTTTGTTTATCTATTAATAAAGATTACGAGTTTTGTGCACCATCAAAGTAGTAAATCAAAATTTCCAAATATGTAAGCAATTTTATTTCACGATAAAATTGATTTCTGAATGTTTCTTAACATTATTGATATTGGGAAATAATTTTTCTCTTAACATCTTGCTACCAGACCGTAATTTGTAAACTTTTTCACACTTTCAAGAGATGAGAAAAATGACATTATGGACAAAAACATAAAATATCTTAATTTACGAAGTGTATACAGTCGGTACCGATAAAAAAACTTGTCGGTACCGGTAACCAAAAATTTCTCGGACAATTTAAAATGATTTACGTTTTAGTTTAAAAGATTTAATTTAATTTAAAAAATGTAAGGAACACTTGGAATTATTTCAAAAGATATTTCGAAGTTTTAGAAAGATTGTAAAATATATATTTTCGCATATTTTAAGAATAAAAGACAGGGATGTACAAGTTAATTAAAACGGTTGAAACGCAAGTTACGTGATTTGTTGCACACAGCCTCAACGTTGACGGTGATGATCTGCGTGTCATGATTTTTTCGAAAAAAAAATCTTTAACTATGTAATGAAATAAGTTAAATATTTAATATCACTGAAAACTGAGGTTTATACGGTAGGAAATTTAATTATATGTAAGTACACGCAGGGGCAATCCGTTCCATCAATTATCTTTTGAGCTGTGTTGCACGCAGATTTGAAAAAAGGGATTTTGAAAAAAAACGCGATTAAAGTATTCGGTCAATGTACCTCTGTACACGCGGATATATTCAATATTTTATGAAAAAGTGGATATTCTTGGTTGTATTTAAAAGCAAGGAAACCAAAGATCCATTAAATTGGATGAAAAATTGGTTTTTCTTGAAAACATAAGCTTAGTGATCCAAAGTAGGGAGTCCCAATAAAAATTCGTGAAAATATTCTTAATTTGTCATGTTTTTTTCTGAAAAGATGTTCGCAATTTCAGGCGCACTGGTGTCCACGGAGAATTTTTCTATACCCCCATCCCAAACAGTCCACGTAGTAAATGGACGGCCCTAAAAAAATAAACTTAAAAATAAGTAGTTATTCGAGATTTTTATTTTGTATTAAAAACCATTTCTCCCCTCAAATTATAATTTGATTGGAATTTTTTCCTTTCCTGACTAAAAAATCTTTTTTGGTTGAAACTTCAACTATTTTCATGAAAATTCGTCGTTTTGGTTTGAAAATTCATCTGTTTTGGTAGAAATTTAATCTTTTTTGATTAAAAATGCAACTGTTTGGTTGAAGATTGATCTGTTTTGGTTGAGGATTTTACTATTTTGACGAAAATTCGTTTTTTTTTTATCAATTAAATTGTTTTTTTATTTAAAAATCAAACCTCTTTTGGTTTAAATATCAATTATGTATTAAATTTTTCGTTGAGAATTCATTTTTTTTGTTGATTGGACATATCTGAAATCTTCAAGAATCTTTTTGAATTTTTTCAAGAATCTTAGGAAATGATTTCATGATCATTTAAGTATGGTTGGTTGGTTGAAAATGAACTTCTTTGATGAAGTTTTTATTTGACATACCTGAACCCTTTAAAAATCCTTTTTAATTTTCTCACGAATTTTAGGAAAATGATTTAACTATGATTTCATGATCATTTAAGTATGGTTGGTTGAAAATTAACTTTTTCGGTGAAAGTTTGATTTCACATATATGAAATCTTTAAAAATCCTTTTGCACTTTCTCAAGAATCTTAGGAAAATGAGTTTACTATGATTTCATGATCATTTAACTGTGATTGGAGGAGTTGGAAAAGAGTTCGCTGGTGGGGGTTAGTGGATAAAATTGCCACCAATCGTGAAGCAAGTAATTTCCACAGCCGGCCGGACCAACAGCCATTTCCCTTTTTTAATCCCCGTATGTTCTAACCTCAAACTTTACACCGTATTTGCTTTCTTTTCCGAATTCATAAATTGTTTAAAAATGATCCATGCAGTTTAACCTTCAAATTCCACTATACCGACTTCTAAAAATGTAATTTCCAAAGGCGGAAATACATTTTTTTTTCTTGCAGATATAAAAGAATAAATTTTTGACACGAAGGGATGATAAACAAATATGGCGGAGGTATAAGTGGGTATAGTTTATTTTTCTTATAACTATATCACTATTTTTTACTTATTAAAAAAATTATATTCCAATTATAGTTGATGTAATATGCAAAAGTGAAATGTTTTTTATTTTATTGCATAAACATTGAATCAATTTCACCAAAATAATAAAGAATGAAAGAAATCAACCTACAAAAATGGCGGAAATTCAGTAACCTCCTGTCCGGTCCTCTTCACTAAAAAGTTTTACCGACCTCGATTCAACTGCAGTTTAACGATTGTAAGAGCTATACGTTGACATAAATTTGAAATTACACTTACCTTTTCGAGTAGACGGATGAAAATTATTCTTTAAATTGATAATCCACGTAAATAATATGAAGATATCACGAACATACTTCGACCGTCACTTCGTACAAAAATATTTCGACGCCATGTTGAATGTTGATTGTTGAATTTTCGACATTATTTCATATAAGAAATCTAATTTACCGACATCTGATTAAAAAAAAACACACTTTGAATCTAGCAAAGATATCTTTGAAGCTGATTGGAGTCAAAATATATATAAATGTAACACAAATTATTGAAATTATGTAAAACAAGTATGAGATAAAAATAATTTTGTAACAATTACCATAGAGTACAGTTTAATCGTGATCTACTATATCGACAGAACATAAAAATAGACAACAGCAGTGGGACTCCGATGCTGTTTCGAGGTCGAAAATCGAACGAACCTCTCCTTCTATCTCCACACGTTAGAAAAAGAGGTCCGTTCGATTTTCGACTTTCGACATGGCATCGGAGTCCCACTGCAGAACAGCGCCATCAGCCCCATGCCACTTCTCTGTGGAGGCCTGCAGTGGGACTCTGATGCTGTTTCGAAGTCGAAATGCGAAACGGATCTCTCTATCTATCTCCACACGTTAGAAAAAGAGGCCCGTTCGATTTTCGACGTTCGACACGGTATCGGAGTCCCACTGCTGCGGAAAATATTGTCATGAGAGTTGACGGTGGCCGTGTGGTGGCGCCAGCTATGCAGTTGGCCTAGAATTCAAATAATGCATGGCGAAAGTGTTAAAAAAGAAAAGTTTTTTAAATAAAAACCATTTTCTGATACGTCTGGGTAAAAGATAATGATATTTAAGACTTTTTTAATCTTTTGAGTTGAAAATAATTTGCAAAAATAGTCAAATTGACTGCTTTTAGACGTAAATCCGAATGCATTCCTACTAACTACAACAAATTATTATTCATGCGCAATTAAATCAGACATATAATTATTTGTGTAATTTTTAAATATCCGAAAAGAAAATAGTCCAAATTTTATAATATTGTTTATTATATTATATAATATATAATATAATATTTTTTATTATATTATATCATATATAATATTTACTTTATTTATTTATTAATTTAAATTCATTTCGGATTTTCAAATATTTTAATAAACAAATTATGTATTTTAATCAACTTCTTAGAGAGAGGGTAGGTAAAATTATTAAAATAATACCTAAGTTATAGAATGAAAGATTTTTGTATACATACATAAGTTTTTAGTGAAAGTTAAGTATTAAACATACACATGCTTTCACCGCAGCAACAAATTAATAACAATGTTTCAACAGAAAATAAACAATTTTATATATATATATATATATATATATATATATAACTATATATAAATTTCTTATGCCTCTTAGTATTTGTATACAATAAGTATTTTCTTTCCAAATAATTTGTATTTAGTATATAACATATTAAATATTTTAACAGATTTTATTAAATATCTTAAATGAGTCCTTCTAAACATCTTTCAAAATGATTCGGATTCTTCCCAAAATTTCGTTTAAATCCTGCAAAATAAAAAATATTTCCTAAAAATCTTCCAGATTCATTTTTGATAATTTTAGAAATCTTTTTCAATCTTTTTAAATATTCTCTTAAAATTAATTTTTCAAAATAAAGTCATTTTCAATTTTCCTAGGAATCTTAAGAAAATGTTTTTTATTATTTTGAAGCCTTTTACAATTCTTAAAAATCTTCTACATTTTTTGTTTGAAACCTGCACAAATCTGTATTTTGTTTTCAATTTAAGCCGTGGGCGATTTGCACCGAAATTACGGTACGAATAGCCAAATTTTGTCAGTGTACGGACAGACTTCGTTTAAAATATTCGAAATTATTTCAAATTTTAAATTGAAACTAAATTCAACTTACTTGCATTTTTTCTACGAATAATAATAATAGGTGTTTAATATTTATTATACATCGAAATTCAACAATTTTACTTGCAAATTAAATTTTTTGTAAAAGAACAATTAAAATTGTGACTTTCAAAGTTTAGTTTTTTTGTTTAATTTTGAATATTTGATTTACAATTACTGACTTTAAGTGAACAGTCAAAAAATTCTAAATATTAAGCAAAACTGTTATTTCCCCTAATTAAAAAATTTCAAATTTTAAAGTTTCAAATTTTAGACTAAAACAATATTTTTAAATTTAATAAAAAGTCTTTAAGTATGGATATATTGTTTTGAAGTTATTTTAGAATTTTAAATAGTTCATAAAGTTTCAATCATGCGTTTCCATTTGTTTAACTACTAAAAGACTTTCTAATCTGAACAGTTTAATCTCACGTTAATTCTGAAAATTCTTAAATTTTGAACTGATTTCGAATCGTCTTGTAAAATTAATTATTATTCACTTGCTAATCCTTAATGCACAGTTCAATTTTAAAAATCATTATAATTTATATTCACAGTTGATCAACTAGAAAAATTTTTTATACCAAATTTTCGATTTCAAATGCTTCTATAATTAAAAAATTTCAATCTAAAATAGAAAATTTTCAAGTGAAAGATTTTTGAATTACGCATTGTACACTGAATGATATCATAACTGAAACCGATAACAATTCAACTAATTATTTAAAAAACTGTTGAAATCAAACTTGGACCGATTTTTTTTCTAAATATTTGAAAAAAAATCCCTGTCAAAAATAAATTCACTGTCATTTGCCGGTTTTTCCCGGTCTCATGAAATTCCCGGCCATTACCCGATCTCAGAAAATTCCCGGTCATTTCCCGGTTCAGCTGTCACCCTGAAAATATATTAAGATATCATTTTTTTATAATCTAATGTACAAAAACCTTTTCTCGGATGATATCTCCTGGGTTGAAGTGCACGAACAAACTGCATCACCAGGCTTCAGTTTTTGACATCATCCCTTAAAATAGCTATTTGCCATTGTTTAATAATATTTGGATCATTTGGCACTTTGAAAAATTGTATTTTGGTATCTTTGCCCTGCTCCCAATTACTTTTGTATCCCGATTTACAGTCAAAACAAACGCACTTCGCCATTTTTTATTCAAAATTGTAACACTGGGGGTATTTTGGAGCATCGGTAAATAAATGCAGATTTTTACATCTGAAAGCAGTTTTTCTCAGATTTCTTTCGCTTAGAAGATGACAAATGTCCCAAAGATCACTTAAAACACTCGAAGATTATTTGACACTGTCAGTAATGTACTTTTAATGTGTTATTAAATTAAATTTTTTTATTTTGCCATGCATTCGCAACGAACATAGGCCAACTGCATAGCTGGCGCCACCACACGGCCACCGTCAACACATTGTACATTTTCAACTCAGAGTTCCAGGGGGCTGAGCGCCATTAATAGGGTTGTAAAATTTCATGAAACTTTGGTCCAATGAAAAGTTTCATGAAACTTTCAAGGTCTCGTGAAACATTGCAATGTTTCAAAGATGGTGGCGGGAAAATTCAAACCGCATATAAGGAAAATGAAAAAATTTGTTATTTTTACTTTCAAAGACTCTTTTAGAAAAGTGATTATGCACACAGTGCCATAATTTTTAATATTTTCACCAATAACACAATTTTACTGTAGTAACACTGAGAAACACTACATTATATTTCAAAACAAGTTTAAACTTGCGGCAAAGCGGCATACCAGTACACCAGTACCTAACTTGATCTAATTTCCGCGCATGCGCATATAGAAGTTCTCTCCTTTCCCCCCAATGTTTCAAGAAACGATGAAACTTTGACTGTGAAACATTTGAAAGTTTCAAGTGAAAGTTTCAATGTTTCAATGAAACGTTTCACTGCTCACAACCCTAGCCATTAACGGAAAAGTCAGAATTGGGGAAGTTAGGTTAAGTAAGCGGTAGAAGCAGAAGTAGATTAAGCAGATACAAGTCTGGTAGAAGTTTCAAGAAATACAAAAATTGATCAAAATATCATTTTTTTTATTAATAAAGTTGAATATATTTTGTGGAAGAATTTTGTCATGATTTTGTATTTCGAGTGATTCGACAAATTGATGTGTATTTACTAAATTTTACTGTAGCAACAATGACTTCGTTTGTTGCCGACGTTCTTCTCACAGCAGGTAGATTTTTCATTTATTTATTTATTTGAGAAGTATCTAAAATCTACTATTAGTTTTTACTTCCAAACATTTCCAGCGATTTATTCTAAGCCTTTGAATATTTTTTACAATATTATTGCTCACAGTCCTCACAGTTTAGGAATTATGGGAACTGTCACTTTCATTTTGAGGTTAGGTTATGAAACCTCTGTTGTCAAAATACAGAATAGAAATAAGAATGCGATTGTGGGGCCAACTACAAATGGTCTTTATGTAGTTGTCATTCTCATGTTTTCATATATATTTATCATGTTTCTGTCACTAAATTCAATTTCTGATGGTTTTTGTTAGTTGTTTATTATTATTATTTTTCTATATTTATGTGTCACACTCGAGAATATTTTTGAGATGTATATTTTTAAATAGATAACTACCTCGTATTTTTGATTTTGTATGTTAATACATATTAAAAGCTTTGCCTTTCAATTTTGAACGCTACGTAATTAAAATTTTAAATCTTGAACTTTTACTTATTATTATTTGAAATTGAAACCAACAGGAATTATAGAACATTTATTTCAACAATTTCAATATGAACCTTCCCGAAAAATTAAAAAAATCTTACATTTTCAAGCCAGCCTTAAGCATTAGAAACATTAAAAAATTTGAATTATCTTAATATTTGAAGCTCAGGAAAGAAAATATTTATTAACCGATAGGTAATTTGGAGAAAATTGAGCTGACTACAAAAATTACTGAAATCGAAAAGGAAATAACGAAACTCAAACATGACGTCAAGGAATTTATGGATTATAACTACGTTGAATTTGTACCCAGGCTGAAAAAAGATCAAGCATTAGTCCGAGAAGCAGAGAAAATTATCGAGGAAATGCAAAATCTGCAAAAAAGAGTTGACGATCAGGTAGAATACCAAATTTTGTTTTTAAATTCCATTTATTCGTTTTTTTGTTTGACTTATAACAGATCGTATTTATTTAAAAAATTAATAATTTGGTTATCAACACATTGGGAAAAAATTGTATTTACTTGTATCAATGAGTAATAATGAATCAATATTGATCTTGAGTATTAATAAATCAGAATTAGACAAAACTATTTTTAAATTCTTTTTTAAATTTTAGTAAATTGAAATAATTACTTGTCATGCATAAAAAAAATAATTTCATCGAAATATTCAGGTCAAACTCGAATTATCAGGCTCGAAAAAAGAGTTGAGAAATCTTTCAAACGCCCTTCAAGAATCGAATACAAGCCTCAAATTATCAACTCGCCTCCTGGAATTAAACGAATGTATTAAAAAAATCGATAAACTGAAACAAGAAAAGAAATTTGTCGAGACAGCAAAAACGCTACATCGAATGCATCTTTTGCTAAGTGATTCTAGTGTAGATTTACAAAGTCTCGACATTTACACGACACTAGGAAATGAATTTTCAACTTTATACGGAGCTTTCGTAAACGAAATTTCGTCCCTCTGGCAAGAATTTATTTGCTGGAAGGAAGAAACTCCACAAAAAGAAGTCCTCACTAGTCTCACCATCGAATGCGAACCAGAAGAGACTCAAGATTTGGTCCTTGCCTTATATTTCGTCGATCGTTTATCGAGTTGCTTGGAAACATTCTCGGCAAACTTGTTGAAAAGCATAATAAATCCCATCATTTCCTGCGAATGTTCGGTTTACGTCGTAGAAGAAAAAACTTTTAATGTGAAAATCCTAAACAAGACAAACTCTTCTGGTTATAAAAGCGTCTTTTATAATCTCAAGTTGTTGTTCACGTTTTTGAATCAGCATTTGAATATAAACGTGGAGGGTAAAACATTTGTTGAGAGACTGAGGGAATATTTACTGGATGATTTTTCGACGGTTTTGATTAAAGATTGTATTGCCTATACGATTCCAAACTCGAGTGCTGAACTGCAAACATTCCATCCGATTGTGGAGGATATCAACGAGTTCCAGGATTATTTAGTCGAAATTGGTACGTTTTCATATATCTTTAGAGAATATTTTATACTAGCATTATTATGCGCGCGCTATAGCGCTTAAGAAACGTTGCTTTGATTAATGATTAATACAGACATTATTTTCAACTTTTCAATTAGAGCGATGCAAGAATCAATTAAATTTAACATAAATAATTTTTTAAATAATTTATTATTTACAACAATATTCTGTCAGAATAATGCTAGAAAGTTGCAGTTTTTTTTCTAAAATTTTACACTTTGTCGAATTTTTAATTATACTCAGGTAATAGTTAATTCAAGTTAACAAACATAATTGTTTAAACAATTTGTTATTATTTAAAGTAATATTCTCTTTCAATAATGGCAGAAATTTGTGGTTTTTTCTTAAATATTCCAATTTTTGTTCATTTTTTTTAGAGTGACTTAATAATTAGTTAAATTCAACAAATACAATTGTTTAAAAATATCTTATTCTATAGTAATGCTAGATAGTTGCGGCTTTTTCTGAAATTTTCCACTTTTTGTCAACTTTTCCCTTGGTGAGGTAATAACTAAAGCAAGTTAACAAACATAATTGTTTAAACATTTTATTATTAATTATAACTATCATCTTTTAAATAATTAGAAAGTTGCGGTTTTTATGACATTTTTAACTTTGCTTTGTCTTTTTAGTTATGAACATATAAATAAACAATAGAGAATCATTTCTTAAACAATCTCTTTCTTTGTTGTTGATATATTTGTCTAAAATAAAATAGAAATTTGAAATATTATTCTAATATTCCGTACGAAAAGTGCCCTTGTGGGCGGTTCTAGTTTTGGAGATATTCGCGTTTATCTAAGTCAGGCCAGAATTATTATTTTCGGATTTAAGTGGAGAATAATATTAAGACGTATACTGAATCTTTTGACACACTGTAAAAAAAATTCCTTGTAACTATCCACTGCGTTTTTTTAATTTTACCAAAACCTGTAAAATGACTGAGTTCAAAGTAGTGAAATTCCAACCTCAAATTTAGAAATATCACTTTGAATGCAGTGGTTTTACCAATTTTTGTAAATTTACCTCTTTGAAAGTAGGAAATAATTGCACTCAAATATATCCTACTTTCAGAGAGGTAAATTTACAAAAATTGGTAAAACCACTGCATTCAAAGTGATGTTTGTACATTTGAGGTTGGAAGTTCACTACTTTGAACTCAGTCATTTTACAGGTTTTGGTAAAATTAAAAAAACGCAGTGGATAATTACAAGAAATTTTTTTTACAGTGCACTATATTCATGTCTTGCAAGCAAGCGGAAATGGGTATACTTCATTTTCAAAGAAAAAGTGTAACATGTGCGCTTATGGCTCTCGCCAACATTAAATTATTAGTTTTTCTCGAAAAGCGGGTTTTCCAAGTTCCAACTTCAAAAATGCCCCGGCGACTCATTTTTCAACCTGAAGGGTTCGTCTTGGGGCTAAAATGTCGGAAACTTATCCGGCTGTATGATTCTGTATGTAACACCATACCGGTCATAAGGGCCCTTTTCATGCGGACGCCCACATTTGTGTCTAACTAAAAAGTTGAAGAACAGCTGAAAAATTATGTGAAGATTATAAACCATAATAAGTGTTTAAACAATTATGTTTGTTCATTTACATTAATTATTATCTCACGGAGTAAAAAGTGAACAAGAAGTTAAAATTTGTAGAAAAAACCGCAACTGACTAGCATTAATATATAAGATAGTTATAAACAATAGTAATTTAATTGAACAATTATGTTTGTTAAATTTCATTAATTGTTACCTCACTCTAAGTGAAAAATTGACAAAAAGTGAAACATTTCAGAAAAAACCGCAACTATCTAGCATTAATATAGAAGAAGATGGTTATAAGCAATAATAATTTGTTTAAACAATTATGTTTTTTAATTGCTATAATTGTTACCTCGCTCTAAGTGAAAACTTGACAAAAAGTAAAAATTTTCAGAAAAAACCGCAATTATCTAGCATCACTATAGAATAAGATAGTTATAAACAATAATAAATTGCTTAAACAATTATGTTTGTTAACTTCAATTTTAAATCATTTTATTTTTCGGAATTCTTTTTTGCCCTTCTTCCTGGCTACGCCGCTGAATTTTAGTGGGTTTCAATTTGGAAATGTACAATGTTGAATGATTCCCATTTACAGATTGTCTAATTTTGAAGGCTTTAAATTAAAAATTATCTAGTTACAAACGCTTTATGTTTCAAACGCTTTAAACAGAAAAATGCGTGACACAATTTTGTCCATCAATTTTGAATAGTTTAATTTAAACTGAAAACTGTCGTCTAGCAAGGCTTTCAATGTGTCCGTGCTCAGAACTGTCCTATCCCAAATTTGGAAGCGGACACACAAGCACGTAAAAGTTCAAACCACAGTGAAAAAATAAAACAACTTTTATCAGCTCTGTTGTCAACTGTCAAATTTGAGATAGAACAATACAATACCCGGGGCATAAGGACGTAAGTGCCGAATTTCGGAATGCGTTTTATTGGCTTAACTCTTAACGGTCACATCTCCAAATACACCTTCAGATATTTTTGTCTGAAAAAATCATGAGTGATGTTGAAATAATACAAAATAGGAAAAAATATCTCCAAAACCCCAGTGATAATTTAACTATTCGAAAAAAAAGACTTGAAAAATAAACGTAGACAATCGGAAAAAAATCGGAAAGCCCGTGGGGTGCGAGACACCCCGTGTGACCGTTAAGGGTTAAACTAATCGTTTTGATCCAACTCATGTCTCTGTAGAAGATTATGGTCCAATTCAATTTAGAAGTGGGTCAGAATCCATATGTGGTATTTTTGTTTTTTTTGCCTGTTCTTTTCATGATTCAATAAAGCTAAGTAATAGCTTGAAAGTACTATTTTGTTTAAAAAAAAATCAATTGCGTTATAGTTAGACAGTTTTTTGTTTCTCCTGTAGAATTCGAGTTTTGGAAATTAAGTCCTTATGTCCCAGGACCCTTCAATTATACAATTTTTAATATTTTATTTTGAAATACCGTCAAATTTTAAATGCCATGAAATTTAAACTTATTTACTTTTAATGCTTCCAATTTGAAAATGATTGTATTTAAAATTAATCACGTGTAACTGTATTAATTAAAGTTTTCTAATGTTTTTAAATTTAAAAGTATTGTTCCAATGTGAATGCTGTACGTTTAAAACAGTTCTGAAGACTTTAACTTCAGGCCATGTTTATTGAAAGTCGTAATGAGACCAATTTTACCGAAAGGCTTTTTTGCGTACATTTTTTGCGGTGTCCTTTGTATACCTCGAAAAATGTTCTGTAAATTGAAAAAAAGAGAATGAATGTAAATATTTTCTCTAATTTGATTTATAAGCTTGATTTACAGCAGTGTTTTTTTTCTGGTGAAAATTGACTTTGTCTAATTATTGTAAAAAAACAACTATTAAAGTGTCAATTTTGAAACATCAATTATCATTCTTAATAATGCCAGTTTTTTTATATTTAAATATTTATATTCTTTTTATATCATGGATCTTTGTTATAAAAAAATAGTAAAACAAAATCATTTGAAAGACTTTTTGAAAAACTGGCGTGCATGAACTTCATTGTGAATGCACTGAAAACCCCTACTTTGAAGGTTATTTTAGAATTTGGCGATGTTTTTAAATTTTTACCATTTTCATTTAACCCCACGGATAATGTCCAACCTCAAAATAAAAGGTATAGGTCGCCAAGAAATTTTAGGTCAATAATTCGTACAATCAAGATGATTATTAAAGTCAAAAGCTTTGTGTTCAGAATAAAATATTTGAATTGAATTTAACATGGCAATATAATCCTCAAACTGAATTAACATCGATATTTTCAAGTACAAATTTGTATGATTTTCAAGATGAATATCACAACAAAATGAATATCTTCAAATTCTTTTGCAGGCTCGAAATATGAAAATACTATTAACTCAAAAATGTCAAAAATTGGATTTGGCGTACTCGAACTCTCATGTGACAAATTGTTTAACTTTCGTAAAATAGTATTTCAGGAATTTAATTTTTTTAGGATTTATCTCGGAGGAGCAGCGATTTCTTTCTGAATATACAAGAAATATAGACAGCTTATTTATAAACAAAGTGTGCCAAGGATTGTTAGTGAGAGCAAGAGATATCATGAAAAAAGATCTCCATGATTCGATAAGAATCGAACCACAGGTAAATTTCGACTTCATTAAAACTAACAGTGAAATTTTAGTATTTTTTTGTTAGCAATATAAAAATTCTCCTTGAATTTACAGGAACCGCTTTGTTTTCCGGATGAAATTTTAGACGAATACGATTTGAAAACAAATAGGAAATTGAGTGAAGTTACATTCCAATTACCTCCTTGTCGAATAAGGTATTTTATTTTTATCCGTATTTTTATATAAGGAAAATTAATTTCTTTATTGCATTCAATATTATGCTGTTTTTTACTTTACTGTAATACTCTATATACTTTTTGTAGTAAAAGCGCGCAGGAAATTTTAAATCTCGCACGGGAGATTCTTGACGAAGCTTGCAAAAGTTCAGACGAATGTGCTATTAGATTATTTTACACCAGTAGGAATATTTTTGAAATGTATGCAGGTTTGGTTCCTGAGCATCACCAAAAGTTTCTCGAAACCATACCTCAGCAAGTGGGTAAGAAAAAGATATATATATATATATATATCTATAATATTATTCTAAATTCTGAGAAACGCAAAATTTCAAATAATTTAAACAGCTTTTGGTGTCTTAATTAAATAAATTCTTCTAGCTCTTTTTCACAACAACTGCATGTACCTCGCCCACAATCTTCTCACTTTGGTTCATGGTTACGAGTACAAATTATCGAGCATTCTAAAACAACACAACGTAACTTATGCCGATCAGACATTAATGTTTCGAAAAGTGGGCGCGGATTATTTTCTAAATCATATGAAGATCCAAAGGGATTTTATATTTGACATCCTTAGGAAATCAGGTAAAAAAGCTTTCAAAAAATTACTTTTAAATAGACAAATTTATTAATTTTTTTCCGATTCTCAATATTAAACGTGATTTCTAAATACAGGATTGGCGACGATAAAACAAACACCGGAATTACCAGAAGGCACGGAACGTGATTTAAGACAATGTCTGCGGCAATTGGAACTTCTAAAAACAGTTTGGTTGGATGTCTTGCCTAGTAATATTTACTGTAGGGCAGTAGGTCAGTATGTTTTCTTTTATTTATTACAAAATGTAGAGCTGGAAAGTTCTTCAATCTTTTGATGATTTTTAATCCCACGAATGAAGAAAGTTTTAAAGTATTGAAAGAAATTGAAATCTAAGACCCACACTTCTTTTCTAATCCCTGTTTGGAATGGAGATGGATTTATTATTGAAATGATTAAAGGAGATAATACCAAAATTATAATCCTAACTATTATTTTTCATTAGTAATATAAAAATATACAACAAGATTGCTATGATTTCATTTTAAAATTGTACAGTTTTAATCCCTTCAAATTTAAAATAATTTAATTTTGAGTGCCTAGTTCTTGCAAGGTTTAATTTTTAAGACATAAATTTGAAAAATATTTTAATTTTTGTTTAAATTAAAAAGCTACCTAAAAAATGTCAATCTTTTAATGCTTTTTCAAAATTGTTAAATATTCTGAATATGTATCTGTAATATTGTTAAATTGGAATGTTTCATTCACTTTTAATTGTTAATTTCTGCAGCTAACTTAAAACGCTTCTGTGAGTAGGTGTGCAATTGAACTTTTAAACTTTGAAGATATCTAATTAAAAATCGTTTACCATCCGCAAACCATAAATCTATCGTACTGATAAATTTGACTAATCAAATCTTAGAAACATTCTTACTTCCCTAAGACAAAATGAAAATTAAAAAAATAAGACATTAAATAAAATTTTTTGGGAAAAAAGGAACGCCTTTCAACTCCGCGGCGATTCGAGTCCAGGACATTTCGTTTTCCAGACGATTGATGAAAGTTCCTGGGCTCGAATCCTAGTGAAGTTGAAAGGCGTTCCTTTTTTCACAAAAACTGTTATTTAATTCTCAGCACATTCAATTTAAAGTTGTTCAATTTTAAAGGCGCTGAGTTTGGAATTGGTCCACTTTTAGGGAAAACGAATAGTGACAACAGCAACTAGTCACTTTCCTTAAAAATATGTGCTTTTCAAAAAAACGACGAAAAATTAAATAAAATTCATCTGTAGTGTTCGGAAACGAATGTTATTAGTGTAATAGTGATGTGAGGACTTTCTTACACAATTGATAAGAAATAAATCACTGAAGAGGACTCCCACATGAGTCGAAACGTCTGATTAAAAAACACAGTTTTTTGATTACTGGACCCTAAAGCCCATACAAAGAAACACCAACTCATTTAATAATAATTTGTTAAAAAAATTATTTTTGTTGAATTTCAGTCACTATTACCATACTATAAGTGAAAAGTAGAAGAAGAGTTGAAAATTTCAGAAAAAAACGCAGCTTTCTAACATTATTCAAATAGAATATCAATAAAAATAATAGCAAATTGTTTAAACAATTATATTTGTTAACTTGATTTAATTATTACCCTACTATAATTTGAAAGTGAACCAAAAGTGGAAAATTTTAGAATAAACTGCAACTTTTTAGCATTACTCTAAGAGAATATTATTTTAAATATTAAATTGTTTAAACAATTACTTCTGTTAAATTCAATTGATTATTGCCTTGCTCTAACTGAAAAGTTGAGAATCAGTACAAAAATTCAAATAAAACCGCGACTTTTTAACTCTATTCTAAGATAAAATGGCTATAAACAATAATTAATTGTTTAAACAATTTATTTAAACATTAAATTATCACAATAAAGTAATATTTTATGTATTAGAAACAGTGTTTACCAGAAGTAACCTCAAAAAAATAATAGCCAGCGTCAGAAACTCGCAATACCCAAGTTTTCAATTATGGGGCTTATTTGGGACCCTATAAAACAGACTGATGTGGGTGAATTTCAAAAAGTAATTTCTTATTCGTATTCTATAGCTAATTCTGTAGAAAATTTTTCAGGGTCAACTTGATACACCTAATATTGACGATTCTGAATAAAATATACAAAAACGTCTTGCTTTCTTATAGAAAATACGTGTTAAACTATACGGGGCTTGCGGAACCTCTGAATATCATTTTTTTTCAAACGCATTTTTTTTTTTTTGGATTTGAACAAACTTGCGGTGGATGCATGAAAATTGAAAAAAAAAACAAATTTTGGACCACCTTAGTCTACGTGGACTTTGGATAGACCCCTTCGACCCCCCTCGTGGACTTTTGGCATACCCCCCCCCACAAAAACTGTCCACGTGGTATACGGGTGACCTCAAATGAATTTAGGTGATTTCAAGTGACTTCACATGAATTTAGGTGATTTCAAGTGACTTCATGTGAATTCAAATGACTTCAGATATTTCAGGAGATTTCAAGTGACTTCAGGTATTTCATTACAAGTGTACACCTGACTTCACGAGTTGTCAACCCCTCGATTATTTCAAAGATTTTAATTCTGAAACCTTTAATAATACGAAGTGTATCATCATCCCGAAATTTATATGATTTATATGTTTAATTATGTAATATTAGAAATTATATAATTTTTGTTCATTTATTTGTTTATTTATAATTAACATTTTATTTTTTAATTAATTACAATTTATCCAGGTACAGCTTTTAATTGAATTTTGATGTATTATATACAATTATTTATTCGCTGTGAAAAATTTAGGATAAGTATAATTATTTAGATTTTTAATTAAAATATGTTCTAGTTTTAAAATGATTTAAAATTATAATTGATTACTAAATATTGCGTTTACCATGTAAAACATAACTTTGATTAATTTGTCACTTTTTTTTAAACAAAAATTGCAGTAACGAATCAGTTTTTACGGAAAATATTTTCACGCTAAACTTACCTTATAAAAAGTCTACCTATCCAGAAAAACGTGGGACACGAAGACATTGTGAAGATGTACGGGCTTTGTAGTTTAGTAAGATTTATGAATTGCGACTTCATATTCTTGAGACTTTTTCATATAAGGAGATAGCCAAATTTAAGTTAATAATCATTTCTTATGTTTTAAATATTGAAAACTACGATTTTAATTGAAAAACTCAACAAAATGTCTCTCTGGACCAACTATGAAATCCAAGCCTGGGCATGAAAATCTATTCATATCCTGAAATTCAAATTATTGAAATTACTCGTTTTAGAAAGTTTGTTTAAAATTGTTCAACTATTAAAGCTTCCACTATGAAATAAAGTTGTAGAATCTTGAATAATTTAATTCGAACCCGTTATTTAATTTTGAACGCATTCAATTAAAAATGTTAATTTCAAACGGTTTCAATTGTGAAATCAATAAAAATTGAAGATCTCAAACTTAAGGTATTATCAGGATGAATTAATTTTCTTAGGAATTTTTTTAAATTATGAATATAGATACATTAATGTTATATCTAACGTACGGTGAGCCTCAACTAACTTCAACCTAAAAAAGATATTACAAGAAGTTTTTTTGCGGAATATTATTTTTACATATTATGCGCAAAAAAATAAAATAATCGTGAGCGCTTTTTTCAAAATTTAAAATATTGTTTGTCAACAAAACCCAAAAATTTGTCATAAAAAACTTTTTACTCCGGGATTGTTAAAAATTAAATATAGAGTCAAGACAGTTCTACAAAATTGTTTGTAAAATTATAACGGTTGAATATGCAAAGGGTTATATATTCCTTTAGTGCAAAATGTTATTAAATATTATATTACTGAACTTTTTTTGCAGACTTTTCTCGGATGAGGTTTGGACATTTTTGATATGCAATTTAAAAAAATAGTGGGAGCGCTTTTCTCAAAAAACAATTTTTATTCTTATTTTTTTTTCAATTTAAAATATAATAGCCTACTTTTTTCCAAAAGCCGAGTAAAATATGAAATTTTGTTCCAAAATGAGAACTGTATAATCTACAGAGGTTTTTGTATATTTAAAAAAACCGTTTTATCACAGTAAAAGTTGTTCAAACATTTTCTTAATCACCAGTTCATCTCAGGTTGTAATTAAATGATGCTGGCATGATTAGAAAAATATAAAAAAATAAAAGCTTACAATTTTGAAAAAAAAATTTATTTTGAAATTTTTTTGGTATTGAAAAATTCTATTATGGCAACATAAAACAGTATCCAATAAATATGACATAGCTTCAAGGATCTTTCGGTTAAAGTTGGTTGAGCCTCGCCGTGAACGGTCTGTACAATTAATAAGAGGTTGACTATTGCAATGTTGAGATAATTGAAATTAGCACCTAATGCACGTAAACCTTGTCCTAGGGCATCGACAATGCCACCAGACCTTAAAATTGAGAAGCTATAGGATACAATACAGGTTCTATTCATGTATCCTGATAATACCTTAAGTGAGTTTCTAGACTTTTAATTAAAAATTTTACATTGACAGAATACAAAATGAACCTAGTCCAGCAAGTTTTAATATTTTTACTGAAAATTGTTCAATTTGCAACGATTCTAGTTATTTAAAGTTTTATCTACAATCTGGAAGGATTCACTTGTCACATACGTACAATTTGAAATGATTAAAATTTATTCATTATACTTGAATTTATAGTTATTAATTTTAGAAGCTTTGACTTATAAATTACGCAATACTATTGGAGAATACTCCATTTTTTAAACATTAAATTACCGCCAAAAAATTACCGACGCAGTGAATTTATAACTCTTCATTTTTTTAATAAGTGAAATGACTTGAGTCAGCTTGTAGTCAATTACGTATGTATAATTATATCTGTAATATTAAATTACCGTTAAATTAATTATTTTTTTAATTTTTGCACCAATTTTAAAACATCATTATTGAAACGTCGATATACCATAAACTGTCACATTGTGATAGAAAACCAATCTCAAAACAAAAACATCACTGCGAGCGGAAATTTATGAAGATTATTACTATTAATAATGATTTTAATTTTTAGGCTATATTGCAAACTCAATGGTAGAAGATTTGATAACGAAAGTTACGGCTGTCGAGGACATTCCAGCAGATTTAGCAACTGAATTGGTAGCTCTTTTAAATATGATTGTTAAACGAACGCCTTCAATATTTCCCGTAAGTAAACAAAGTTCCTTAAAAAAATTACTTGAACTTGAGGTAAATGTCCCAATAATCGTGAAATTTGGTTGTCATTTGAATATATTGTTAAAAATATGTTAAAAGTTGGATACTGATGGGCCCGAGTGGGGAACTTTATATGATGACTTTGTGAGGCTCTTCACTTGGGGTGATCGCTGGAGAGATTTATCAGCAAACTGGGTCGAAGCAGTATTGCGGGACGAACGCGTTGTTTAAATAAACAACACGAAAATTCTAGATCAATCTAACAAAAATCTATGTAATGTAAACGTATTCAAATAAAATAAAAAGCGAGAAAATTGGTGCCACGATTACTGGGACGTTTACCTTAAACTGTAGGTTAATAATTTCGCTTTCTTAGGATTTCTAATGTCTAAAATTCTAAAAAACTAACTTCGAATTTCTAATAATCACAGCCGTCGTCTTTATTGAATAGATCATACATTAAAATAGTGGCACGCTCTCCCTGAAAAATCCTGTAAAAATAAGAAACTTAAACAAATTAAAATACGCACATGTTTTGGAAAATCTGAACATTTTTGCAGGAACCCGAAACAATTCAAAGACACGTGAGGAACTGGAGAAAACTAACGGAATTGATTATTGTACTGGGCGCTTCCTTGACGGAAATCGAGAATCGCTGGGCGAATTCCAAGGGGCCACTTGCTCACGAATTTACCGCCGATCAGGTGAAACGACTTATCAGGGCACTTTTCCAAAACACGGAACGCAGATCTGCATTATTGGCGAGAATCAAATAACACCGATTTTGTATACGCCGTTTAAAATAAACATTTTTTTATAGTCTAACAAACATTCTGTTGGTCGTTACTTTCGATGTTATTTTTTAATTTTAACTCATTTCACTCAAATTTATACTTACGTTGAGAGTCCGTCGTCGCTTATCAACAGAAAATCATTTTGAAATGAATATACTTGAATCATTTTTTAAACATAATTTTCCAATTTTAATGAATAATGAAACTCACTTCAGAAGGATTTTCTCAATTTCCACTCTTCCTTCCTGCGATTGTTCTTGAATCGATGACTCTAATTTTCGTAACACACGACGATGAATATAAAAAATATTCTAACTTTTGGAGGTGTGCTTGTATAGTGCTCGAAGAAAAATGAATACTTTTTCACTTTTGTATTTTTTACAGAAAAAAATTGTATAAATTTGATAAATTGAAAAGGGAGCAATTGTCTAGAGATTGACAAACACTTTTCTTGCCCGTATTCACACCTTGCTTGAGTTTTGGAATTCGATGGAAATAAGGAACAGAAGTGGAACGCAAACTAAAATTGTCGAGAAGCAGGAATTAACAATGAACATTAGGTACAAGAGAAAATATAAGGAATTTAAAATAAACATCACAACAGACAGGGATAACAAAACGTTAAGCAAAAATGTATATAAATACAAAATACTTATTGAGATTTGTCGATATAACACCGTCCATGTAAATTGTAATTTCAAAAAAAATGTTCTCTGAATTGGTTAAACGTTGAAGATTCTAAATTTTTCTGATTCAAGATAAGTTCATATAAAAAAAAAAAAAAAACAGACAGCTGCTGAGGTTTACAAAGTAGGGTGGAATGGAAATGCTGAAATGAATCACTTGAGCCCAGCAAAAAACTTGTGGTTTTGACATAAAAAAAAAAAAATATTTTTTGAAATCGGTTTGTCTTCTGTTCGGTTCTTGTCTTTTGAATTCGAAAATTCTGAATATTACAAAAGGATACTTTTTTTTAAATAAAATAAAAAACTGCACGAATATATCAATTTAATATTTCGTACAATTACGATAATATTTTTAAAAGTAAAATGAACATGTAACTTTTTTTCTAATAAAAAATATTAACTTGTACTTTTTTTGATAAAAAAACAAGATATTTTTTTTATTTATTGTACAAGATAATATATTTTTTTTAATTCCTGTAAAAAATATTTATTAGTTATTTGCAAGAAACATTTGTAATTTTTCGAAACGGCCTTTAAATTCGAATTTGAAATAATTTCCCTACGAGCCAAAATATTTTGAAGGTATACTTTTTGGTAGCAAACAATAAAAAATTAGAAATAAAAAAAATGGAGTAAGTTGCAATTTTTTTAAACGTTTAAACAATATTTTTAGGTCAAATTTATTTGTATCTTTTAAAAAGAGTTTTACATGTTAATTTTTAAATTTTTTACGTCTGAATCAAAAAAATGCACCAAAGTAAGGAAAAGCCAAGTTTGACTTGTAGATATTAAAAAAAGGTGCAAAACTAATTTCTCGGCTCAGCTAATCAAATGATTCGGTTAAATTCAGCATTTCTACGCCATCCTATTACAGAGTACTAAAGTAGATAAGTAAATTTATATTTTCTAAATTTAACAACCAATCCTGAACCGTTGATGAAAACGTGCAGGGCAAAACGAAAAATAAAGCAAAAAAAAAATGTCGAGCAATTTAGAAAAAATTTAAGACGAAAAATAAGACGCAATAATAATAATGTCTTTATTTTAAAGGTATCTTAAAAAATGTTCTTAACAAATACAAAATACAGTATTTCGAGTATTTAAATACAAACTACTTGTACATCACGTATTTACATAATGTATTTAAACACTTATCTTATTTGACCCTCCGATAGCCCTCCCGATTAATTAATTAATCTAATTAATCTTGATTAAATATTTGAAAAATATTGTTTCATTGACAGGAGAGGCTCCGAGAGTTGAATTACGGGGAATCGGAGGGTGAAATACTTTTAAATATATGTATCTAAAATACTGTCCATCCCTGGCAACGGAAATTCAATCTACTCGAAATCTATTACATAAGTAACTTTAAATTAAACGAAACCTGGCACTTTTAAATTCAATATAAAGTTCCTTTCCTACTTCCTCGAATCAGAAACGCATGGTGTGAATTCGGGTATAGCCAGGTGTGAAAAAATGTATAAATTACAAAAAAAAAATGAGAATGTAACAAATGAGTGAAAATCTAACTAACACGCGAACAGTTAATTTTTTCGAGCTCAACAAAATATCTATTTTTTTTCTCTATTTCTAATTTTTTGTTAATCTCCCTAACTTTTCTTTTTCTTATTAAAGTTGTCTCTATTTTCTTTTCTTCTAATTTTATGGGTTTGAATTTAAATTTTTGAAATTTGACAGCACAATACATAAGCAAGCAGAGGTTTGAAGGCGGGCAGGCAGACAAGCAGGCAGGGTGGCGGGCAATAATGAGCGCAAGATATTTAATGTCTTCAATTCCAATTAATTTACAATTGAGATAAATAACATTGTTGCCAGAATGAGTAAGTTTCTTTTGCCTTCGTACGATCGTGAAAGGGGTAAAAACAAATTTCAAAGACGATTAAATCTTTTCTCATTTTTTATCTATTTTTTTTCTTGAGATACTATTACTCTCGTAAATGCGTAACATGGCCTACAGATTGCACGTAGTACCAAACTTTTCTCACTTTTCGTACAAAATGGTCACTAAAAAAAGGCGAAAGTGAAAAAATAAGCTTTACTTTTTAATTTTTGTAACTAAGTGAAACTGAACTTTAAACCAACTTTTATGTTTTTGAAATGGAATTCTTTAATTTGAAAATAAAACTCTACTTAACTAGAAGAAATTCTCGATGTAAACCACAACTGGTATATCGATAGCTGTGCGCATGTGAGATAAAAACGCATGCGCAATTCGAAATTACGAGCAAATACCATTTTTGTGTGAAATTTCGTGTTTTTTTCTAATTTGATCAGCAGCGTTAAAACTTAGTGATACTTGACTGAGCGTGAGACAACACTGAAAAAAACAAGGGACGTCAATTGGCAACGTGAGCATCCTGTAAACCAGATATCCAGATCATACGATGGGGAAGAATGCATTAGCGTAATTCGTAATAGTAATAGTAGTATAGTAATTATTATGTACACGTCGCTGCGAAGATTGGACAGAGTAGTCGTCGAGGCGGGTTGATTGGCCCCGCACTTCGTATTGGGAACGTAGCTTTGAAGTTGTTTTACGTGCATTCGCGCAGATGACGATGACTGTGAACATGGAAGGGCAAAAGAGTTTTTCACATTATTTTCATCAGTCTTGAGCTCTTAAACCGCTCCAGCTGCGCGGAAAGTCCGCGAGTTGGTGGTCAAAGTGTCCATGCATAAACAGGGTTACTTCTCTCATAATGCTCGATTAAATAATGGCCGTCCATGCATTAAGCGATTCTATTCGTTGCGTTATAAGGGACAAGTCTTTTTTCATATATATATTTTTTACTTTTATTCCAAGGGGATTTCATTTATCCAATATGAGAAGGGACTTGAACTACTTGATCCAAGGGGGTGTTATTTAATCCAAGGGGTTGACTTTATCCAAGGGGCATGGTTTTTTTTGTTTCAAGATCGAAGAATCGCGAATTATTTGGTTGGTTGATTCGATATGAGAGCTCCGTTGGGCAAATAGAGAAAGAGAAGTTGTACCGAAGAGGAGAATTAGAGCAACTTTACAGTGATTAGGTTACTGTTGTACCTGCTACGTGCAGCAGGAGATCGGCTGCGATACCTCGAGGAGCCGGAATCCTTGTAGTAGTCGGTGCTGGCTCCGCCACCAGCACCATAGCTGTCTTGTGAATAGGGGTCGCGAGTGGAATAACCACTGTTGGAATAGTCTTCTCCGTAGCGACCTCGAGACCTATTGGAGCCTCCCCTGCCTGCGTAATATCCACCTTGATCGCCGCCGCCGCCACCTCCGTACCCGCTGCTGCCCCTATAACCACCACCGCCACTGCTTCCTCGGGAATTGAACCCTCTGGAGCCACCTCGGTAACCTCCTCCTCCTCCTCCTGAACCTCCCCGGCCCCCGCGACCTCGACCACGAGATATCTCTACTCTCAACTTGGCGCCGAGAATCTCGGATCCATTCATGTTACTGCAGGCCATCTCTGCCTCATCCATGTTCAGGAACTCGATGAAGGCAAAGCCTGGAGGATTGAACGCCACCCAGACCTTGTTCAGCTTGCCAAATTTCTCGAATTCATTCTGCAAGTCTTCCTTCTTGATCGACTCGTTTAGACCGCCGACGTAGACTCGTGTGTAACCTTCCGGAGTCATTTTTCACCTGAAAACGTCGATTTTGTCAAGATAACATCCGCTGTATCGATGTACAATTTGTTTAAAGATATTTATGCAGTTTTTTGAATAGTAGGATACAAGAACAAGAAATTGCAGTAGTATTTTTGATATTTTGTCGCGTTTGGGTTGTCATTTTTGTGGAAGATTTGAATTAGGGACACCCAATATTGTTCATTTTTCAATGGGTGCTACAAATTTAGAGATTTGTTTCCTCGAACGATTTTCATTGAGAATTGTTTGATACAGTAAGGCCAAATTTATACCAGTCATATCCATGAGTGCGAGAAAGACGCTCGTATGCGTCATCTACTAGTGCCTCACTCGCACTTACGCTTCCCTATGACGGCATGAATTGACCTTACGGTATGAATGAGAATCGAACAACATTTATCGAATCATTGAACCTAGTAGCTCGGATTTATGCAGTTTTTATAGCTCATTGAACATTTGACTACCGAATACACGCATTTTAATCGATATATTTTGAAGGTTACAACATTTTTAAAACGTGATTTTAATGGGATAAACCCAGGCATTTTTACTCCTTAAATAATAACATACATTTATTATAACCCAAGTTTCAGGATTGCGAACCAATTTTTTCCTCAAAATTACAAAAATAAAAAAATTGGCGGGTTAGGGGAAAAAGTGGATCCTTTTGAGGAATGTTCTACAGAACGTTTCTCTAACATTTTTCGCTTATATCGATTTTTTTTGTATTTTAAAACATGTGATTATTTGCTAAATAGTAACTTTTTTGGACTGCAGACAAAACTTTGCTCACATTATTATTTTTTGTTTTTAATTTTTTTAAACACCCATTTTTGAAAATTGCAAAAAAGAAAAACGCTGATTTGAAGAAAAAAAACTGCACAAAGTAAAGAAAATCAATATAAACAAACAAATGACTCCTACGTACTTTATGAACCAGAAAGGAAAATAAATATTTCGAAAAAAATTCATTTTTTGAAATATTCACAGTTCTAAATGTCGAAAAATACAAGAGGAACTTTTTGTGGGACACTTAAAAACGAACAACTTTCCCTTGGAGTCTTTCCCATGTCTCGCATATTTATCGAAAAACAAACTAAAATTTTAATTTTCAGAAAAGAAACCTCTGCAAGAATCAAGAGTTGGACAATTCTAGTTGTACCGTTGTTAAAAGAAAATGTTGAGGTAGTATTTTCTTGAAGAATTTATTATTATTTTTCCATTTTCGATGATTGGACATTAGATTATGATTAAGGAATCGAGGTTTTAACTATCTGATCAAAAATCAAAGATGATAAATACTGTCCTTTCAAGTTCCAAGTAAAATGGAGAAGCTACGAAATTTCAATTTAAACTATTATGTGCATCTCGGTATTTTTTAATTACAGTGGATTCAACAAAATTCAATACGGATCATTTAACCAAATGGAGTCAAATTCATTGGAATTTGACTAAGACCAACTGAAATAAAATAATGAATCGAAATACCATTAAAATTATCGAAATTTTACTAGAATTCAAGTAAAATTCAAAGAAATCGAGTTTTTTTGTTGTATCATTAAAAAATAGGCTTTACTTTAAGCCCACTTTTCAATGTAACAATACGTATGTAGTTCAATAAAAATATATCATAAATGTTAAATATGAGACAATGTTACATTTTTTAAATGGAACTAAATAATTTTTTTTTCTCTTTAAACAGCAAACATTCCTCAAATAAAAAAGTACAACAAATTTCCAGATTTTGAATCAAATAAATAAAAATAAATTTGCCCTCGAGTTTTCCTCATATAAAAATCTTTGCCTTCCATCTTATTAAAGAAATGAAGCCTCGACAGAGATAACGTACCAACAAACCCAATTTTCATTTAAAATTACGTTTACAGCATGACAAGAGATTCGTGTCCAAGGATTTTCTGTTCTATGTCGCAGTAAATACGCCATAAAATAAACTATGTCACATAACAAAGTATATCAACATATACCCAGTTTGAAACAATATTCCGGAAAAATAGAATTTTGTTGATACGCTATCTCTGCCGCGGCTTCAAATAATTGTAACTAGCATAAAAAGAATCTTTGGAATACGGCTCAAAGCTCTTTCGTCAAAATAAATAATTTATAAAGTATGCTTCTAGATTAAAAGTCGATGGAAAAAAACCAATAAATTGTAGCTCCCACAGAAAAAAAAATATTTTAACGAAATGAGTACAATAAGACTGAAGAATATAATTTCTCTTTTTATGATTTTGAAGTTTACAGGAAATATGCGTAATATTGTTCGTAGTTTCGTGTTTCTGGGTTTGCCTTACTTTACGGGCGTTGCTGAATTTGTTTATGAAGTTTAGAAAAGTTAACTAATTATTGACTACAAGACTCGGATTTGAAGCAATAAATCGAAGCGTAAATAATTTGCCTTTAATAATTGCTTCTGAAGTTTACAGGAAATATGCGTAATATTGTTCGTAGTTTCGTGTTTCTGGATTTATCTTATTTTATGGACGTTGCTTAATTTTCTTGATGAACTTTGTAAAAAATTTCAGTAATCAATAGCAATGATGGAGACAAGAATTGGATTGAGACAAATAATCGAAGCGTAAATATTTTGAATTTTGAAAGTTGTTTACAGTTCGTTGTTGCATGAATCGAGACCTTTTATTCACCAGGGTTGCAGACATTTGTAATGGAGATTTTAGAACATCAATAAAAAAAAGTAACTATGAATGACAATTAGGAAAGGAGCCTTTATATTCTTTCAAAGAAATTTTGATAATTGAAAAATTTATTTTTGTAACTTTTTCTTAGAATTTTATAGAAATTTTACATTTCAATAAATATAACATTTTTTAAATGATTTTAATTTTGTAAATCTAAAATTACTATTAAATAATTAAATTTAATATAAAAATGCAAACCAAGCCAATATTTCTTGTGTTTATATTATGTTTTCTATAATGTGAAAATATTTTTTCAAATTGCAATTAGATTAGTGTCTCGTCCCGAAAATCGGGACTAGACGCATCCGAATGAAATAATAAAATCTACAAATTTAACATTCAAATTCAAAACTTTCTACTTTAATTCTATTTTATATCTACACAAAACTATTTTTAAAAACATTGCAGTTTTCACTTTTTAAATTAAAGCATTTTACATTAAATAAATAACTTTCTATTAAAAAAGATGTTATCCCGTTATTCAAAATTTCAAAACAAGCGCCTTAAAATGGTCTTCAAAATAAAAGCGAATAATTAAAATCAATTATAAATAAAATAGTCCATGAATACAAACAAACAAGAAACTCCAAAACCGGAGATCAATAAATTAAAAGAGAATGAATTGGTCCTCTTTGTTGCAACCCTGGTCTCAAAAAACACAATTTCAATTAAATCGTAGAAAATCACAACGCAAAGTCAAAATTAGTGGAGTCTGCATATAAAAAAACGCAGTAATAATAAAAAAAATAAGTTGACTTTCTTGCATACAATTTTCTCGAAGTTGGAAATTCAAGGTCGAGGCGAAGCACGAAGCGTCGTTTGGAAATTTTTGACAGTGAATCAAAATGGATCTTAATTATTTAATTAACCTCGCCTACAAACTCGCATTCTGACGCCCACTATTTTTTTCCTCACACAACTCCGAAGTTCAATGTAAAATCTACAATCTCCTATTTACAAAAGACTAGTAGATTATCAATCGTCGTTCTCAATGGAAAACACGCCCTATAAAAATTCACGCCACTTGCAATTTCACGAGAATTTTTCTATTTTTTGGAGTGACTCAATGAATTTCAAGAAAAAGCTTTATAAATAAGAAAAACGATTACAGAAACTTTCGAATTCGAATATAACGCATATTGGTCTTTTGTCTGTTCTATATTATCATTATTATTACAATCTTTGGAATTGGAAATGCGTAGATGTAATTATTTTTTTCCCAAGGTATGATATATTTTTTCAGCATTAATTGTGCTCGATTGAAATAAATCGAAGTTGCGAGCCGAGAGAAGGCAAATAATATTCGGCACGCAATAAAATAACGGATGAGCTGTACAATATTAGGAAAGTGACACGGCGTTCTGAAATGGACGGAACGCCGAAAGGAAGCATTTCGGAGTAACGAGCAAGCATTGCTCGAAAAAATCGTAATTTCGTCGCGAAATTAGGGAAAATCGACTTACGGTGTTTGGGAATAATTCTTCGATTGAAGGATGATCGTCAACGGTGAAAATCGGCGAGAAAAATTCAAGTAAACAATTATTTTCCGGTTCCAGTTGCGGGATAGACGTACACGACAAAATCAATAGAACCGAGTCGTCAGTCGTCAGTCGGACAAGCGGGGTTCACAAAACGCACCGCAGGAAACTTTCTGCCCCTCCCCCTTCATCTGCCCACCCGGCAGTTTGAGTCACGAAACCAGACGCTATCTTCAGGGATGTCGACATTTTAAAATGTACCCAGGGCCTAAAACCGATATTATTTTTTAATTTTATGCGGATTTATCTTTTTTTTATTACATATTGCTAGGCAACTTTTTAATGTGGGTTATTAGTGTGTCTTTTTCGGACCAGGGATTACCAATTAATCGTGGAATTAATATTTGTCATAGGAGTTAGTTCTAGGCATTTCTAGGCACGGGGGTGAAGCCTCCTGATAAAAATTGGAAACAAATATTTCCAATATGGCCGCACATGGAGCGACACGTGCGCTCATGTGAGAACTGGGGGAACTAATATCGCAAGCGGCCGTGCGGGCGGGATATTCAAATTTGAAATATTGTATTTAATAATGTTGTCAATAATTTGTAATACCGTTTATTGATATCATGACATACAACAATTTAAGTACACAATAACATCAATAATTGGCATGACAAATCATTGACAACTTTATTGGTATCTGGAATTTGATAAAAATTATTTAAAAAAAACAATAAACAAAGATTCTGAGCATGGGTTTTTATTCGACACAAATCACTGTATGATTACTTTTTATTTTGTCGTGGATTTGAAGAAGTATCATGAAGGTTCTCGTAGGCAAAAAAAACCCTAATAAAACAGTAACACGACCCAATTTAGAGGTTATGTTACATTCCTCACAATCGGCATGGCAAATTCTAAAGTCGTGAGACCTGGTACAAGGCACTTGATTTTACAGGTAATTCATTCGAGTTAATTGAAAAATTATCGTTAAGATTTGACGATTATGTTTATTGGGAAGTCTAAGAATTTGGGTAAAAAATAGCGTCAATTTTCAACGTTTTCAATCATGATGTTTTCAACTGTCAGTTTTCAGTGCTACCATACTAACGATTTCAAAGTTCACTACATTTTCGCAAACTGAATATTTTTAAATTCCCTAGAAAGGACTCCAGATCGAACTGGGCCGGAAGTCAGATTTGCTACCGGAAGTTCCTATGCTGGCTTCACCCCCGTGGTTCTAGGTACCTTGTTGGTTTATGAACAGTCTGATACATGGGGTGCTATTTGTGCTATTCTCGAGACCACTCTAATATTTTAGCATGCTAAAATGGCTGATTTTAGAATGGTTTGCCGAAATCGGTATTCTCGAGTATTATTAGTGTACTAATTCCGATTGGCATGCTAAAATTTTAGACCACTTTGCATGGAGTGGGTCTATACCACTCTAAACGAGAAACGGCATACTAAAAGCAGACGAAAAGTGATGCATAATTGTAAAAGTAACCTCAAAACGAAATACATACGACGTATTGACAAGTGACAGTTGTGAATATGAAACATAAACTAACCTCAAAATCAAATACATAAAAAAAACACGTGTAGAACTGTGGAAATTGAAAAAATATAAATAAACCATCCAGAAGTTAATATGGCATTTCGTGATGTGATGAATGGTAGATTTATAGAAATTTTTGATAAGAGTGAAAGAGACGGACAGATCTATTTGTCTCTTTTACTCTCTTGAGATTCTGCTTTACGCCGACGTTTTCTGCCAAGACGGGACTGCACCTTGATGCTGAAAGGCATGAAGAAGGGAGAGCTCCGCTTCACATGCGCCATAATGCTTTTGACTTCTCGGACCTACCTTTTTGCGGCGGCTACGTACGTCAACGTTGAACGTAAATGTAATGGTATAGGTTGATCTGCGTACTAAGTTTTAATAGATGGCGTTGAGGGCGCCAAGTAAACATGGCCGCCGTTTCAAATCTTGGCGCGAACGAAACTTTTAAAGGGGACGAACACAAGTTAATGAAAGTTTGATCATTTTAATGGTTTCAATGAAAACCCAATTAATTTGGGGAATTTCGACCAGAATTTAATCATTCTTGAGGAATTATTTAATGTTTAAAAGTAATTATTATCTTCCTACTCTCAATAATGGTAAACGAGAATTATAATATAAGAAATGCATATTAGTTATTAGTCGGCAAACTAGAGGAGGCTTGAGTGTATTAGAAGTAAGGAACGTATGATCTAGATTGTAATTTGATAGTAAAGAGCGAAGACTGAAAGCCGCTCGAGTTCAAAGGGTGTCGGCGCCACGCTGTCGTGGCGGGAACCTTTGAAGGCGCGAGTTTGGTGCTCGTAAACCTGTCATGGTTTTAATGAAGTATGAGATCTTTGGACGATTCGCGGGTCGCGTGTTGGAACTTGTTGGAAACAAGTTCGGGACTCGCGAGACCGCGGAGGCGTGGATTTCATACTTTGACCTATTTTACTATTGGTTAAAGGTGATGACGATTTTTATATCCTGGATTGTAACTGGTTAGAGTAAAACGCGTGGGGTAGCTCCCACCAGGATCTTCGCTTTCGCCGAGGGTCTGTCTGTTTTTTCCCCGAGAGAAAAAGTCAGTTCTCCGCCGATTACTCTACCAGCTTCAAATAAAAAACCTGCGACACTTTGCTAAAGATTGTGGACTTAGAAAACTTTCGAATTAATCTGAGTTCGGACTTAGAATATTTTCTTTGCAAAGATTTTGAGTTTTACTTAATAATAATAATTTCGTCTCAGCTGGTAGTAGTCTTAAATCGAGAACTGACACTCAATTGATTTAATTTATAATTTTATTAATGCTTATTAATAAAAACAAGAATTGTGACTTTTCTTTGAAAATGTAGATTCAAATATTATTAAATAAATTGTTAAAGTTATGAACTATTGTGAACAGTTAACGAATAATAATAATTTAAACCTAAATAAATATTGAGTTTTTCTCTAAATCATGTCTTGTTATTGTGTTGAGACCCCTTTTCGCGGCTCTTGATTTTAATCAAAATAAATCAACGGAAGGATTAATTCTAACAACCAATGGCAGCCAAGCTGAGAATTCTACAGGAGAAGAAATTCGATCACAGCGCTGGTGGCCATTACAGTAAACAGTATCACTTACTTCTGTAGTCAGCATTTCATTGGTCAATCCCCCGCTCCCACTCGAAAATTGATATCGGCAACGTCGCATTATAAACGGTACACCATATTCGTTTAGAGCGGTCAAGAACCAATCTCGAGAATACCGAAATCGCTCGAAACATTTTAGTGCACCAAACAACCGCTCTAAAATTTTAGCATGCTAAAAATATTAGAGTGGTCTCGAGAATAGCAGTCATGATCCAATTCACACCAAGGTCTAGCCACGCGCAGGTAAAAAAAATTGCAGCCAATCAGCAACGTTATCAGCTACACCGCCATATTGAATAAAAGTACGGCTGGCGGCTGGGTTGAATGGTAACCAACATGGCCGCGGAGCTTGTATGCGCGATTTCGACGAAAATGGGACGTTTTTGGCTAGACCATGAGTGAATTGGATCATGGTCTGATAGGTCGAGAACCTATATATGCGAACCCTATGTGCAAAAAGTGTAAACAAAAGGGGATATTTTCTGTCGTTGAGGTCGCTAGTGATCACTAGTACAGTACAAAGATATTATCTTTGGTACAGAGGGTCCAGAGACAGTGTGGCAGACTAGCCGGATGCCGCCATTTTGAGAAAGGATGCCACCATTTTACGTTGAGGTTTTCTATAGTGTAGTTCTATATATACCGAAATATCTATAAGAAAACTGAGCCAATCAGCAAGAATGGCACTAGGTTGTCACACTGTCATCTAAACCCGGGAATTTTCAAATAAAAAAATGTCTGAATTATTTATTTTGAGAATTTTGTCTTAAATCGTGTTTCTGTGTGCACAATAATCCAAGGAGAAGTAATTCAAAATAGATTCAACAGTGCACATGAAGTTTTAATACAAATTTTATCCCTTTACCAAGAATGCTCGGCGGATCACTTATAAGTATATATGAACCGATACCGATCGAGCGGTAAATGCTGTTGTTTAAGAATGTTTTTAAAAACTGCATAGTTTTTTCAACGTCGCTGCCATAAAAATGAAAGAATTCTTCTTTTCAGGCAACAAATTATACAACTTAACAACTAAACTGTTGATGTCAGTTTATGATATGGATATCATATTATAGTGTAGTATATGCGGTACTCAAAACTCAAAAATGGCATTAATTTTTACCTATCTCTTACGGTTTACGAGATAATTATTGTTAAAAATAACAATAACGGAACGTTCCTAAGCGGCGGACATTTTACACGTTTCGGGAACGTTCCGAAGGTGCCCGCGGAACGTTCCGTGCTATTAGGGTAGGATATATACCAGGATATCCCATTCGATCCCATTTATCTCCCAGGGATTTCCCAGGGATAACCCGTCAGATATCCCAGTATATCCTATTGCTTTGTGAGGGTAAGTATATTTAATTTGAAATTGAATAATAAATTCCTTGGTTCTGCGCATTAGCAAAATATGTTTGTACACATTCTTATTGTAGTTAAATATTTTTATGATACGTAGGGGATAACTCATGCTCGATGGTCACTCGTTTTCAACAAATAATTTTAAAATCTACAGAATATTGCAAATAGCAAATTGTTATTTTTTTTAATCAAAGAAAGCATACATATTATGAGACCTTTCTTTATTTTCAATCAATAGAGAAAGGGGGCTTTCGTTTCATAATTCCTGAAAACATTTTAATATCAATCTCGACATTTTTGTACAATAATTTAGGGAACTTTAAATGATCCTGGAGTCTAGTAAAAATTGTTCTCAACATGTTAAAAAAACTGTTATTTTATATTTTTCTTTTAAATTCACTGTTTCGTTTAGATGCATCAAGTTAGCCTCCACTCCCCTTCATCTTATATCGGCGACAACATGTTTTGTATAAACAAAGACTTAACTTTATCAGTTTTAATGGCATAAATGTAACTTTTTCCGTAGAATCAACTACAAATATTCTATTATAATAGCTTGTTGCTGTGATATTGTTCCGCAGGATATAATTTTATAATTTCTTTTAAAAAATATGAGCAAATTCAAGATTTAAAGTTAAATGTACGATGTAATTTACAATTAATACATCACAGTACTGAGCAATGAGCAAGATAACTTATGTTGATTTTACAGAAAGAACACATTTTTTGTAGTGAAAACTCACAAAGTTACGCATTTGTATATTAAAATTGTTTAAATAATCAATATTGTTGTTTAATAGATATGTATTATAGAACAGAGTCGTAATTAAAAATTCTTAGATTATGCATTTGATTATTCAATTTGAATAATTAAAAATTGTTGCCCAATAGAAAATTATCACTACACTAAGAAAAAAAATGTACTTGCTGCAAAGAAATGGTTTTATCTAAACCAAAAGTATGAAGTTATTGTTGCAAATAAATTTTTTTTTGTCAGTGAAATATTAACTAAGTGAAAGAACTTTCTCTGCTTAAAACGCCGGATAGAACCCGGATAGAGACTCGGGATTCTATCCGGACCTATCCGGAATTAACTACGGATTTTGTCCCCGGGTCTATCCGGGATCTATACGGGGTACTAAGAATATCTATCCGGGTTTTATCGAGTCCTATTCAGGATCTTTTCGGCACACAATTTCACTATTCGGGACTTACATGTCGCCACTTTTTGACATTTTTGAACTATTATTATTTTTAGACTCGGTAAGGGTTAAACTTTGTTTTTTAATAAATTTTTCCCTGAAATTTATTTCCTCAGCTATTATAATTATTAATTAAAATAGTATTTGTATTTATTCAAGAAAAGTCCCTAGGGCTAAATAGCCCTCTAAGGAACAGGATAATACAGGGTCATTACAAATTTGTGCAAGCACTGATCGGCAGAATACTTGATTAATCTTATAATCTAATCTATAAACTAAATAAAATAAATAAATAAGTAGAGTCGACCTCAGAATACGTATCAAATTAGGTATGAGATTAATGCGTAGTAATTAACAGTAGCTGATTAATTGGTAGCTCTTGTGCATGTTAAGGTAGAAATAAAGAGGGAAAAACTGTGTGTAAAAGAAATACTTTGCAAAAGTAATGAAAACAAAAGGAAATTCGAAGTTGAAATGTTCAAGAACTAAATATGAGAGTTTACCAGTGAGTATAATTTCAAGAGTTGGGTTAGGAGTATTGTACAAATATTTGAAAAAGAGATTCTTAAATTGATACAGGGAAGGTGCATTTCTAATATCGTATGATACTTTATTCCATAACCGGGCACCCCTTACTATAAATGATCTTTGAAGCTGACACGTTCTGTGAAAAGGAATCTTAAGGATTTTATGTCTTTTACGAAGCTTAGAATGTGCTGGAAGGTCTCTGTCTACAAATTGGAATAGGTTGAATAGATATTTAGGAGCTTTGTTCTGAAAAAGGCTGTAGAGCAAATTACCCATAAACAATTGTCTTCTCTTGGCAACATTAAGCAGACCAGCCCTCGGACCAGCCTTAAGTCTGTATGGAGTTATGTGTTCGTATTTAGGCAAATTGTAGATAAAACGGACACAGGCATTTAACGCAAGCTCAAGTTTTAAATTTAAATCGTCGGTCAAATCATCATATACTAAACAACCATAGTCAAAATGGGGTAAGATTAAACTCTTAACCACAAGTATTCGAGTAGGAGTGGGTAAAGAGTCCTTATTCCTATATAGTTGTTGTAGAATGCTGTATGTTTTCCTTGAGATACTCTGTACCTGTTCCTTCCAGGACAAGGTACGGTTATGGAAATATCCCAGATCTTTAACCACTTCCGAAAAAGGGATAGTAAGATTCTCGATACGAAGAGGTGGAAATGATGCCAGTGTTTCAAGCGACGGAGATGAAGTAGGTCCAACAACAATTGCCTTTGTTTTGCCCGGGTTAAGAGTAAGTCCATTCTTCCAGGCCCAGATGATAACGCGATCGATATCCTCTTGGACTAGAACAAGTAATCTACTTAATGAAGATATTGGTCCCGATAAGTAGATTTTGAAATCGTCAGCATATTTATGGTATTTGCAATGTTGAAGTTCACTTCCAAGGTCAGAAGTGAACAAATTGAAGAGGAGGGGTGCCAAAATAGAGCCCTGAGGAACCCCACTCTTGACTTCCCACCAGTCAGAAAGCTCACCACTACTATTAATAATTCTGTGAGACCGATTATTAAAATATGATTCAAACCACTTGATAACAGAGTTTGACAAATTAAAGGATTTTAACTTTTGTAGGAGTAACTTATGATTGACCACATCAAAAGCCTTCGAAAAATCAAACAGAACAACAATCGTGATCTCCCTATTATCCATTGCTAATTTGAGATCCGTCGTTACTTTAAGGGAAGCAGTAAGAGTGCTATGCTTTGCCCGAAAACCTGATTGCATCGGGTCAATGGCCTTAGATAATCCGAGAAATTTAGAAAGTTGTAGGTGAACAATTTTTTCAAGTGGTTTAGAGAGTGCACATAAAATAGAAATTGGCCGGAAGTCTTTCGGGGAGGTAGGTTTAGAAATTTTAGGAATTGGGCATATAACAGCCTTTTTCCAGATATCTGGGAAGATACCGACCTGAAGGGAAGCATTATAGATATGCAATAGAATAGGAAAGATAATTGGAAGGGCAAGTTTAATCATTTTTATTGATATTCCATCAGTTCCAATGGCATTTGATTTGATTTCAAGTGTTTTGTCCAAAAGTGACGTTAATTAAAAGTTAGAATTATATCACGCCATGTCCTTTTTTGCATCGCTATAAGTGAAAAATGCCAACTTCGTAGTGCATATTTTATATGGATAACCTAAGTCCAATTTGAGAAATAACAATTTTCAAAAATATATTTAACCTTAAAAGTAACCATCGTAATATTACTCAAAAGTCAATAATTTGCGAATAACTCATTTAATTTGAGGTATGTAACACATCAGAATAATGTAAAATATCATTCTGTTAAACTTTTTACTTAAGAATTTCATTAGAAATAGTTCATTTATAAATATTTTGTGGACATGGCGTACTATAATTCTGAGGGAAAATGCATTTTTTTAATCTCATATTACGCCATGTCCAAAACCAATTTTCCACATCAGCTAAAATACATTCATAATAGTATGTATTACAAGTTGTGCTAATATGTTCTTGATCATGCATTATTTTGTACCGATAAACTCATTTCGACATTTGAAAACTTTTTTGTAGAGTATATTATGGTTAAACTTTGAACCTCAAATTCTCAGTTTGACAGTTGAGGGACACTACTGTAACTTTAGGGCGACGATGTGGCACTAAAAATATCTAACTGCGTTTTATTCGGTCCTAGCCGGGATCTATATTCAGCACACAAATTCGATTTTCGGATCCGATTTTGGCCAAGATCTATTTGGCCCAATTTCACTATCGATAGTATACGGATCCGTATACTATCTGCGACCTATTGTATGAGGCTAATTGGGGCACATCAATATTTATCCTGGTTTCATCCGATCCTATCCGGGATCTACACGTGACATGAATAAATTCATCCCGGTTTTGAACAATTGTACAGTTAAATACTTATTACTGACACTCTGAGAAAGACAAAGTTGTAATATTTATCTATATTTTAATATCGGTACCTCCATGCTATACTCTCCAATCTGGGGTAGCAGTCTAAACTCTCCAATCTCGTTCTATGCTGGCCCGTACGTCACTTCAACATAGCGACGTGCCAACATAAAAGGAGATATAAGGAAGAACTTATTAAATAAACGCTTGTATGCAAAAATCTTAAATTACTGCTGCCTACTCAATACTCATTGGATAACTCTAATTAGAAATATGCAGTTTAAATTTCTAATCCTGCTACTTCGAACGTATGAAATCGATTAAAATTTAAACCTTAATTTTTTCGAAATTTTTAGTTTTTAAATTTATGTATTGTTATTTTAAAAAGTACTCATGAAGGCTTTCAAGCTGCAAAAAATTTGCAGAATAATCGATGGTTTTTTCTTCTTCAAAATGTTGAATATTTAATTCTTTCAATGTTAAATGCTTCGAAATTGATATTACTAAAATACAAAGGTTTCCAATCTGGAACTATGCAAAGTTTCATATTTCAGTTTGAAATTATTTAATTTGCAAAGACTTTTTTTATCAAAATGACGGAAACTCAATAGTGACCATAAAAACAGCGACTAAAAAGAAAAAAATATCATGCTTTAACTAGGTATTTAAAATGTTTAATTTTTGGAGAGTTCTATTTCATAATCCCTGACGTTTTTATCGTTAATTTGTCTAAAGGAATCTTTAATTGATTCTCCATATTATTTCCAGCAGTCGCAACCATACTCTCAGCCTCTAAACCAACGCTCGAATTAGTTTTGTCATCTTTCTAATTTTTACCATCTGACTATCTTTTCTCGCGATTTCTTTTAATGTTATTATTTATAAATTAGATTCATGAAATGTAGTTGTTATAAATTAATAATTGTCACATTGGGCCTTATTCTCTTAAAACTTCAATAAATTTACTTTTTATTACAAAATTAAAATCTTGAAATAAAAATATTTTCTATCTTGAGAATATCCATTGAAAAACGATAAATTAGAAATGGTTTAATATGAATAAAGTGGAAGTCAATATCAAACGAATATTTTATTTTGAAAATGTATAATAGTTGAAAAACGTACCCATTACTAAGTACGTCGAAACGTTTGGTATGTCTGTATTTTTTTTTGCTGAGTTTTCACTCTCAGCATCTTCACTTCTCAATATGTATCCAGAAGGCGTAATTTTAATGCCATTTTTTCAGCAATAAATTCCTCAACGCTGAAAAGTGCTATCATGGAATGATCTATAAGACAAACTTATGATGCCTTCTCGTTTGCTGTTGGAACAATGCTTGTAGGTAAAATAGAGTTAGAAAAGAAAACTTCGTTCATTTGAACGTTCACAACTTCAGGTACATAGATTTAAAATGCATTATTTCAAATTCAACAACTTCTAATTTATTTTCCAATTTTTTGCTGGCCATTAAAACTAAAAAATTGTACATGCTTTTCAAAGGTAAACTTTTTAATGTAAAGTAATGCAAGCTAAACTACAAATTGATAATTCAGCATTACTAATTGAACGTTTAACAATATACACTTACAAACTGGAAGTCTTCTAATAATAATTGGATTAATTATAATTAATTCGAAAATTTTATTTCAGAAATCTGGAAACTAGTATTAAAAATTGTAGATTCACATTGATATTTTTTCAGAATAAAAATTTAAAATGAAGAGAATTAAAAAAATAATGTTTAAAAATTTGAGCTTTCTAAACTAAACATTTCTACAGTATCATTTTCATTTCAAATCGGACAGGCTGTGCATGCTCAAGTCAAAAAATCGTTTCGGCACAAAATATGCTATTTTTCAAGGGCTTTTAGACGACAAGTATTTTACCGAATAGATGAAGAAAATTTGATGACAATGTTATGAGTATTTGAATTTTTCAAACGGGTGAAGCAGTTTATCATGTTTATATTGTTAATGGTTAAAAGAAATAAAAGATTTGTGTTTAAAAATGAGGTAGTTTATATAGTCAAATATGATTTTAAATCAGGAAAATATTTCCTTCAAACAAATTAAAGTCCATCGACTGAAGTAAAAGTTTTTCTTAATTGGTAGATGTGATTCCAAATATTTATTGGTAATAAATAAACGGTATTTCAATATGAGGAAGTATTACTTTGATTCTAAGACGCGCTATATTCAGAATAAGCATGTAATAAAAGTTGATAAAATATGAATTGATTCAAAGAACCAAATCCATTGTTTGAAAAATTCTTTTAGTTCAAATACAAAAATTGAAATGTAGCATTTGTTCAAACGTTTAATGTAATAATAATAATAATCATTATTAATTAATAATAATATAATAATGGCGAACTAATAATAACAATAATGGTGTAGGGATGTGGCGACCCCATCGCCCGAGAGCTCCGGCTCTTGCAGTCAGCTCCGCTAAATTGGGCTAACTCCCCAATGCAACGAATTATGCGGTTACGTCACCAGTATCGTGCAGTGCCACCCACAATAGGCCTCTCTCGAATCGAGGCCATGGTTAAGTTGGGATTGGCAATAGGACCGAACCGAGGCGACGACCAGGCAATGGCCCCGGACAAACGCGAGAACATCGATTTAGATGGTCGGACCAACTCAGGAGGGACATCCTTTCCTGTTGGCATGAAGCTCACCGGCGTGAAGAGGATTCACCTAGAGGTTACATGACCGTTGGGTCAATATGCACCCCGAATATGCTCATAAAACGCCTCAGTATTTAATAGATCAGGTATCCTTTTTGCGAAAAAACGGATATGAAGCTCTTTATCAACAAGAAGAAGAGCAACATCCTCCAGCGAACATACCACCCGTTCCAGCAAGACAACCTTTTCATATAGCCAATAATGCCAACATGAGAAGTAGGAGATCTATCCACCAAAAAGTCTTTCTCAGGATAGAAAAATTAGCTGAAACTAATACTGCTCTCCCCGATTTGCTCCCCGAAGATGTTAATCTCTGGAATCTGAACTGTGTAGTTTATGAGAAGGCGGCCTCCCTGCTTAGCGACAATAGAAGTAACGATACTTCAGTACGCCTGAGTAAAATTCGCGAGCGTATTTCACAGCTTCAGTTCAAAATTGAAACGGCGAGACGGCATGCATCAAATGTTCAGTGCGTGATTAGCTACATAACTTTAAATGAAAAATTCACTCCAAAAGTTAGGGCACTTGCTCGAAACTTAAGGAAAGCAAATCGCAGGCTGAACAAGTGTAAACTGTTGACCATGAAGCAGCACTGGACGCAAAAAATAAGATCTCTTTCAACAGCGAAACAGCGCCTTGAACGACGAGTAAAGCGGATTCAGGAAAATTCCACCTTTTCTACTCATCCTTCTCGTCTGTTCAACGAAACGTCACGTGCCGTTAAAAATCCGCCTAGTCGAGAAGAGATTCAAGTCTTCTAGGAGCAATTATATGGAGATACTTATCAGCTAAATGAAGACGCTTCAGATATATCACTCTTTCGTAACTTTTGCCAAAAAGACAAAGGTTACAAGGTCCAGAGGAATAGTGCCCCCTAATTACTGCTGAAGAAGTAAAGAAAGTTATCGCTAGAACTAAAAACTTTTCAGCGCCAGAGCCAGATAAAATCAACAACTTTTGGTGTAAGAAGTTCACTTCTACGCACCAACATCTAGCTCGTATATTTACTACTTCCTTAAACGGAGAACAACCCATTCCGCAGTGGCTAGTGGAAGGACGCACGGTACTGATCCCTAAGATCGGAGGTTTGTCAGGTCCAAAGAACTACAGGCCCGTAGCTTGTTTAAACACCAGCTACAAGCTATTCACTGGCAGGTTTCAGGGAGAACCTGTTAATAGACAGGTGTATTACCCAGAACTCGATCAGGTATCGACGCAATCTGTCCATGGCTTGGATTGACTACCGTAAGGCAATCGATAACACGAACCATGAGCTACTTATTAAGCTCCTTGCGTGCCTGGAGGTGCATCCAAAAATAGTGAGATGCATAAAAGAGTTTATGCTTTTGTGGCAGACAAGATTTTTCATAACATCTGACAAAAGACAAGTGACTACTAGCTACATCACATATAAGAGGGGGGTCTTCCAAGGAGACTCTCTAAGTCCGATACTTTTCTGCATCTCGCTCTTACCTCTATCTATTGCGCTCCGTGGCAAAAGCTCTGGATATCTATGTGGCCCGACAAGCAGAAGAGAATACAAGGTCAACCACCTTTTATACATGGAAGACCTTAAACTTTTTGCTTCTTCAAAAGAGGACCTTAACATCCTTGTAGCGGCGGTAAATAGGTACTCTAGAGCGAATTGCATGAGCTTTGGACTGGACAAGTGTGCCTGCGTCAAACTACACCAAGGAAGACTGGAAACTACATCATCGCGTGACGATCAGGATGTTCAACTCATAGGCGGAAATACCATTCAACATCTCGGTAATGGAGAAACATATACATATCTTAGAATACCGCAAGCGGAAACCCAAAATGTGCGTGTGTTAAAAACGGCCCTCGCAAAAAGTTATCGCCAAATTCACAGAAAAATTTGAACTTCCAAATTATATGGGAAGAATAAGATCCAGGCGACCAATATGCTGGCCGTTCCTATATTGCTCTACACGATTGGTGCAGTAAAATGGAACGTCGATGAGTTGAAGGAACTTGACAGAAGCACACGCAATATGATGACAATCCATCGAAGTCATCATTCTAGATCCTCCGTACCTCGAATGTACCTCCCTCGAGATAAAGGGGGTAGAGGCTTGCTAAGCTTGGAGTGTCTTTATCGAAGAACAGTTCTGGCTACAGCCTGCTCAGTTCTAAATAGCACAGATTCTCTTATGCGACTCGTACATAAACATGAAGTCGTCAATGCTGCGGCGTTTCTATACCGTGCCGCAGATAGGGCCGCAGAGGAGCTTGGTCTTCCATTTGATTCCAGCGACACTACACATGGCCTAGCATCACTAACACCTTTGATGCTGAAAAGTTGTGTACAGGAAGCAGAAAATTCGCTTCTAATAAGGAAGCATGCTGACAAGCCCCTTCATGGTAAATTCTACGGCATTATACGTAGAGAAGAGCTATCGATGGGTCTGTCCAACATGTTTCTCAAGTCTGCTGGACTGAGATCGGAGACTGAGGGATTTCTTTTTGCCTGTCAAGACGGCGTTATAGAAACCTTAGTTTACCGCGAGCGCATAATGAATGTACCTGCAGGCAATAGCAACTGTCGAGCGTGCAAGCAAGAGCCAGAAACACTTGGACATGTTCTCAGTGAATGCTCGAAGTATGCATGCTACGGGTACATACAGAGACACAATGCGGCTCTAAAAGTGTTATATTACCATATTCAACACTTCTATGGTCTATCTATTGCTAGTCGTGCCATACACCCAGGGGCAACTTGAGACCGTTGTTGAGAATGATCAATATAAGATCGTCTGGAATTTCTCATTCTCCACCACTCAACGTATCAGTGCTACAAAGCCTGATATTGTCCTCCAAGATCTGAAGACAAAGATCATTTACGTGATTGAATTCTCGGCACCAACCGATGGTAATATCACGGCAAAGGAGGAAGAAAAACGGGCGAAATATCAAGCAATTTTTTCGAGTTGAGCAGACTGTACCAAGGCCACAAAGTCCATCTTGTAGTTCTCATAATTGGCTGTCTTGGAGGCATGAAAGCTTCATTTCTTAGCCAACTCAACAAAATCCCGGCTTGCCATCGTCAGGCTCAGTCCATCGCGAGCCGGATGCAAAAGGCTGTTCTTCTGGGATCACTTCATCTGGTCCGTCAACACTGTTCCTCATAACATTCTACAGAGATTGGTAGCTCTAAAAGACTATCCAGAGGTGAAACTTTTATCTCCAACTGTGCCGTCTGCCGCGTAAGGTCGACCGCGGCTAGAGACCGGATTCCAAGGATCAGTGTTGTACGAAGTCTCTCGCGTAAATTTCCCGCTCTTGCTTACTTTCTGGGATAGAAGGAGCAGAAGTGGATGACGTACACGTTCCAGTTTCGTCCGGATTGGTTGCTTCAAGGAACCATGATCGTAGCTTCCGAGCCTACAACTTCTCATAATAATTAAGAGCTCCGGCTCTTGCAGTCAGCCACGTTGCATTGGGCTAACTCCTCAATGCAACGAATTATGCGGTTACGTCACCAGTATCGCGTAGTGCCACGCACAAATAGGCCTCTCTCGGATGGTGGCTATGGTTCAGTTGGAAGTGGCAATAGGACTGAACTAAGGCGACGACCATGTAATGCCCCCGGACAAAAGCGAGAACATCGTTTTAAATGGTCAGACCAACTTAGGAGGGACAGCTTCACCTGTTAGCAAAGAAGCTCACCTTCGCGAAGAGGATTCATGCAGTGGTTACATGAACGTTGGGTCAATATGCACCTGGAATATGCTCATAAAACGTACTGTTCAGGGCCACCGAGAGCCGTTCCGGGCCCCGGGGTTCTATATTATCACGGGCCCCGCTCTGCCCCCCGTTACTACGCAACTTGATACCAGATTTTTAATTGCAGAAGAATTGCGATCTTGGTGCCTAAATTCTGCTCTAGAGATCTCACCGTTATTA